>JAVSCE010013330.1:0-332500 GCA_032199065.1 Smutsia gigantea
AGCCAGCAAGGTGTGACACATAGCAGCCAGTTGTTTTTCTATGAAAGTGTATATTACCTCTGCCCCTTTCCATAGTTGTGACCAGAATCCAATAGGTTAGTGAGTTCATGCAAGCCACTGCCAGAGACCCCAGCCATAACCATCTTCAGGCACATGAACATCAGCTCACAGGGCCTTGATGGGTCTATCACACTCAAGGCCTGCATGGCCTTGCCTGCCTGTTTTGCTGTAGTAAAGGCAGATGCACATGACTCATCCCAGTCCCACCTGACACCCTTTCATACTAATGGATATAAGGGCCTCAGAATTTGTGTCAAGTGCAAGATAAACACTCTCCAGTAGACTAGAAAACCCAAAAACTCCTGTAGCAATGGTACAGTTGTAGGGGTAGAAAAGGCCTGGACTATATCTATAACTGCTTCTGATATAACTTTGGTCTTACCTGACCAGATGACCCCCAAGAATTTGACTGACAAACAAGGTCCCTGAATCTTGGTACTGTTCACAGCCCATCCTTTCTCCTGTAGATATTGCAACAGTCTAGGTGCTGCACCTTCTAGATCTGAAAGAGAATCAGACGTGAGCATGACATCATCAATATAATGGTACAGCCACACTGTTGGTGGTTTCTCCCATGTAGCCAAGTCTTGGGCTACAAGTCCATGACAGATGGTGGGGCTTTGGAGGTATCCCTGTGGGAGGATGGTGAAAGTCCATTGCCATCCTTCCCATGTGAAGGCAAACTTTTCCTTACTTTCCTGCTCAATGTCAATGGAAAAGAAGGCATTAGCAAGATCTACCACATAATGGTATGTTCCTAGTTCATGGCTGAGGGTATCCATCAGGCCTGCAATAGAGGGGACAGCAGCATGCATAGGGGGTATGACTTTACTCAGTTCTCTGTAATCCAGTCATACACCAGGAGCCATCTGGCTTTTTTACTGGCCACACTGGGGAATTGAAAAGACTATGGGCGGGCTTTATAATACCCACCTTTCAAGCTCCTGGAGAGTTTCTCCAATCTCTTTATGCCCTCCAGGCAGTTTGTATTGTTTGGTATTCATCACCTGCCAAGGCACATGCAAAGCTATGGGCAGGTGCCTAGTATGTCCCCTCAGAACTGCATTCACCACATGTACTCTCAATCTGAACTCACCTGCAGTGGTCTGCAACCATAGATTCTACAGAATATCACTCCCCAAAATATACTCAAGGATAGGAGATATATACACAGTATACTCTTTTGAGGGTAAACACCCTATTCCTAAAAGGATTTAGGCTTTTTTCACACTGATAGCCTTACCGCCATATCCATCTATGATAGTGGGGGTCCCGGGGAACCGCTCAGGGTTACCATGAATCAGTGAACATTCAGCCCATGTGTCCATCAGAGCCAGGACATGTTGAATGTTCACTGGGGACAATGGATAACTATTTCAACATGTGGTCAGGGCAGATTCCTTGACCTTACCCTCAGGGAAACTGTGTTCCTCAATCATCTTCCTGTGTGGGCTCAAGTGAGGTTGGCTCACTCTACAGCTGGAAGTCTTGCAAACAAACAGGCTGGACTTGCGGCTCTGTCTCTGACCTCTGCCTCTTTGGTCTTAATGGCTGGAACTGCGGCTCTGGTCTCAGTTGATGCCATAGCTCTACTAAGATCCTATTTGACTTCCCATCTAATTTCCTTCTGTCTGCTCCTGCCCATATTAAATCAACCCTCATCTAGGTCCTTGTAACCTTCATGGGGCTCTTTAAATTCTTCTTGTGAGTAACAGACTATTTCTTTCTGTGTTCTCATTGCCTCAGCCTCTCCTAAGTCTGCTACTGTACATGTCACCTTGCTTATGGGATGCCCTAAGTGAGGGGAAAGAACAGCCACTAGAGTCCCAAAGAGGGATGTGGGAGCCATTTGAAGCATAATATTTCTCATCCCAGTAGTGAAAATCTCTTCATCTGTGCCACAATTCCCTAGACTATAGGTGGTATTTCTTATGCCTAGATCTCGTAACACCTGTTGAAGCTGAGCATACATCTGCCTCTAACAGGAGAGGATGGTAGATCACCCGGATTGGGCCACACAGCACAAAGTGCAGCCATAAGCCCATCAAGGAGGGAGTGACTCCCTGGGGTCTGATGTGCATTTTGTAATCGCTGCCTCAAGGCGGGCTGCACTGTCAGGGAAGACAGCTTTCCCATCTCTGACCCCGACAGAACAATTCCATCCACCCCTAAGTCCCGCAGACACAGGAGCCAAGCTGATATTGACTCTGAGGGCTTCTGCCTAAACCGGGAGCCCAAATCCACCGGCTCAGCCTGAGTATAGGGGCGGACCATAGAGTGCTCCAGGACCTGGGGAGTGGGCTGCTTCTCTCCTTGGGGAACTTTCAGCTATTGGGTCTTTATTTTCTTTACTACCACTGGGCATGCTTTCAATACAGAGGTCAGTGCCTCTGGCACCACCCCTTCATCGTTCCCCAGTGCCTCCATTTCTGGGGCTGATGGCACCTTTCTCTTCTCTCCCCTCAGTGCCTCCTCTGCTACAACCTTTACCTTTGCTACCGTGCCTCACAGCAATGCTAGCTCAGTCTTCAGCAGCTCTCTTACCTTCACCTCAATGCTTCACAGCTGGCGTTCTTGTCTCACCTCCACCTGTGCTTCCCTCAGGAGTTATTCTTTTCCTTGATGGCCTTTTCCTCCTTCAGAGCACCTGGCTGTGCTGCTGTCTCATTCTGTAGGAAATCTCTTACCTCTTTAATGGCACCTGCTGCCAGTGTTCTTGTGCTGCCTCCTCTCGCATCAATGCCACTTCCTTCTTCAGGGAATCCCCAGAAGTTTGCAGCTTGTGTTCTCGTGCCGCCATTTCTTGGGTCTTTTTCAGGAGCGTGTCCTTCTCTTCTGTAGACTTTTTAATACTGTGAAAAGCAGCCAACCCACAGTCCCCACTGCCTCACAGGCACTCTGTCTCTCAAAAGATCTACTTACTATACCTAGGGCTATCTCTACTGCCTTATGTATCGCCTCCACTTGCCTCCAGTCCTGGGGTGGCGCCCAGTCCTCTAGGAGGCAAGCCACCTCAGACCACATACCCACTGGGGGACAATCTACTATCTCCCCATTCACAGGGGCAGCCCGCTGAAGCACCCCTCCCATAAGGGCAGCCTGTCTTTTTCCTTGGTCAACAATGAATCCTGCTGACTATGCCAATTGTCTTGCCAGTGGGTTTCAGCCCAGGGCAAGTTCACTGTGGATTCAATGTGACCAAAGAAATTCACAGTAAAACGTTCTTTGGGGTGGAAGGGTTTATTATGTGGCTCTTCTCCAGGCGGTAGGTCGAACACTAGCATCTCTACCTCCACCCAGAGCACTGGGCTGAGCTCTCTATATAGTGAAATAATAGCTTATTGCCTAAAGGGGTGGAAGCATTAGCCTAGCAACAGGCCAGTTACATCATCAGGTGGTTTAAGTTCAGTGAAGATAGGAACCCCAAGTTCCCCACACCACTGCATTGTGGCGTCTGTCTGTCACAGCAGCTGAGCCTCTTACCCTAATACACCAAATGAAAAGTGATTCAGGCCTGAAGTGAAGTGGTGGCAATGAGGACAGAAAGAGCCAGAGTTGACTGCTTCTAAGGAGCCAGAATTGACAGAATAAAGTAGGTTATTCTATGTGGGACAGTAGAGGGTGGGAGGAGCTGCAGTGAAGTCCTGGTTTCTGGCGTGGTAGACGGTGGTTTTCAGGGCCAGCTTTGTGAGTATGCTTCACTCACTCCTAGTAGGCTCTGTCCTGGCCAGCTTCCAGGTGGGCTGCTCAGCTCCTTCTGTCCTGCAGTGAGCGTAAGGGTCAGAAATTCTGGAAGACCCTGATACTCTTGCTCTTTTATTCATTCATTCATTCAACCTTATTGAAAACCTGCTGCGTTAGGCCCAGGGCACAAAATTGATTTAGGTATATCTCTGCCTTCAAGTTACTCACAATGCAGTGGGGGTGGGGGGGGGAGGTCTGAGGAGAAGACAATAAACTCCAGTAACAGAGCAGTTGAAGGTCTTCTTTAAAGTCAGACAGGACCTCACATGTGGTTTAATGTTCTAGTATTGCTGTCTTGAAAATTCCTAAGTTTTTGCTCAAGAGTTCCTATTTTTTCATTTTGTAGCAGGCCCCACAAATTATGTAGCCAGTTCTGGTGTACATTCACTTAGAAAGGGCAAGCCAGTGGAAGAACAGTTTGTGAGTGAAAGATACTGGGTTTGTTTTAGAAGTCTCTGGGTGGAAGACTGACCGGAAGGGTCTGGGATGGCTGCCTGAGGAGAACGGGCAGTGGGGGTGATCAGATTGATAGAGTTCTAGAGATTTTTAGAGATTTGTGAATTTCTCGTGGGCCAAGAGGACATATGCCCTCTGAGCTGTTGTAATGGAAACATGGGGATCACAACCCTCTTGTCTCCTGGGAATGCTTCCTCTAGTCTCTGAAGACCCCACTGATAGGTAACCAGATGTGTTCATGGGAGGCAAAGCAAGGGAGCTAGGACAAAAACGAGACAACTTTTGGATGGAGGTTTATGGAATGAAGGTTAATATTCTCAATATCTTGCTCATATAGATGCCATGAAAAGAACAGAAATGACTGCTCATAATCTGCTGCTGTATTCCTTGGCAGATAATATTTTGTTTGTTTGTTCTTGTTCCAGCAATTTGAGAGTTTGCTGTGGATACTATATCTCTCTGGCAACAGGACTGGAAGCGGTTCCATGCAACTCACTGGGGGCGTGTCCTGTATTTTATCTTGAGAATGAAAAAAAAATGCCTTTTGATTGATTTAGTTTGTGAGCCAGAACATTTTGAGGCATAGTGCAAAGGGTACTTGGCTTTGAAGTCAGGCGTCTCAGGTTGGGATCCAAGTTCTGCCATTTGCAGGCTAAGTGATCTTGGGCAAGTCTCTGAGCATGGTTCTTTACCTATGAAAAATGTTTAAATTGGACTTGACTTTTCTCTTAATTGTGGAAAATTTCAAATGTATATAAAAGTAGAGCAAAGAGTATAATAAACTCCCAAGTACCTATCACATAGCTTCAATAATTATCAATTTGGGCCAATTCTTATTTCATTGAAAATCCCAAGCACTCCCCAGTTCCTGGATTATTTTGAAGCAAATTCTAAATATCATACTATTTCATCTTATAAACTTTTCAAGTGTATCTTTCTAAGATATAAAGACTCTATTTAAGCATAACTACAATATCTTTATCAGACCTAAATATTTGATAATAATTCCTTAAAATCATCAAATTTGTCAGTGTTTAAATTTCCCCAACTTCTTTGGCAGTTTAACGTCAGTCTCCACCTTCATCTTCATATGGCTGGCTTCCCTTTGTCTCTTCTCCTCTTGTAAAAACACAGTCATATTGGATTAGTGCCACCATAGCGAACTTGCCTTACCTTGATTACATCTGCAAAGACCCTATTTCCAAATATGGTCACATTCCCAGGTACCAGAGGTTAGGACTGCAGCATATCTTTTTGGGGGAGACAGAATTCAACCCACAATAGTTTTCTGAGATGTTTTAGTCTCTTCATTTCCCCTCTTGAAATTTTTCTGTTAAAGAAGCTATGTTCCTTAGAGATTTTCACATTCTAAATTTTCATATACATACCTTTGGTGTCAGTGGTGCATTTCTCCATAAACTAGGAATTATATCTAAGAGGCTCCATCAGATTCCATCCATATATTGCAGATGCTGTATATTTCCATCAGGAGACACATAATATCTAGTTTGGACTGGACTTTTCAATATCAGAAAATAAGAGTTTTAATATGTGATAGTGACCAGCAAACTGGAATCTGCCTGTAATGTCACCCAGAGGCTGGAGAGGAAGTTCTGATATGTCATGTTTGAGAGACATGGTAGAGAAAGAAGAAAACTGTTTCTGGACCATACCTTAATCACAACATAGAGCAAAGGCTGTATTACCAGAATGCTTGGGTTTGAATCCAAGCTCCATTATTTACTGTTTGTGTCATCCTAGGCAAGTAATTTAACCCCAGTGTCTCAGTTTTCTCATCTGTGAGATGGAGATAATTATGGGGTACTTGGGAAGATCAAGTGAGTTAATATAATATAAAATATTTAGGATAGGCCCAGGAGTATTAGATGTGTTTGCTATTATTATTTAGTTAGTTAGTTTTGATTTTGGTATCATTAATATAAAATCACATGGGCAACATTGTGGTTACTAGATTCCTCCCATTATCAAGTCCCTACCACATACCCCATTACAGTCACTATCCATCAGCATAATAAGATGCTATAGAGTCACTACATGCCCCCCCAATGTTATGTGTGCTAATCGTAATGCCCCTTATTCCCCTTCTCCCTCCCTTCCCACCCATCCTCCCCAGTCCCTTTCCTTTGGTAACTGTTAGTCCATTCTTGGGTTCTGTGAGTCTGCTGCTGTTTTGTTCCTTCAGTTTTTGCTTTGTTCTTATGCTCCACAGATAAGTGAAATCATTTGGTGCTTCTCTTTCTCTGCCTGGCTTATTTCACTGAACATAATACCCTCTAGTTCCATCCATGTTGTTGCAAATGTTATGGCTGAATAATATTCCATTGTGTATATGTACCATATCTTCTTTATCCATTCATCTGCTGATGAACACTTAGGTTGCTTCCATATCTTGGCTATTGTAAATAGTGCTGTGATAAACATAGGGGTGCACATGTCTTTTTGAAACTGGGATCCTACATTCTTAGGGTAAAGTCCTAGGAGTGGAATTCCTGGGTCAAATGGTATTTCTATTTTTAGTTTTTTGAGGAACCTCCCTATTGCTTTCCACAATGGTTGAACTAGTTTACATTCCCACCAGCAGTGTAGGAGGGTTCCCCTTTCTCCACATCCTCGCCAGTATTTGTTGTTCTACGTCTTTCTATATTGTCCATCCTAACAGGTGTGAAGTGATACCTCATTGTGGTTTTAATTTGCATTTGCCTGGTAATTAGTGATGTGGAGCATCTTTTCATTTTCCTGTTGGCCATCTGAATTTCTTCTTTGGAGAAGTGTCTGTTCATATCCTCCGGCTATTTTTTAATAGGGTTATTTGCTTTTTGGGTGTTGAGGTGTGTGAGTTCTTTATATATTTTGGATGTTAACCCCTTGTTGGATATGTCATTAACAAATATATTCTCCCATACTGTAGGATGCCTTTTTGTTCCACTGATTGTGTCCTTTGCTGTACAGAAGATTTTTAGCATGGTGTAGTCCCATTTGTTCATTTTTGCTTTTGTTTCCTTTGCACAAGGAGATGCGTTCAGGAAAAAGTTGCTCATGTTTATATTCAAGAGATTTTTGCCTATGTTTTCTTCTAAGATTTTTATGGTTTCATGACTTACATTCAGGTCTTTGATCATTTTGAGTTTATTTTTGTGTATGGGGTTTGTTTGCTATTATTATTGATAGGGTTGTGGTAGCTTCTGTTGTTCATGTGCCTAGTATTAGTAGGTATTCACAAATGCTAACTGTATATATAAAGATTTTTTTGTAAGGTTTCAGGTAAGATGATATGGTGGCCCCAATAACATTCAAGATAGGTTTTATCAATGAAGTGTTTACGTTTGGTAAATAATAAAGTAGGAACGGTTACCTTTTTTACTTTCCTGTCTTCCTTCTTTCCACTTCATTCCTCCTTCCAATCTTTTCTACTTACTGACACTTTGGGAAGGGCCTGAAGTACAAGCCTTGTGCCACTGGACACGGTTCTCATCTCCACTCTGACATAAACTACATGAGGGCTCTTGGATAAATACAGGCAGCTCTGTGACTTTACCCTCATCTGCCAAATGACAGAGCATAATTTCTCTCCTAAAAATTAAATGTTGCCTGCCTTATCAGAAAGTCTGTAACAGATCCTTGCTCTGAACAGGTCTCATGGTGGACTAGGAAACTTGGATAACCAACTTGGACATACACCAAACTTTCCCATTGAAACCTGGGTCTTCCCCATACCTGGTAACTTCTCCACCCTTGTTCTAGGATGTCTCAAGTGTCCACTTCAGATTGGCAGTGACACAAAGGCTGAGAGGAGCAGGGGGTAAACATCCCACGTAATGATCCAGTCTGAATGCTAAAAGGTGATTTCTAAAGCCTTTTATTTAAATTTATATAACAAGCACCTGTGTTGCATTAATTTTCTTCTAAGCATGGTTCAAAGTGTTTTACAAATATTAGCTGATTTAGTTCTTACAATTACCCGGTGAGGTAGGTACTAATAGTATTCAAATTTTACCGATATAGAAACTGAGGCACATAGATTTTTTTTAGCTTTCTTAATTTATTTATTTATGTATTTTTAATCCTTTAAGATAAATAAAACGCCCCCCCCAACGTTACGTCTGCTAATCTCGTAATGCCCCCTTTTCCCTCTTATCCCTCCCTTCCCACCCATCTTCCCCAGTCCCTTTCCCTTTGGTAACTATTAGTCCGTTCTTGGGTTCTGTGGGTCTGCTGCTGTTTTGTTACTTCAGTTTTTTTCTTTGTTCTTATACTCCACATATAAGTGAAATCATTTGATACTTGTCTTTTTCGGCTTGGCTTATTTCACTGAGCATAATACCCTCTAGCTCCGTCCATGTTGTTGCAAATGGTAGGATTTGTTTTCTTCTTATGGCTGAATAATATTCCATTGTATATATGTACCACCTCTTCTTTATCCATTCATCTACTGATGGACACTTAGGTTGCTTCCATTTCTTGGCTATTGCAAATACTGCTGCGATAAACATAGGGGTGCATATGTCTTTTTCAAACTGGGCTGCTGCATTCTTAGGGTAAATTCCTAGGAGTGGAATTCCTGGGTCAAATGGTATTTCTATTTACAGTTTTTGAGGAACCTCCACACTACTTTCCACAATGGTTGAACTAATTTACAGTCCCACCAGCAGTGTAGGAGGCTTCCCTTTTCTCCACATCCTCGCCAACATTTGTTGTGGTTTGTCTTTTGGATGTTCGCCATACTCACTGGTGTGAGGTGATAACTCATTGTGGTTTTAATCTGCATTTCTCTGATGATTAGCGATGTGGAGCATCTTTTCATGTGCCTGTTGGCCATCTGAATTTCTCCTTCAGAGAAGTGTATCTATTCATGTCCTCTGCCCATTTCTTAATTTAATCCAATTTGCTTTTTGTTTGTTAAGGTGCGTCAGTTCTTTATATATTTTGGATGTCAACCCGTTATCAGATACGTCATTTATGAATATATTCTCCCATACTGTAGGATGTCTTTTTGTTCTGCTGATGGTGTCCTTTGCTGTACAGAAGCTTTTCAGGTTGATATAGTCCCACTTGTTCATTTTTGCTTTTGTTTCCCTTGCCTGGGGAGATATGTTCATGAAGAAGTCGCTCATGTTTATGTCCAAAAGATTTTTGCCTTTATTTTTTTCTAAGAGTTTTATGATTTCATGATTTACATTCAGGTCTTTGATCCACCTTGAGTTTACCTTTGTGTATGGGGCTAGACAGTAGTCCAGTTTCATTCTCTTACATGTAGCTGTCCAATTTTTCCAACACCAGCTGCTGAAGAGGCTGTCATCTCCCCATTGTGTATCCAAGGCTCCTTTATCAAATATTAACTGACTGTATATGTTTGGGTTAATGTTTGTATCTTCTATTCTGTTCCACTGGTCGGTGGGTCTGTTTTTGTGCCAATACAAAATTGTCTTGATTACTGTGGCTTTGTAGTAGAGGATGAAGTCAGGGAGTGTAATTCCCCCTGTTTTATTCCTCCTTCTCAGGATTGCTTTGGCTATTCGGGGTCTTTTGTGGTGCCATATAAATTTTAGAATTATTTGTTCGAGTTCATTGAAGAAAGCTGTTGGTAGTTTGATAGGGATTGCGTTGAATCTGTAGATTGCTTTAGGTAGTATAGCCATTTTGACAATATTTAATATTCTTCCCAGCCAAGAGCATGGGATGCATTTCCATTTGTTAGTGTCCTCTTTAATTTCTCTTAGGAGTGTCTTGTAGTTTTCAGAGTACAGGTCTTCACTTCCTTCGTTAGGTTTATTCCTAGGTATTTTATTCTTTTTGATGCAATTGTGAATGGAATTGTTTTTCTGATTTCTCTTTCTGTTAGTTCATCGTCAGGGTACAGGAAAGCAACAGATTTCTGTGTGTTAATTTTGTATCCTGCAACTTTGCTGAATTCAGATATTAGTTCTAGTAGTTTTGGAGTGGAGTCTTTAGGGTTTTTTATGCACAGTATCATGTCATCCGCAAATAGTGACAATTTGACTTCTTCTTTACCAATCTGGATACCTTGTATTTCTTTGTTTTGTCTGATTGCCGTGGCTAGGACCTCCAGTACTATGTTGAATAACAGTGGAGAGAGTGGGCATCCCTGTCTTGTTCCCCATCTTAGATGAAAAGCTTTCAGCGTCTCGCCGTTAAGTATGATGTTAGCTGTGGGTTTGTCATATATAGCCTTTATGATGTTGAGGTACTTGCCCTCTATACCCATTTTGTTGAGAGTTTTAATCATGAATGGATGCTGTATTTTGTCAAATGTTTTTTCAGCATCTATGGAGATGATCATGTGGTTTTTGTTCTTCTTTTTGTTGATGTGGTGGATGATGTTGATGGATTTTCGAATGTTGTACCATCCTTGCATCCCTGGGATGAATCCTACTTGATCATGGTGTATGATCGATCCTCTTGATGTATTTTTGAATTCGGTTTGGTAATATTTTGTTGAGTATTTTTGCATCTACGTTCATCAGGGATATTGGTCTGTAATTTTCTTTTTTGATGAGGTCTTTGCCCGGTTTTGGTATTAGACTGATGCTGGCTTCATAAAATGAGTTTGGAAGTATTCCATCCTCTTCTATTTTTTGGAAAACTTTAAGGAGAATGGGTGTTATTTCTTCTCTATATGTTTGGTAGAATTCAGAGGTGACTCTATCTGGTCCGGGGGTTTTGTTCTTGGGTAGTTTTTTGATTACCGATTCAATTTCGTTGCTGGTGATTGGTCTGTTTAGTTTTTCTGTTTCTTGCTTGGTCAGTCTTGGAGGTTGTATTTTCCTAAGAAGTTGTCCATTTCTTCTATGTTTTCCAGCTTATTAGCATATAGATTCTCATAATATTCTCTTATAATTCTTTGTATTTCTGTGGGGTCCGTCGTGATTTTTCCTTTCTCATTTCTGATTGTGTTTATGTGTGTAGATTCTCTTTTTCTCTTAATGAGTCTGGCTAGGGGTTTATCTATTTTGTTTATTTTTTCAAAGAACCAGCTCCTGGTTTCATTGATTTTTTTCTATTGTTTTATTCTTCTCAATTTTATTTATTTTTTCTCTGATCTTTATTATGTCCCTCATTCTGGTGAATTTGGGCCTCATTTGTTCTTCTTTTTCCAATTTCAGTAATTGTGTCTTTAGACTATTTATGGGGGAATGTTCTTCCTTCTTTAAATAGGCCTGGATTGCAATATACTTTCCTCTTAGAACTGCCTTTGCTGCGTCCCACAGAAGTTGTGGCTTTGTGTTGTTGTTGTCATTAGTCTCCATATATATTCTTTGATTTCTGTTTTGATTTGGTTGTTATCCCATTGATTAATTAGGAGAATGTTGTTAAGTCTCCACGTATTTGTGAGCCTTTTTGATTTCTTTCTAAAATTTATTTCTAGTCTTTGTGATCGGAGAAGTTGGTTGGTAGGATTTCAATATTTTTGAATTTACTGAGGTTCTTTTTGTGGCCTAGTATGTGGTCTATTCTGGAAAATGTTCCATGTTCACTTGAGAAGAATGTGTATCCTGTTGCTTTTGGGTGTAGAGTTCTGTAGATGTCTGTTAGGTCCATCTGTTCTAGTGTGTTGTTCAGTGCCTCTGTGTCTTTACTTATTTCTGTCTGGTTGATCTGTCCTCTGGAGTGAGTGGTGTGTTGAAGTCTCCTAAATGAATGCATTGCTGTCTATTTCCTCCTTTAATTCTGTTAGTATTTGTTTCACATATGCTGGCGCTCCTGTGTTGGGTGCATATATATTTATAATGGTTATATCTTCTTGTTGGACTGACCCCTTTATCATTATGTAATGTCCTTCTTTATCTCTTGCTACTTTCTTCGTTTTGAAGTCTATTTTGTCTGATACAAGTACTGCATCACCTGCCTTTTTCTCTTTGTTGTTTGCATGAAATATCTTTTTCCATCCCTTCACTTTTAGTCTGTGTATATCTTTGGGTTTGAGGTGAGTCTTTTGTAAGCAGTATATAGATGGGTCTCGCTTTTTTATCCATTCTGTTACTCTGTTTCTTGATTGGTGCATTCCGTCTATTTACATTTAGGGTGATTATTGATAGATATGTACTTATTGCCATTGCTTGCTTTAGATTCGTGGTTACCAAAGGTTCAAGGGTTGCTTCTTTACTATCTAACAATCTAACTTAACTTTCTTATCAAGTTATTGTAAACACCATCTGATGTTTCTTTATTCCTCTCCCGTCTTATTCTTCTTCCTCCATGCTTTATATACTAGGTGTTTTATTCTTTGCCTTTAGTTAGTATTTGGATGGTCTGCTTTCTTTGCTATGATTTTATTTTCTCTGGTGACATCTTTTTAGCCTCAGGAGGGCTTCCATCTAGAGCAGTCCATTTAAGATATCCTGTAGTGGTGGTTTATGAGAGGCAAACTCTCTCAGCTTTCGTTTGTCTGGAAATTGTTTAATCCCTCCATAATATTTAAATGATAATCGTGTTGGATACAATATTCTTGGTTCGAGGCCCTTCTGTTTCATTACGTTAAATATATCATGCCATTCTCTTCTGGCCTGTACGGTTTCTGTTGAGAAGTCTGATGATAGTCTGATGGGTTTTCCTTTGTAGGTGATCTTTTTTCTCTCTCTAGCTGCCTTTAATACCCTGTCTTTATCTTTGGTCTTTGCCATTTTAATTATTATGTGTCTTGGTGTTGTCTTCCTTGGGTCCCTTGTGTTGAGAGATCTGTGGACTTCCATGGACTGCGAAACTATTTACTTCCCCAGCGAGGGAAAGTTTTCAGCAATTATTTCTTCAAAGACACTTTCTATCCCTTTTTCTCTCTCTTCTTCCTCTGGTACTCCTATAATGCAATTATTGCTCCGTTTGGATTGGTCACACAGTTCTCTTAATATTCTTTCATTCCTAGAGATTCTTTTATCTCTGTCTGCCTCAGCTTCTCTCTATTCCTGTTCTCTGATTTCTATTCCATTAACAGTCTCTTTCATCTCATCCAGTCTGCTTTTAAGCCCATCGATCACTTGTCTGATTTCTGCATTGTCTTTCCTCACTTCCCTCACTTCCTCCCTCAGCTCTTGCATATTTCTCTGTAAATCTATCAGCATGGTTATGACTTTTATTCTGAATTCTTTTTCAGGAAGACTGTGCATTTCCATCCCTTCAGGCCTCCTCTCTGGGGTTGTCTGGTTGATCTTAGTCTGGACCATATTCCTCTGTCTTTTCATGGCTATAGAAGTGGTCGCTGGTAGTTGCCACGTATGTCAGCTGGGCTCTTTAAGACTTTAAAAAGAGAGAGAAAAAAAGAAAGAAATAAAGGAGGAAAAAAGGGAAAAAAACAAACAAACAAAAACGAAAACAAACAAAAAAACGCCCACCGGGAGTAGATTCTGTGGGGTTGCTGTAGGTGGCGCTGTTGCCCCCCTATTCCTCAGCTGTGCCCACACCACTCCGCAGGGCCCTTTATAGCTCTCGCCGGGGTGGGAACGAATGGGAGGCCGTTGATCTCTTTGGGAAGTCAATGTGCGGCCATCCTTTAAGAGTTGCCAACTAAGGGGTGCGAAACTGCCCAGGACTCCCAGCCTGCTCGGCTGAGTGTGCCGGGGTGATCCGGCTCCTCCGCTGGGCTCCTGTCTCTTTAAGACTGCTGAAGAAAGCACGCGCTTTTCTTTTTTTTTTTTCCTCTCCGGAGCTGGCTGTAAGCACCCTGGTGCGTTCCCCGCTCAGATCCTGCCTCTCTGTCTCTCCAATCTCCGCTACACTGCGCGATGTGGGTCAGCGCTCCCCGTGCAGATCACCAGGGCTGGTTATTTTACGGGGGGTACTTCCACTCCCTCCCGGCTCTGAATCCTCTCCTCCTGCTGGTGCCCTGGAGTGGGTGAGTGCTTGGGTCCCGCCGGGTCGCGGCTCCATATCTTACCTACCTCTTGGGGTGCCGAGTCCTCTCAGGTGTAGCTGCATGCTGTGTAGTTTCCTGTGTATTCTTGTCTCTCTTTTAAGAATAGTTGTATTTGCTGTATTTTCGTAGATAAATATAGTCTTGGGAGGAGATTTCTGCCGCCCTGCTCATGCGGCCATATTCCCAGAAGTGTGTGAGGCACATAGATTTTAACATGCTTAATCTCACACAGCCAAGGCCAAAGTATTTTCCAAGATACTTAAAAACATCTGTAAAGTAGATATTAATTAAACTATGAGTCATTAATGAGGAGATGAGCAGGATGGTAAATGTAGTTCAAGGAATATTTGGAGAACAGGTATTTATGTGATTAATTGGGAAAGGCATGCTAAAATAAGTTTGCTAAATTAAAGACGAAACAAGTTGATATCTTATAGGGCAATAAAACTATAACCTTTGGAGTTATATTCCCTATAAGACAAATTATTTGCATTTCTTGACAGCAACTTAAAAATTAACACATAGCCACAGAGATTCTGTGTATTCATAAATAAAAAGTTGTGATTCAAACAATGGCTATTCTCCTGGAAAATTAAGTAGTCCTCTTGTTGGCCTGTTAGATGATGCTCCAGTGTAAGAGCAAAAACAGATACAGTTATCCTTTCATCTTATTTCCAAGGTTTGGATTCAAACCCAGCAGTCTAGCTATTAGAGCTTGAATCATGATCTGCACATTACATTGTATCTCTAAATGACAGAATTCTCCCCAGTTAAGTCATGGTCAATAACAATTTGTAAGGCATAAAAAAAAGAGCACTATTTTGCTTTTATAATCTAAGTATTACAAAGCACATCCATCTCCCAAGGCTTGCAATTTTAAGAAAACTTAAAAATTTCTACTTTGATTCTCCCTTCTGTTTCATTGGGTAGGGAAAGGTGGGAGCAAGGTGGGAAAATCTATTCCTAGGAGGATTAAACTTTCTGTACATGTAAACCTGTGATTGGGATAGAGGCTGATTGTCTTGGAAGAGGAACTGGGGACAGAGAATTTGCAGGTGTACCTGTGAGTCCCTTCTGCCTTCACCTATTAGAGTCATTGTTTAACATCTAGAGGGATGGGCAATTTAGAGTCTTAAAAATATTTATTGTATTTATCTAAAGTACAAATTCGTAAATACTATTTGAAAAGTGTCTTATTGGCTGAGGCCTGGCTGTTGTGAATGGGGGTAGTGGGTTTGGTATATAGAGAGTTGTGTACTCATTATGGTGAATTATTTATTTCCAGGAAAAGCAGATCCATTGAGTATCTTTCAGTATGCTACATTCCCTAGAGCTTTTTTTCAAAACCCAGACTCCTTGGTCATCTGTCCTTTATCAGCTTAGTTGCTTCATTCCTGCTGCCCTCTTACTGATTCTGGGCAAGTGTTATCTTAGCAAGAGTTGGTGTCTGTCTATTTCTTCTCAGTCATTGTTACTGGGACTGTATTTAAGATCTTCCATTTCTGCAGGCTTATTTGGGACCCATAACCAAATTCACTGAATAACTACCTTTCTGTGACTTCTCTGTTGCTAAGTCCCTACAGAAAGATAAATGTTCTCTATCTCAAGAGGGGTAAATCACCACTGTTCATTACTGCATCTTCCGGGAACTCTTGATTTCCTATTGTAATTTAGTCTTGAAAATATTTCCTGACAGTGCAGATAGGCAGAAAAATGACTCTATCCTTTGAAGAGGCCTGGAAACCAAGGACATGGAAGAAATTAAAGTTTACCTAAGAGGGAGGAAAAAAGAATGGTATGTAAGGAAAGGATTTGAGAAAAAAATGTAAAATATGAAATACTGTATTTATTGGCACAAGGACCCTAAGCAAAAATACAGTAAGGGTTCACTCTCCCTTGGTAAGTAGGTACCAGTGGAAGAGCTGTACTGTTAGTAAAGAACAGGCAAAAAGTGAACATGAACCATTCCTTTTGCCTTGACTTAAGCTCACTCTTTCATTATTTCTCAATTTATTTATTTCTCATTTATTCGGCATCCAGGTATTGTGCTAAGTTCAGAACATAGCTATTAAAAAGACATGACTCCTGCTCTCCGATTCCTCATGGTTTGACCTCCTTTTCATTGCATTTTCCAGTATGTTCTTGCATGGCAGAAAAAAGCTATCTAAAGAATTGTCAGTGAAATCCTACCACCAGGCTAGCTATTTTAGATTATTTATATTGTATAGATATAGATATAGACACAGATATATACATATGTACATATAGATACAGATGTCATATACATGTGTACATATAGACACAGATATATACATAATATGCACATATAGTTATGATATATAAATACATATTTATAAATGTATAGTGTTTTATGAAGTTATAAAGCCATAATTATCTTTCATTGAATTACGGTATCCATTTGCTCCCCATACATTTATTCTATTAATCTGTAATATGACCAGTGAAAGGTCATGACTAATCTCCCAGTTGTCAGGTGGAGTGACCTTTTCCACTTCTCTGTTATCCTTAACTTCTTGGAACATTGGACAGTGTTGAATGCCCCCTTCTTCCTAACTGCTCTTCTTGCTTCCTGGCATTCCTATCATGGTTAGGATTACAAGCTTTAACATCAAGCCGAACTGCTTTGAATCCTTGCTCTGCCACTTTCTGACTTTATGACCTAGGAAGCAGTCACTTCAGTTCTGTGCCTCCATCTGCTTATCCATAAAGCAGGCATGACATTGCTCCCTATCAGACAGGGCTTCACAGTGTGTGGATTAAAGGAGACAACATATGTGAAACAATAGAGTAAGCCCTCCACTCAACCCCTTTTTCTTCCCTCCAAGTGTGTCTTGTGTCTCAGTGTCTGAATTGAGCCTCTGTCATCACAGCCAAAATCTGACTTTTAGGTTTTGTCCTTTCCTGTGGCTTTGTTATTCCCTGGTTAGGTGAATGAGAATGGCTGTCCAATCATTGTCTCTGATTCTGACCTCTAATCCACCTTACTACCCAGAGTGCTCAGTTTAAAGATAAGGACACAGCCTTCAGTTTTCAGAAACAACCTAGGATAGTGTTAGTGGTTCACTCCCATTGTGCAACGGCAGAGGAGGGAAAACCAGGCTGGGTGAGATGGGCTAAAGCTAAGGTGACCATCTCTCCCCAGATGTTCAGACCGGTCCTGGATAATGCATGCTGTCCCAGTGTCCTGTGCAATGGGTCCCCATTTCAATAGGTTCATAGTTGGAGGAATAACTTATTTGGTTACCTTAGGTAAGGCTCATGTTTGAGCATAGATGGCTGTCTGAATTACTCCATTTACTTGCTTATTCATTTGGACTTTTACTCAACAAATATTGAACTCTTCCCTAGGCCTAACCTGGGGCCAGAGAACTGAACAACATGTGATCCACGCTCAAGGAATCACAGTCCAGTGAATGGGACATAGAGTAAGCCAAGGACTATAGTAGAATGTGATCAGTGCTATGACAGGGCTTAACCCAGGATGCCACAGGATTACAAAAGGAGAGAGAGAAGTCTGAGGGGTATGTGAGGGAACTGAAGGGGTGCAGATGGATCTGGGGAGGGGACAGGATGCTTTCCAGGATAGGTGCCAGGAAAACACTGGCATTATGAGGTTAATACATTAGGGTAAGAATTTGGGGAAGGGAGAAGGAGCAATTTGGGCATTTACAAAGAATGGAGTTTTGCTTACATCACATCCCAGGCTGCAGAGAATCCCTTAAACAAACAAACAAAAAGCCAGGCTCTAGGGGTGTTTCCTTCCCTTCACAAGGCTCTTCACTTCCTCGTCCTTGATATCAACATCCCAAAGAGTTTAAAAATAGCTTTCCAATTAAGACATAATTTCCATACCATTTGGAATTTTCTGTTAACGTTTAAATGTAGTTTATCACTTAAGGAATTTTATTTTGCCAATTTCCTTCTCAGGGAGAACAGGTACAGCAAAATGTCTGCAGTGACCCCTGGCAGTGGTGGGGGCTGGGGGTGTGGGTAAAGAGCTAGGCTTTGTGTTCCAGATTAGCCACTGTCTCACATGTGCATAGAACTCCATGAACTAGTGCCCATGAACAGAGGCCATCTGTCAGCAACACCCCAAAAGCCTCCACACCCACCACCCCTGGGACAGGCTTCCTATTAGCTGTCTCCAGCCACAGAGAGGCTTATGGAAATGTTTGAGAAAAACTTTAATCCAGTTAGTGAGTATTTGTATAACTCTTTAGCTTCCAGAGGCCATGTAGTCTTCTTAACTATGCTCTTTTGTGGAGTGTTGAATTTATTGCTTCTACCAGATAAGAGTTCTTGATTGCAAATAAAATCTGAGCTAACTTAAACCAAAAAGGAATTATTGGAAGGACATTGGATAGATCACAAAATCTACAAGAGGCCTGGAGAACTGATTTGAAACGTTGGCAACCAAGGCCACACTGGAGAGTCTGCTAAAGATGTCATTCCGGCATCACTGCCATCAGCCAGCCAGCTCTGTGCCATTAGATTGCCCTGACCCAGAAACTCACCCCTGTGTTTCTGGACCCTTGACTCCCTGGAGGCACCAGTGAACTCTCTCTGATTCTTCTTGTGCTTTGCCACATTCACTGTCAACTTAGCTCAGACAATATCATCTAAATGGTGGATACTGGGCTACCCATGGGGTAGCTGTGGGCAAACAGGTAGAAGAAACATCTGTCCTTTAGAGTCTGTCTCTCATTTGTCATAGGATTTCCCTAAAAAGGAGAGCTTTTGGATTCAATAAAAAGAAAAAAAAAGAGATAATCCATGTATTACAGATACATAAATATGATATGAAAGGTAAGACAGTAAGCCTTCCAGAAGACAATTTGTAAAAATATTTTTATGACCTTGGAGTAGATAAAGATTCTAAAATAGGACACAAAAAGCAGTGGCCATAAGAATAGATTGATAAGTTGGATTTTATTTATAAAATTAAGAACTTCTGTTCCCCAAAAGACATTATAGTAATACTGAAAAGATGCCATAAAGTAGAAATAGAAAATATTTGAGATATTTTCTATATATATATATTCAGAATAAAGTACAAGTACAAGAGAGATAGACCAGTTTTTTTTTTAATGCGCAAAGGTTTGAACAGATACTTAACAAAAGAGGCTATTCAAGTGACCAGTAACATATAAAAAGATGCTCGACCTTATTAGTCATCAATGTAAATTCAAACCATGATGGGATATCATGATATCCACCAGAAAGGCTAAAATAAAAAAGACTGATAGTGAGGCTGTGCAGCAACTGGAACACTCATATATTGCTGATGAAACTGATACAACCATGTTGAAAACAGTTTGGCAGAGTCTAACATACACCTACCTTATAACTCAGCAATTTCACTCTTTACTATATAGCCAATGTGTGCAGATGTCCATTAAAGACAAGTATGCAAATGATCATAGCACCTTTAGCAGCTTTATTCAAAATAGCCCCAAAATGAAAGCGACCTAAGGTTCATCAACAAAACATAAAAATAAATTCTGGTATATTCACACAAGGCAATACTGCTTGGCAAGAGCTGACTCCAGTGTGTTAATCTTACAGAGTTAATCTTACAGACATACTACTGAGCAAAAGAAGCCAGAAACACTAGAGTCCCTTTTATATGATTTCAGTGATAAAATTTTCAAAAAAAATGAAACTGATCATTAGTGATGGAGGTCCAAATACTAGTTACTTTTAAGGTATTTGGGAGAGCCAAAGGGAACTCTCTAGAGTACTGGAAATGTTCCAAGTCTTGACCTTGAGCTGTGCATCTGTGATTCATGCAAGTTACCATTCTGAAGTTTGTTACACTTCAAGAAAATGTTTTAAGAAGGTTGCTCACAAAAATGGCAAGTGCTCTCTATGTTTGGTTCTCATTAAATAAATATACCCACATGGTAATAATAAAAACAGGACTGAAAAATTTATGATGAAAATTGATAGTTTCTTGTTTCAACTCTCCTTATTTCTAGACTAATTGCCATTTTTTGATTTTTAAAACATTTTCTTCTTTTATTTGCCATAACTCTAAATAATATGCTTATACTTAAATTTCTTGATTAGTGTACATTAGTTAAAATATGTGGATTTTTCACAATGAATGAAAGATTTAGATCACATACACAATTTCCCCCTTCATTCTACTCAACATTTTGTAATTTTATTATTACCTATTCTTGTGTTATAACTTTAATATAATAAATTGTCATATCCTGTCCTGTTAATATTTGACAGTATCTCTCTACTGCAACTTTATAAGAGAAGGATAATAGCATCTGTACACTTTCTTTCACGCTTTCCTCCCAGTTCTACCTCCTTCCTTCAACTCACTTTTTCCTTTTCATCATTAAGGTTGCTAATGACTATATTTTGCCCTGCAATTAAAAGCAAGTCTTCTGTGCTTTGTCCACGCAGTGACTCTACCACATTAAGCAATAAACATGATTAATATTATTACTGCATAATTATTGAACTTTGATGAGCCAAGTTATGGGCTGGGATTTTAATTCCTTCTCTGTGGGTTCAATGCAATGATCACTGAGCTATTAGATGAATGATGCTTCTAGTATTCATTAAGGTATAAACAAATGATTATGCTATACCAATTGCTTTAAAACATGCCTCTTCATTTAGACATCTAGGAGCTAAAAAGACGCTATGTTCCGTTCTACATGGATAAACAATGGTGGAACCCAAGTAGGATAACCAAAATACAAACTGCCATTCAGTAAGGGCAACAGTGGGAGACATAGTGTACAGTTCTGTAGCAATCCTGAAATCCTGTTGGCATCTGCTGCACGGGACCAGACTCGTGGGGGTGAGAATATTCCTGATTCTCCACTCAGGGAGGAGCTCCCCATCCATTGTTCTCTGAGGCTCTTTCTTTTCCCCTATCCTTCTTGGCTACATTTGAAGTGAACACCAGAGAATATGCCCTCAGTGTTTTAGCGGCTTTATTAGTCCACTTCCTTCCCATAGAATATTGGACGTCCAAGGGTCAATTTAGGTCTTTAGCAATCCTTGATATTTTGGTCAAAGAACATTTTGAGGAATGGAGAAATTAACACAGGTCTCTATAGAACTTAGCCAGTTTTATTTACCTATTTGATCCTAATCAGCAATGAATGTCAATACATACACTCAGAAATTTTTTTAAGTATGTTTTCTTCCTCCAGCTTCCCCCACTCTCAATTTAAATGTGGTATCTTGAATCTATCAGGCTAAATGGAAAACCCATACCCTATCTTCTTCTCTATGAGTCAACTGACCAACTGAAAGGACTTACTGGTATCGAAGTCTTGATTGGGTATTTGTTCTGAGACATAATCCATTCAGGGGTTAACAGTAGGTATGACAAACATATTTTTTTATTTGCTTTTCTCTATCTTGCTACTTGTTCTTTGCCTGGGGATCCTTATCTGTCTTTCTATTTGTTCTAACAAGGATCCTGACAGGGACCTCTGAATGTGGTGGATCATGGTAGTTCATTCCTACTTCACTCTAGGGAATTCCCTATTATTCCCAAAGAGATTTATAAATCAAGAGATTATTTATAACATCATTGAAAGTACTAGAAGTTCTGTACCCAGAGCAGTAAAGACCATGAAGATAAATGGGATTCATGTTTATGATCACAGTAACAGCAAGAATGCCATCACTGATGTGGTCCCTGTTTCTTAGTGTTTCAGCAGAAGCCCTGGCTGCCCACTGAGCTGTGATTTGGTGCAGACAAGGAGGCAGAAGGGATAAATATATGTCCCTAAGCTGAAGGATGCCTTGGCCTCTGGTAGTTCAACATGACACTACAAGAAAGAAAAGACACTGTTACAATGGTTCTGCACCAGGAAGAACAGACCAGAGATAGCTGGGGATTTATAGGTTCTTGACATTGAAAGGGAACACACAGATTTGAGATAGCCTGGTTGGAATCTGTGCTAGTTTATAAGACAACCAGGTATTGGATGGGGTAGGCGGGGAATCCGTCAAGGTAAGGTGGCACATCACACCAATCCTTCCACCCAGGAACCAGTGGGTAGGAATCTGCCCTCTTGTAGGATACTGCCTTTGAAATCCAACACAGACTTTATAGGCAGTAATCCAAGTGGGACCAAAATACAACCCCATGACCAGACACAGGGCGGATAGGTAGAGATTAGAGGCCAGTGATAGGACTGGCCACTCTTTGAGGTGGGGGAGGCAGTGACGCCCTGAGCTGAGTGGATGGCAGACTCCCTTCTGTAGACCTGTGTCCAGATGGCGTAGTATTTGAGCTCATGATAGATGGTCAGTACTTCCCCAATGAGGAGAAAGATATTGCTGAGGAACAGATGATGGTTATCTCTAAGGAGGGGTTGGCCTATGTTCTGAGGGGGAGGAACAAGTGTCAGCTCCCTACTGAGGGTGCTGGGAAATCACCCAGCATCTCACGATGTATGCTGGCATGACACTAATGGGGAGACTCTTTCCCAGGGGTCTGAGCTGCCTGTGTGTGGAAGCAATGGAACAGACTCAGACATGCCATTCCTCTTTACCCACCTGTGGTGGAAGAATGTATGTATTAGCTCCTTTACAAACAGTCAAGAGTGTGGTTGGGTGGGATTGTCATTGTTAGGACCGCAGATAGATAAAGAGTGAGGGATTTGGGGTCAGAGGGTCTGGGTTTTAATTCCAGCTTCAGAACTTTTAAGTTCTGAGGCTCTGGGCAGTTAACTTAGGCCCTCGTGGCTTCCTTTTCTCCACCAGTAAGCAGCCAATGATGATATTAGTGCCTAAATCATTTCACAGGTTATACATGTATCAAATCATCACACTGTACACCTCAAACTTACACAGTTATATGTCAATTATAGCTCAGTAACGCTGTAACTGAGGCAAATCACTGATGGGACATTTTTGTGGCTGTGTGTGGAGTGGGTGGCTGCTCTTCCTTCCCAGACTCTTCCAACCACTTACCAGGATTTCTCTTGGCTGGAAGGCAGGTGGCAGAGAACATGTGCAGACCAACATAGTATCCATTTGGTTACTGGAAGTACCACCACTTCCTTCCATAAGGGAGGGAATACTGACAGTAAACAGAGGGAAAAGTGCAATCAAGGGAACTTAACAGGGAGTGGGGACCAACAAGGGCAGGTCAGAGTGACTTAGGAAGGGGACATAGGGAAGAGGGAAGGACAAGCAGGAGAGAAGAGGTGGGTATGTGGGGAAGTCTCACTGTCCTCCTGGGAACATACGGATCCACTCTCTCTCTGCATTTCCTGCTGGTTGTGACTGGACAAGCCCGTCAGCTTCAGGGCCTAATTTCTGCAGCAGCTGAGTTGCCTGGAACTACTGTTGCTATGCTATTTATTTTCTCTGAGCCCTGTGTTAAAGACATGATGAAAAACAACCTATTGGTCCAAGCACAACTGCCCCGTATGAGAGACCATTAAGATAAAGTCCCACGTAAGTGGCCATAATAAAAGAAATTTATCACAAGACATGGAGAAGAAGGTGTCTTTATTCACTAGGTGAATAACACCAGGCATTGTCAACGTAGCTTTTAAGGCTCAGAAATTATCATTCATTCTTCAGATTACCAACCGCACAAAAATTACTAAATGGTGCGTTATCACTCCCTCTCAGCGAGAGAATGTCTTTGTTTAATGTTTGATTACAAATGGCTTTCCTTGGATTATCATCAATAAATCACAGGTAAGTGTGTTGGTGGCTGGGACCAAAACAGAAAGACTATGAGCTGTTGGGAAAAGGAAAAACAAAAAGCATGTGAAAGCTGCCACTTCAGGGAGGGCTGCACTTTTAGGACTTACTTGGTTGGGGGATTTGCGGGGATACCTCGGAAGCAGAGCACTCACCGGGTGCATTCAGAGGAAGTGTGAGCTCTGCGGTGGTCTGATATGTGCCTCAGCCCCATTTCCCACAGCATCTGAAGACACTTTGGCCTCTGAGGAGAGAAGTATGTGATGAAGAGAGCACAAAGAGGAGGCGAGGTATTCGTCTGTGCAGGAAAGAGGGGACTTAATGCGAGGCAAAAAGTGGGAGGAGAAAGAGGAAGAGGAGGGAGAGAAGAGGAGGGGCTGTGAGGAGGAGACGAGCTGGAGGAAGACATTGTGAAAAGGACCAAGAGAGGAGAAAGGGAGAGGAACACTGACCGTCCTAATTTGCCTCTGCACCTGCCTCAGCTCCCAGGCCCTCCTGCTGACTCTCACACCCACTCCCTGTTGACTCTTAGCCCTCGGCTCCTTTTGCTTGTCTCCGTGGCTCACCGATTCCTATCACCTGACCCAGGCTTTGGGGGTCTGCTTATGCCTCCTCCACTCTTAGAATCTCCTTTATGTCTTTACTTTTCCTGTTCTGTGATTTCCCACCCCTGCCCCCACATCCCCACATTTTCCCTAACCTTTCAGACCTCTCTGCAGCTTTGGGTGAGGAATTCCTCCTACATCCTGGCCCCAAGAAACCTGATATCAGGGTTTCTAATGCAGAGGGAGTTTTTAGTGGGACTGGCTGCAAGGTTGAGTTGGTTGTAAACTCCGTTCTAGTCCCCATAGGTGGGAAGAGGGCATTCTTGTCTGAAGGCTATCATAATACAGGCAGAGGGCCAGCTCTGAAGAGCCAGGCAAGCAGTGGTGCCAATAATGAGAACCCAGAGGTTTTGGGAACTCTGCTGTGAGCAAAGGTGATATACAAGGCATATAGGAGATAGCATGAGTCGGAGCAGAGGACAGAGGGTTCACCGTGGGAAATTTTGAGAAATACATCAAGACTGGCTAGAAAGATTGGGACAAAATTTTAGGAAGCTTCAGAGGAGAAATTCCAAAGTTTCAATTTCATTACATTGGTCACTAAGAATCTTTGAGAAGAGAGAAAATTAAACCAATAGAATTATGATCACTATTGTTAGGAAGGAGAGCTATTAGAGGATGGTCTCCTCATTCTTGGTTCCATTATTTCATTAATTCCTTCATTCATCAAATATTTGTTGAAGACCTACTATGTGCCAGGCACTGTAATGGGGATATCATGGGGAAGAGAAAGCCCTTGCCTTCATGAAGCTTATGCTTCTAGAGGGAAATAAACAAATGGGATATCCAGCTTGTAATAAGTGCAATGAAGAAAATAAACAGGTCAAGAATAGAGAGTAACTGTGGTGGAGAGCTACTAATATTCTGGTTAGAGTGGTCAGGGTTTCACCTCTCAGAAGATGTGTAATATTTGAACTGAGATCCTAAGGCTGAGAACAAGAGATGTCCAGAAAGAACATTTCAAAGAAGGAGTCTAAGGACAGAGAGAGATAAACATTTTTAGCAATAATCCACAGGAAGCAATGAGCTGGGGACTCAGTCGCAACAGTGTGACTCAAGTGTCAACAGGCTATTTGGGAGGCAAAATTGAAACTGAATGAAATGGAATAAATCCTGTACCTCCTGACCGGGAACTGTTTGCTGCACCTCCAACTGGAGTGCCCACTTGGTCACTGCTTCTTACCCAGGTCTCTCCAGGCCTTCTTGGACCTGGGACCTTACCCCTGTCATCTCCTGGCACAGGTCCTTCACAGAAGGGCTCCCACCTGACACAGCAGTGTCTGCTGTTTGTCTGGCTCTGTTGTAAAAGTGTAGCTTCCAGGCCTGTTCAGACTGGACTGCAGACACTGCCAGGCAGGACACTAGCTAAGGTCAGACAATTATTTTGCCATTTTAGCAAGAGAGGCACCAAGAAACAAAAAAGGCACGCTTTCTATTTGCCACAAACATTTATCTTAACCCTCTGCTTCTATCTGTGAAAATTTACCAAAGTATAATTTTACTTTCCTAATGGTTTCAGACATTGTTGACATTGAATTAGGAACTCCCCACATATTAAAATTAAATGTGGCCTAAAGTCTCTGGGAACTCTTGAGGATTTAAATTTGGTGGGTGTTTCTGAGAGAGACAAAGGAATGAGACAGATTAGCAGGATGGAGACGGTGATCCACCACCATGCACAGCCAAAGGAGGAGAGACCAGGCTGTGTAAAGAGAGACAAAAGGAGATGGAAACAGAGAAGTACAGAAACAGAAGAAAGGGGTGAGGGCGGAGAGAAAAGAGATCGGGAGAGACAGAGCCAAGAGTGGGGAAGGATGGGGTGGGCAGCAGGCCTGCAGCCGAGTGGAGCGAACAGTGTGAAGACTAAGATCTCTATCAGAGCTTGTGGCTGGAGCGATTACAGTGTATTAGGGTCCTGTCAGTGTTGACAAACACTGCTCCAATTAGGAATTAGTTCCACAAGGAATCAGATAGCCAGGCTGCTGTTGCCTGTAAATAGACGGGCCCTCTCTTCCCTCTCTCTTATTCAAATAGGCACAGCTGTTTCCTAGACTAGTCCAGGAAGCCCAGCCCTCTAAGGCTCCTCCTTCAGCAGTCGCCAGGGAACAACAGAAGTGACTATCAATTATCTTGGTGTTTGAACTTTTTTTTTCAACACCAGTATTCTGGTAAACGAAAATACTTTCCCTAAGAATGCCTCTTCAACAACCGTAAGAGTTCATTCTCCCTACACTGCATCTAGCATCAATCTCAAGACCTACCTTTTTTTCTGTTGTTTCAAGGATATGTAAGTACTGTCTTGGGGAGGTGCCCATTTCACGGCCAACAGTCAGTAAGCAATTTAAGATTAATTGCCAGGGCCTGGATCAAGAGCACAGCTAAGCACACTTTGCTGACTCAACCTATTGCAATGATAGAAAAGGGGTATAGATTTTAAGGGGGGAAACTGAGAATCACAGTGGAAAGTAGAGGTGTCATCGATGCATCCGAAACTATGAGGAATCTCAGAAATGAAAGGCAGATGAAATCAGACAGAAGCAGGAAATGTCTGTGGAAGAGCACACTGCTGCAAAGGAGGGTGTGGCTGCTAGCAGCGGAGTGGTAAGCTTCCAGAAGCCAGATCCTCAGGAGGGGCTGCTGGGTTCCAGAGTGGGAGCCTCACCTGGCAGGAGAAATGTCCTCAACTCCAAACCCCTCTGTCCTCTGTCAAGGTAGGCAATAAGCCACAGTTGGGGATGGTGGACCTTTGCTCAGAAAGGAAAGACAGTGGCTTAGGAGGTTGGTGCTCCCGTAGAGGCTCCAGTATTCAGAAATCCAATTACTGGCTCACACTGCCCAGCAGCTGCACCATGCCTCTCTAACAACCTTTGGAGGCAGGCTGTCACCCTCAGGCTAAAGGGAATCCCAAATACAGACATGAGCACACTACCAAGACTCATTAACTATTTCACCATGAAAGTAAGTGTAGGGAAAATGGAAGTTCCTATGGCCAGGATCCTCACCTGACCCTAAACTACTTGATGATGTAATTGGCCTACTGCTAGGTTAATGCTTCCACACCCTTTGGCAATGATTGACTGAGTCACTATGTAAAGAGGTCTGCGCAGTGCTTTGGGCAGAGGCAGAGATGAGGTAGGATTATAGACCTGCAGACTGTTGGATGCAGATGTGATTCTAATAATCAACCTACTGCTGCAAGAATAAAGCCAGGTATAAACCCTTTTACCCCAAGAATGTTCTGTTGTCATTTCTCGGTCTCACGGAGTCCATAGCGAACTTGCCCAGAGTTGAAACCCACAGGCAAGACAGTGAGGCACCAAACTTAACAAGTGGATGAGCTGAGATCAGAAAACTCAGCTAATTTAAAGCAAAAAGATTAAGATATTAGAATAAGCATATTAAAATCATTAGAAGCCATAGAGGATATTGCATCCATAATACTCAACTAGAGATTTGGAAATTAACATTTTTATTTTGAAATAAAAATTCAGTAGTTTGAGTAGCAGGATGGAAACTATTGAAGAGCAAGTGAGTAAGCTAAAAAAACAAGCTGAGGAATTTTCCTAGAAAGCAAAATATGAAAGAAAAATTAAGACACAATGTGATGTCCCCACACACATCTGATAGGAATTGATGGGTAGGTCACAGACTAGTTACAACAAAGCAAAAGTGAACAGAAACACCAGGATCAATCGATAACTCCATAATCACAGTGAGAACCCTTAAATTACTGCAGTCACAGTCATTAGGTGTTGCAGGAAAAAAACAAAATGAATTAAAAGATGTAGAAAAATAGAATGGTATAATTAATGATTTCTACTTACTCTAAGAAAACATTATTTTTTTTTAATTTTGGTATCATTATTATACAATTACATTGGCAACGTTGTGGTTACTAGATTCCCCCATTATCAAGTCCCCACCACATACCCCATTACAGTCAATACCCAATAGTAAGATGCTGTAGAATCACTACTGAGAAAACATTATTTTAAAATATATAGAGATCTTTCACAAAAATTGACCATGTTTTAGGTTGCAAAAGAACTCTATAAATTTCAGAAAGCAAAAATCATATTTGTATTTATTGACCACAAGGCTGTAGAAGTATAAATTAACTACCAAAGGAAAGTTTTGTCATTGAAAATTAAGAATCATGCTTCTGAATAATTCTGTAACTGAAACAGATGTAAAAAATGGTTATTACTAACTCTAGAAATGTACAAAATTAAGAACATACCTATTGAAGTCTATGGGTTGGGTAAAGAGAAGAATTCATGGCATTATATGCATTTACTAGGACACAAGAAATATGAAACATAATCTTTCAGCTTAAGAAATTAGAAAAATAATAAAGTGATCCCAAACAAATTAGAAAAAAAAGAATAAAAATAAAAGCAGAAATTGTTAAATTACAGAATCAGAAACAGAGTAGATAAATACAACCAGAAGCTGGTTCTTTCAAAAGATTACTAAAATATACAAATAAATGGCAAGTACTATAGGGGAGAAGCATTGTTTTCCTTCTATCCAATTAAGGACAAAAGAGAGAAGGTACAAATAACATAAATTTAAAAGGGATGTGACTACAGATATATAGGAAATAAAATTACAAAGCTCAACTTTATACCAGTAAATTAAAAATATAGATAAATAGAAAACTCTTGGGAAAATATATATCATAAAAATTTCCTTAGAAAACAGAAAATCTGACTAAAACAATTATCATAGAAGATGTAAAAAACATAATAAAGCCATTATATTTAACAACAGCATCAGGTCTAGACAATGTAAAGGGAGAGTTTTACAAACTTTCAAGGAACAGATAATTTTCATATCATATAAACTGTGGCAAAACATAGGGAAGAAAAAAAGATATTGAAAGAAGCTACACAGTCATTGCATAAGGCTCGTAAACCCAAAAGCAAAACCTACAGGAACAGTGCAATTGGCTAATCTCATATATGAATTTAGATGCAAAATTCTATTACAAATATTTTTTCAGTAAACACTTTGGTATATTACATGTACTATTATTATGTTCAGATGTCCAAGATATTGTTCAGCTAAAAAGCTGCAGAAAAATGTGCATATTATCCAACTTTTTGTATATTCTTGTAAGTTTATAAATTGCATTCAAATTGGCAGAAGGTTACTCAAGAAAATAGAAGTTATTTTGGGCAGTGGAAATGGAATATTGGGTGGGTTGGGGGAAGATGGGTATATTTACTTGTCACTTTATACCTTGCGTTCTCTTTGAAACTTTTTCTTTTTAACCATAAGAATGTTTAAATGTTTTAAGAAACATAAGAAATTAAATGTTTTAAATTTTAAAAGGAAAAAAGTTGGGGAGGAAATACAATGGTTTGGATTGATCACTGTTCTACAGTCTGAATTCCAGAACCCTCTTCAAGGCTTAATGTTTCATTTACGGGGTCAAGTGTTCCCCTGACTTGGAGAAAGATATTTGTTTTCTGGGATCCCAAGGAGCAGAGCTAGGAAATGAGTGGAGACTTCCAAGGAGACAGATGTCAGCTTCCTGTGAAGAAAAACTCTTCAACTTAGAGGTAGCCAAAGATAAAATGCACCTCCCTGTTGGTTGTTGAAACAGTTTTTCCTGTTCAGGCAGAAGTTGAATGAGGTCAGCAGTGAGTAGGGAGTTTAACCCTGGGGTTTCTGCTTCTTCTTTAAACAGATTATTCAGATCTTAAAAAGTGGGTTAATCCTTGTTTTGCCAGTTCTGTACGCTTGAAATTCTTCTGTATAAATACATATATATGACTATTCTTTGTGAAAATTAGTACTACAAAGCAAAGATTTATTATTCTACCATATTAATGAGTACAAGCCTCCATGCCTCATTTGATTAGTACTTACATTATTAGTAAGTTTTGAAAACTTAATAATTTTTTTTTAAATCATTACTTTAAAATCCTTATAACAGTCTGTTGGGCAAACAGAACAAATATTATTATCTCTGTTTCAGAGTGGAGCAGCTAAGCTGCTGGCTCAAGTCCACGCAGTCTTAAGTCTGGCTCACTAGGGAAGGTGGTCTTATTTTTTATTGTAAATTCAAGGTTCAAGTGCATTGCATCACTAGGTCACAATATAAAATGTCTGTCAACAGAATCAAACTTGCCTGTAAGTTTATACCAATGCAATGCAAAGGCAATGAATTGGTGGGATACTTAGTGCCAAAGAAATCTCTTTTTGTTTGTCCTTCTTCCTGAATGGTTACCTAAGGGGTTTACCAAGGAGGATTGCTGCCTAAATTTTCTAGGCATTTTTTCAAACCAACCGTTTCCTTTGTACTGTGTAGACCTGGCCTGGCCCAGCTGCATTTCTGAGAGGCTGGTGAGTCTCCCCGTCTGGTGGAAGCCAGGCTGTTTGGGTCTCCTATAGTCCCGGCGGCTTCTGACAATTCCCCGGCGAGGCTTTGGCACGGGCAGATGAATCGTTTATTGGAAGTTACTTATAGCCTGGGAAACAGCCATCGACCTGAGTAAACGGTTGAGTGGGTGTTATTCGCAAATTGTTTACAACCGACCGTAGAATAACTCCAGGGCCAAGTGGCCTTAAGTGAATTACTGACACAACCAGCACTAAGCCTGAGGGAGCTGCAATTAATGCCTTAATCACACGGCGCCCCCGGGGCCCTGCATGTTAACACAGGGGATTTAGTAGCACTCCACTAAGTTGTTGATGAGGCCTGCGGCGGGATGAAAACCCTCCGAATACAAATGTGACATCCCATGCCCCTTTATTTGTTAGTCAATAATCTGAATAACCCCAGTTTCACAGTTTCTGTGTTGGATTTGCTGTTCCTTTCTCTCCTCGACTAATCGCCAGCAAGGCGCAATAGGGTAGAGACTTTAACTTTGATTTGAACTCCCGCCCCCTCCCCCTAAATAAAAGCACAGGTTTTTATCCACATGCGTATATTGCATAGACATCAAAGAAAAAAACCCTCATGCATTTCCATTACAGCCGCGCGGACCAGGGGGAGGCACACAAGCTGGGTGCGGGCTTTTGAGGCGGTGGAAATTGATAAGGTTCATCTGCATACAAAAGGCTGAATGGAGAGGCAGCCGGGTGAGCGGGTCGGACACCCAGATGGATTTTTTAATTCTGGGGAAAATAACACCACGCTCACAAGTGATAACTGAGCCTTTCTTCCCAACTCAGACCAAAATATGATTTCCATTTGTGCATTGGAGGAGAAGAAAATTATACAGAATTTCATTCTGCAGCATAATAAGGCTTCACACTGAATAATGCTACCATAAGGCAGTGTAATTACTGAAGGGCAAAAAATACACTTTCAGTTTATATCTAATCACAATACCACATTGTCTGCTTTGGAAAAAAAATCTGGGATGGGGGTGCGTGTTACGAGACTGTGAGTGGGAACCTGGGGGAGTTTGTTGGTAAAACCCCAGCTTATCAGAGTCCTGAGAAAAGGTGATGGCTTGGGTGACTGGCAGTCTCACCTAAGACTGGGTGCATTAGGGAGGTATGGCCTCTCTCCTGTGAGGATCTCTAGATGTTTCTCCTTAGCTAGAATGACTTGTCCTGCTCTATACGAGCTCATGAAGGCCATGGCTACTACACACAATAACCAAATAAAGAGCTGAAACTCTTCATGGACAAAAAAGAGAAAGAATCAGCCAATTATTTTTGTTTGATTGGCCTGACTATTGACATGGCTCAAGAGGACTTTTGATATATGTTTCTTGTTTGTACTTGATGTACTACAAATGGTTGCTTCCATTTTTGTGATGTTTCTTATCTACTCTAAAATAATATGTTTACTATGAATTACTTGGAAACATAGAAAAGTCCAGTGGAAAAAAAACACCAATTATTCTACCACCCAGAAAAATACAACTGTGAATCTTTTGGTGAATATTTCTGTGTGGTGTGGGTTCTTTGCTTTGTTCCATTTCTTCTTAGATAATAGAATAGTGCTAGAACACAATGCTAAAACTTGTTTGCTTTGTGCATATTAAAAACAATTCTGGGTTGAAAGCAATATATTGTAGAGTTCTGTTTTAGATACAGTGTTAGAAGACTCTCGACTTAATAGTCCCTAGCACAGTGGTTCTTAAACACCTGTGTACATTAGAATCATTTGGAGAGCTGGTTAAAATACAGATTGCTAGGTCCCACTGATGCCCGGGGTTCTTGTTTGTGGAATCGAAGAATGAACTTAGCAAACACCCAAGCTGGGAGAGCCAGGGAGAGGCTTTTATTGAGAGATACAGTGAGAGGACAGAGATCCTGGCTCACACCAGGAGGGGGGACAAGAGAGCCCGTAGTGGTGTGTTGTCTAGGGGTTTTATAGGCAGTTAAGGATTTGGGGGAACTGGATAAAGGCTTAGGAGTGTGGACTTGTTAAGTGGTCTCTGAATATTTAGAATTAACTTAAACTTCCTGCTCTGATTTCTCCCCAAGATACCAGAGTCTTGGTCTGGGAGCATATCAAACAAAGCTGCCTGCCCAGCCCCCAAGGTGGACTGAGGTATTGTTTGCTAAAGAGTAAATTAAGAATCTTACTTCTTAACTGCCTGGATGCTAAAATGCATACTTATCTTTAAGGTGGAATCCTTCCTGCCTTTTACAATGTTGTTCATGGCTGGGCCTGCATGCTAAATTAGTTGCCCAGTTTGCAAATCACCTCATCAAGTCTGAAGGAGGAAAGACAGCACATAGGCCTATGCCTTTTAGCATGCTAAAGTGAATCTTACACATGATCACAAATGATTAGCATAATAAAAACATGTGCTACTATTCTTTATCTGGGGAATATTAACTGATCTCACTGAAGAATGACTCTAGAGCTTAATGTTTAACACAGAGTTTTGGTAGGGGGTTTCCTTGCATGTAGTTACATTGCTCTGACTGTAAATATCCTGCCTTGCTTTTTCCAGAGGCCCTCACCCTACTCTGTCTAAGCCCATGGCCCCTGTCTCATTTCCCCCTCTATAGATAGAGACCCTAGCTGCTGCTCAGGGAAAGGGGGTGTCGACCACTCTGGCTGCTTCATGCTGAGAGGGGGCACAGTAAGGGGTGCAGCTAGGTCTCCATTAGTGGTCAGTTGAGAGGGCCTTCCTTGGAAGATGGGCACTTCGATTCTGGGTTCCATTTCTATTACTATTTGCAGTTCTATGGCTTCTAGGTGAGATAGAACAAATCTTGTTTTAGGTTAAGTAGCAACATCTGGAGTTGGATTTTCCATTCTGGAAGGACAAACTTGACGAGATTAAGAATGCATAGCTGAATATGAGGACTAGAAACAGTAAAACTTTAATTGACATGAGAAGAGAAAACTAAAACATCTGGAGAATCATAGCCAGACATTTTGGGGAAACTAGAATTCTGGATCTAGTCTATGTCCCAATGACTAGTATTCGGACTTAGTATAGATAAGGCTGCATTATTGAAACAATACTTTTCTCTAAAATCACCCTCATTTTTATGAGAAGTAACCAGATTAAGAAAATAACACTTGGCTTGATTATTTGCATAAGTGCAGCAAGAAGAGCAATTGATTATATAGGCTCTTTTAAATGTGCTTTGCTGGAACTTTTTATACGGAACTTTAGATTGGACTTTTAAAGGCCTCTTGAGGTCAGAAAACCAAGCCAGTCTTGCCATCAGGTTTTGAATGCAGTATCTGTAGATTTGGGTAAATTCCTCTCTTCTTGAGGTACCCAAGACATCCTGAGGTTCCTGCACTTGCCAGGAAGTGTGACCTTCCTTACTCACCTGGTAAGGCTGCTGGGAACCCTATAAGCAAGGTACCAGGCCAGTTCTTCCAAGGGGCTTTGTTGGCTCAGTAAAGTCAATCTTAGTTCCTTAAAGCTGTCTGTTCATATATGAGTTTATGCATGTGTCTCTTAGGTATGACATTCCAGTCAAAGCCTTGGTACTATAACCAGTGTTTTTAATTGGTCCTATTACAAGAAAAGCAGATTCTTATTGAACTTATGCAAATAAACAACATACTGCTATAAAATATGAAAATAGTCACTGAAAGTTTTTAAATTCTGGAGGGATCAGGTAGAAAGAAAGATAAATGTTTCAATTCTGCTTATTAAGATGGCATTAAGTAAACTGTTGTCAGCTTAAGAGAAAAAGTTTAAAACACTTTATCAGCAACATTTCAAACAAAAAGTCATAAAATTATTTTCCTTAGTCTACTTAATCTTATGTAATTAATACCTGCTCTGCTGAAATCTAGTTCTTCACTGGTTTAGGATACTTGCTCTCCTGGAATTTAGTTATTTACTAGTTTAGGTGTAATAAAACAGTGACTATAAATGACAAGACTTATGAATGACAATGGTTAAAGATCTGATGAGAGCTTACTGTAAGACAGCTGGCATAAGGAAATTTATATATCTCTGTAACATAAAACATTCAATAAAGTTTAGCATCATTCCTTTGACAGTGCATTCCAGGTAAATATATATCAGATAAATAAGCCAAATTAGCCAAATATTTCCCCAATGAGGAAAAAATTCCTCTGACATGTTCCAGAGGCCCTCTGGAAAATATCAGAGTTAACTAGAGGTAAAAGCACCTTTTTTGATTTTGATTTTGGGAAGCTGTCAGAAGAAAGTTTTTAAGGCACTTGCCTAGATAGAATCATAGGTCACTATGAAATAGTACTTATCTATTAATCAGAATGACAATAAGTTTAAAGGGAAATACAGAAGGTTACACAGTACTTAGACAACTTATTGAGACTTTAAGCATGAGAAACTGTTTTGATAAAACAATTAGAAAAAGCTTTGCAATCTTTCAACATTAACGGTAGACTAATAAACCTTTGTCCGTTTAACAAACAGAAAAAATTCTAGTTTTTCTGTGTACTTGTTGTTAAGACTCATTTGCTTTAATTTCACACAGTATGACAATATTAATAATTCTTCCACAAATTTTCTACAACTTTCTTTTTACATTCAGAGTTCTCCCTCTTTAAATAAACAGCTGTGCTTTAGAACAAAGTTACCTTCTTTTATCAAAATACACATTGTTTAGCATGCAGAAATGTTTTCCTTATTGCTTCAAGTAGTTTTAATTAGAACTTAAAACCATTAGGAACCTTAATTTTCAGTGAACACTAAGAAGTAGGCTATTGTAAACTGTTACACTAGCATTTTTTTAGATTAACAAATTTATGAACACATTTTATAATTTCTGGAACCATGTGCTTTACAGCACAATTTCTCATTAAGCACAAAATATATCTACTTAACTTAGCGACACTTTAAGGTTTTAGGTTACCACAAAGATTCTCAGGCTGTTTGTAGGTATACACACTGTAATACACTGTAACACACTATTATTAAGGTGTTTACTTGCTACACTTATTTAGTTTACTCATTCCTAACAGCCATGCTAGATTACACACAAAACGTTTACCAAACATTAGACAAAGTCAAGCCTCTTTTTAAGCATTTTTCTTGAAAGGTTTAACAGATAACATCAACTTAAATGACTTAAGGTAAACTTAGGCAGCTGATAACCATAAGGACATGTCTGTTTCAGTTCAACTTAAATTAGCATTAATGCTTAATATTTTTTATTAGAATCTTCTGGAAGTTTTAGAATGCCCAATTTTCACAAGCCCTTGTCTTTAAATCAATTTTTATTAATACCATCTGGAGATAGAAAAATATTTTCCATTTACACATTTAGACACACAAACACAGATTTAGATGTAATGACTACAGTTAGCACTACTTTTCATAAAAGAACATATACAGACAGATAAACTGCTACAAAGATTTGAGTCACTGATATCCAATTGCCTTCTTTATTTTTAGCTTATTTGATTAAAAGTATCTCAGTTTTTAAGAACACACTCTAAGGGTGATCAGTTTACATAACTGGGTTAAGGTCTAGATGGCCCAAGACCAAGATGACCAGGGCCCATGAATGCTCTGAACTGATAGGGACTCTGTGTGTCCAGGTGGCTGGAAATAAAATGCAAGTATAATTTCAGCACCAGTTATTTAAAATCAGGCTGTATTGCAGAAGATGAATTTCTTCTGTCTCAGGGAGTCTAGATTAAAAATCTCCCAATTTTGGAGGATAATGATGAACCCAATAAGTAGATTAGATTTTCACCAAAAAAATTTAGAAAACTAGTCCCATATTGCAGGGACTTTTGACTATTTTCCTTCCTTGTGGCAAAATATATTTAGGTCCATAAACTTAGTATATTGTATACTTCTTTCAGGGGCCAAGCCTCTCTAATCAGAAACTTTGTATTAAGGCCAGACTTGTGTGAAGAAGATAAGGCACCCAGTTCTTTAGAATGCAGGCCAGAGGCGTGTCTGGCTTTTAAACTTGAAGAGGATGCTCCCACCTGGAAGAGAGAAAGACAGGTGTGCGACACCTGGTCAGCCTTTTTTCTGTGAGGGCATCCCCTCACCTTGGAGCCTAGGTGACAGCGGTCCATTACCCCCTCTGCCAGGCCTACTAGATTTAACCACTCCTTACGAGCGTGGCCTGCACCTCACCTTGATTCCCCTCTTGCCTTCACACTCAGCAAGAGTTGCCTCAGAGCTCTGGATTTAGTGGAACCTTACCAGTGTGCTCCTACTTTACGCCTTTTGGGAGTTCTAATGTAGATCCTAGTTTTCTCTGCACGAGTTGGGCATAGTACACTCGGGATCATTCCTTGAGAGCCCCCTGCCTATCCAATAACTGGAGGGACTGTGTGACCTCTTGCCACCAGAGCCTAGGTCAGAGCCACAGGCCTGTTTTGATTCCCTGGGAGCTGCAGAAAAGGAAATGCCTAGCCCCAGGGTGACTGCCTCTAAGGAAGGGAGGTCAATAGAATAGAGCTATTTACCTGTTGGGCTCAGGTTTCAGTTTGATTACTCTACAGACTTCATTTACATTACACAGGAGAAAGTGGTACAGGCCTAAGAGAACTGCTCTGAATGGGAAGCAGGGGAACTTTTTCCAAGGCCAGAGATAAAATTCAGAGGTTGGCACAAACATTTATGGTGGGGTCTATACTCTTAAACGACAGTTTCTGCCACTGACTGGAATTACCTACTAGTCACCCACTGTAAGGAATCTGATCTGTGAGACAAGAGGTCAGGGGTCATCTGCTACTCTCGCATAGGCAGCAGCCGGAGGTTCATTCAGCGCCATTGGATCAATCGGCTGGAGCCGAGATCCAAGGACCACTGTCTACTAGTCCGGTCTGCCCTCGGAGTCCGCAGATTAGGATGGGAAAGTAGGAAATCGGCTCAGCCACTCCCCGACACCATCCCCAGAGTCTCTGAATCTGTAGGTTCTGAAACCTGGTGGGGCCCGGTTTCTGCATTGTTCACACACAACTTCTGTGATGCTGATACTGGTGTGGCTGAGTAAACCACAAGAAATGTAAGCTCCCAGAGCACCTGAAGAGAAATATGCAGATTTGGGAGAGGTTTTGAAAACAGGACTATGTAACCGTTTGTGAAGCAAATTTATTGAAATAATCTCATAAGTAGTGTGGTTAGACAGAACAATAGTCCCTCAAATATGTTCACATCCTATTCCCCAGAATTTGTAATTGGAAAAAGAGAATTAGGTTACAAATGCAATTAAAGTTCCTAATCAACTGACCTCGAGATAGGGAGATTATCCTTGATTATTTGGATGGACCCAGTATAAACACGAGGGTCCTTGTAAGTGAAGGAGACAGGACAGTCGGTGTCAGTCTTTCATCTCTCCTATATCAGAGAGAGTTATGAAGATGTTGTGATGCTGGTTTTGGAGACAGAGGAAGGGACCAAGAGCTAAAGAATGCAGGTGACCTTTTGGACGAGGATATGGATTCTCTCCTAGAATCTCCAAAAGGAATGCAGCCATGCTGACACCTTAATGTTAACTCAGTGAGAGTCATTTAAGATTTCTGACCTCCAGAACGGTAAGATAATAAATTTGTTTTGCTTTAAGCTACTAAGTTTATGGTCATTTTGTATAACAGCAATAGGAATGTCAAACAAGTAGCTAACCAGTCACACACACGCACACACACACGAACACACAACGTGCTGGGACACACAGATCCCAACATGATCTCCTGAGCAAATGTCTTCACCAGTTTGCATTGTTTAGATTCACCTAGCACCCAGACTGGCCAGACCCAGGAGTCATGGTAGCCCCATGCCAGTGATAAGGAGGCTGAGAAGGAATAGTCCAAACGAGAGACGCTCACTGAGGCCTGGTGCTCTTGGCCTGGTTCCTGAGAAGTCCAGTTGTTGGGTTCAAAGGCTGGAGGCTCTTCTGTCACCACCAGGAATAAGCAAATTGTTCATAAACATTTTTTTAATAAAGGGACACAAAGGTCAGTGACAGAAGATTTCTGTCTAAAGCCTGGTAATGATAATGCAGATGGTACATTTAAGTAACTTGGCCAGAGCATACAGTTTGCAAGGATTTGGGGGAGGACAGGGAATTATTTATTTAGGTCTCAGATCCTCTTAGAGATGCTCTCCAATGGTTATAACAAGCAGATTTACAGATCCCGTTGATCTTTGTGTCTATCCCTCTGCCAATCAACACGGATCTTGTTCCTGTAACTACATAATAGGCTTGAAATTGGATAGAGTGGTTCCTCCCACTTTTTCTTTGCAAAACTGTTTTTGCTATTCTAGTTCCTTTTCTTTTCCATATGAATTTTAGAATAATCTTGTCTATATCTACAAAAAATCTGGCTGGTGTTTTGATGGGAACTGCATTAAAACTATTATGTCATTTGGGGAGGATTAACATCCTTACTATGTTGAGTCTTCTAATCTATGAACAAGGTCTGCCTCTCCACTTATTTAAATCATTCACTTCTTTTATCAGCATACAAGCCATGTACATATTTTATTAGATTTATGCTTCAGGATTTCCTTTTATTTTGAATAATTATAAATGGTGTTGTATTTTTAATTTTGGTTTTTGCATGTCCATTGCTGGTATATGGAAATACAATTGATTTTTATATCCTGCAAACTTCTTAAACTCATACTTATTAGATATAGGATTCTTATACTTTTGTAGATTGTTTGGGTGATATTCTATGTAGACACTCATGCTGTCTACAAATAGGGAGTCTTATTTCTTCCTTTCCTGTTCTTATTGCCCTGGCTCGTGTTGCATGTTGAATAGCAGTGGTGAGAATAGACATCTTTGCCGTGTTCCTGATTTGGAGGAAAAGCATTAATTCATCACTGTGTATGCAGCTGGCTATAGGCTCATAGGTGCTCTTGGGCCTTTGAGTGGAGAAAGCAGGCCTTGGCTGGCAGTGTCATTTTTACGTTGGCTCATTTCCATTTCCAGGCTGTTGGCTTCTCTAATGCCCAGCAGGATACAGGGGGCAAGAAGGAAACCGAAAGAACTTACCACCTCAGGTCCCAAAGCCCCTAGACAGTTTGCTTTCTTGTCTTTACCTTTCAGAGTCTACTGGCTGTTTTACATCATGTTCATGGTGTTTGGTTATACTTGATGGGGGGAAAGGGAAAAAGTTCATCTACTCCCTTTTCCCAGAAATGGAAGTCTTGGTGCATTATTTTAATAATCGTGGTCAGATAATTCCAACCTCTGTGTCACTTTGATGTTGGTGTTTTCTTTTTCCATGTGAGTTAAGGTTGTCCTGGTCCTTGTTGTATATCCTGAGCCTTTTAATATTATGTTTTGAGATTCTATATCTTGTTTCAATCATACGGAGATCATTGATATTTTTGTCTTAGCAACTGACCCTGTTAAGCTGAGGCCACAAGTTCAGATCTGCCTTCTGTGGGTATGGTTCCAATGTCAGTTCAATTTACAAAGCCTTTGTGCTTTGTCCTGCATCTGTGTGCTACCCAGTGGCCAGTTTGGGGTCTGGGTGGTGATCTGTCCTGTAATTCAGTTGTCAAAGTCTAGGTATGTTGTTTAAGGTCAAATCAATGCATGCATCACTTACGGGGAATCCCAGGATTTCATAAACAACGTTAAGGAGTCAATTTTATGAGCTCTGTCTGCTCTGTCATCCAGTCCTTTCTGGTTCCCCAAGGCTCTCTCTTTAATCCTTTGGCCAGAACGTTATGGCTGTTATCATCCTACTCATGTGTCCACTTCCAATGATGGTGCCATACCTCAGGCTATGTGGTGGGATGAAGGAGAGAGGAACAAGGTATTGGGAGTTTTCCTACCCTCTTGGGAAGTCTCTTCTAATTAGAGAAGGTCACCCTCAGGATTTTTGCTGCTATGCGTTCCCCTTGATGCTGGTGGCTGGGGGACGATAAAGCATAGAAAAGAAGGGGGGAATTTTGGAGTTTCTCCTACTCTCTCTGAATTTTAGAAGTTGATTGTCCTTTTCTTTGAGCTAGAGACAGAGGGATTTTCCTGGCACTTTCTCTGTCTGTGCCCTATTGTCCACTTTCAGGTTTTGGGCTAATGTGGAGCTCAGGCTGAAAAAAACACACAAGAACTTACTGCTGCTTTGGTGTTACTTTGAGTCTTCTTAAATCTGCTTACTACGAACTAGTTTCCGAGCCCACAAATAGCTGCCCCATGCATTCTGCTCAGCTTTTCCAGCTACCATCAATGAGACAGGAAGATTCCATCTTACCTGGAACTGGAACTCTTCCACTAATACTTTTTTGAGGATTAATTCCAAGCTCTCCAGTTATTTTTTTAAAATTCAAACTAGGACACACGGTATTGCCCCCTTCACATTATTTTGGCTATCCTTGTGAAGATTTTAATACCTATTACTTACAATTAACCCATGTTTACCTGCTCTTCTAGGTAGTAGCATGGGTCCTCCTGACAGCTGCGAGATGAAACTACAGAAACATTCCTGGGATGTAAATTATCCCTGAAATCCTAAAATGTTTGTTTCTCAAAGGCAAAAAAACAGAGAAGAGCTTTAATAATCAATAAAACAAGTCCAGTTCTTCCCAGCCTTTCCCATGAGCCACCAATGGACACCATTAAATTGTAGTAAGAGGTGTGGGTGAGTTTGACCATGTGTTTTTCTCAACATAAGTGTTTTCTAAGTACTACATTCTATATGATATTAATAGGTGTATGTAAAAAGCAAACACTTGGGTTGTACAAATTAGTAAATGTTGGGAGAAATAAAGTTAAGCAAGTTTCTTTACTGAGAACTTCTAAAAACATTTAAAATGCTGGTGTCAATTATGTATCTCCCAGAGAGAAAATGGCAGTATGCAGCAATGCCCTAAAGATGGCTGCTTCCCTGAATCATCTCCTAGAGGGGTAAGAAGTCCCCAGAACCAAAGATGCATGCCCACCCAGAGCTCACCCCCTTTTCCAGACCATACCTCAGGTACTAGGACCATGGGGCACACTTCTCAAAGGGCTCAAGTCTGCTCCTAGATCCTGAATGGCGACTCTACAGATCCTTCCTCCAGAGAACAAATTTCCCAACCGTTGTGCCTTGAAGCAAAGGGCAGCTGTTTGGAGGGGAGAGAGGTGTGGATGGGATATGGATGTGCAGGCCAGGGTGTCTGTAGCCTCCTTGGCCTTGTAGGATGAGAAGTGTTGGTGATTCTACAGACTGGGGACTGCCTCTCTTCACCAAACCATGTTCTGTAAAACTCCCAGTAGTCCAGAATTTCTAAACATGAAACTGGCCTTTCATGTCCTTTTGAGGTCATCATTGTCAGCGTGGAAGGAGAGAACATAGTTTATTTAACAGTTCATTATCTTGATTATAATCTCTATATTAGATATATGGCATATATCATCTGTTAGGGTGACCAGTTGTCCTGGTTTACTGGGGACTTTCTCATTTTAGCACTGAATGTCACATGTTCCGGAAACTGAGATAGCTGATGAGTTCTTGAGATGTTAGAAGTGGGTCTGGCTGTCTACAGCATTTCCCAGACTTATTTAATCTTGAAATCCTTCTCTCTTAATTCCCACCCCAACCTCAGAAATATCTTAAAATAACTAATGTGCAGACAAGTTAAATCTGTCATAGAAAAATGCGTCTTATAGAGAAACAATCTTTCAATCCATATTTCCACTGATTAAACTTTGGTAAAATTTTTCTAGCTAGAGTTCACTTTTCTAGCTAAAGACTGTTGTAATTTTTTTTAGTTATAGGTTCATTTTTATTACTATCATTATGACTAATAATAGCAAAAATAATGTAAGATCTATCATTTTTATTAAATGCCACCGAATGCTAAATTGTATGCTAGGTGTTTTATATGCATAGCTTTTAATCTTATAATAACCTGATAGGGCAGGTATTATGGTCCACATTTTACAGATAAAAAACCAAGTGAAAAAGTGCAAAGATGGATTTGAACCCAGATTTGTCTTTCTCTTAAGTCTACACCCTTTTGTTGTGTCTGGAGGATGAAAAGTAAAAGAAAGATGAGATTCCTAAATCGGGTCCTGGTATTTAGTGTTTCCACATTGATGATGGTAGTAGCAATGTATACTTTGAGAAGTGTCCCGTCTGATTTATCCAGGAGCGAAACCAAGACGGGGAGGAGCAATTGTTGTTGTATACTTCCAGTTACTCAAAATTACTCCTGTAATCGTATCTGAGGTCTGTGAGATTAGTATACCCTTTTCTCTTTTAAAATTTCATAGGGCAAGAAAAAAAATAATAAGTGGCAAAAGATCTGTCACTTAAGAAAATTTATTCTCCAAAATTCAGTCTTTTGTAAACAAATAGTGTCAAAATATAAGAAGCTTGTGATTTGGGACCTCCTTTATATTTTTTGGTAAAATTATTCAGAGTTTTGTTATGTGCCTCTTATACAGATTGTTTATAGTGATTTTATTTGTGTTGTTAGTTGTTACTATAAAAAATAATTCCCATTATGTTTTGAAAAGTTGGGGTCTTTAAATTACGTTCCATGGAGCCCTATTCTCAGGAGTCCCTAGGAGGAAGGGCAGGGGAGGGACAAGCAGGTGGGACTCTGGGATCCTCACTCCTTCTTCAACCAAGCAGTACCATGTTTGTTTACATTTTGAGAATCCAGATACATTTTTATTTAAAGTTCTTTGTTGACCAGGAATTCCACTCCTAGGAATTTCCCCAAAGAAAACAACTTCTCAGATTCAAAAAGACATATGCACCCCTGTGTTTATTGCAGCACTATTTACAATAGCCAAGATATGGAAGCAGCCTAAGTGTCCATCAGTAGATGAATGGATAAAGAAGATGTGGTACATATACACAATGGAATACTATTCAGCCATAAGAAAGAAATATATCCTGCCATTTGCAACAACATGGGTGGAGCTATAGCATATTATGCTCAGTGAAAAAAGTCAGGCAGAGAAAGACAAATACCAAATGATTTCCCTCATTGTGGAGTATAACAATATAGCAAAACTGAAGGAACAAAATAGCAGCAGACTCACAGACTCCAAGAAGGGACTAGTCGGGGGACTCTCTTGTCCCCTCCTGGCATGAGCCAGGAGCTCTGTCCTTTCACTTTATCTCTAAATAAAAGCCTGTACCTTGCTCTCCCCCAAAAAAGAAGAAGTGACTAGTGGGTTCCCAAGGGGAGGGGCAGGGGAGGGCAGGTGGGGAGGGAGGGAGAAGGGGATTGTGAGTATCATGATTGGTGCACATGGTGTGTGTGGAGTCACGGGGAAGACAGTGTAGCTCAGAGAAAACAAATAGTGAATCTGTGGCATCTGACTACACTGATGGACAGTGACTGCAATGGGGTAATGGGGGGACTCGATAATAAGGGTGAATGTAATAACCACATTGTTTTTCTTGTGAAACCTTCATAAGAGTGTATATCAATGATACCTTAATAAAAAAAAGTTCTTTGTTGAAAGAACTATATACAAAATATAGCTTTAATTAGTTTTAGTTACTTATTACATCATACCAGAAAGCTATTGCATTTGAGATATTCTTTTCTAATACTTTTACTGAGATATACTTAACCCATACAATTCACCCGTTTAGTATGTACAATTAAATGGCTTTTAGTGTGATCTTCAAAGGGCTGTGTATCCATCACCACAATGCATTTTAGAAGATTTTAATTACCCCAAAAAGAAACCCCACACCTCTTAGCCATCATTCTCCAATCCCCCCTTTGCTGTCAACCTTAGGCAACCAGTGATCTACTTTCTGTCCATATAGATTTGCCTGTTTGAGACATTTAATATTAATAGAATGAAACAATATACGCCTTTTGTCACTGGCTTCTTTTCCTTAGCATAATGTTTTCAAAGTCCATCCATGCTGCATCACTTGTCAGTACTTCACTCCTTTTCATTGCTGAGTAACACTCTACAGTATGGATGTGTCACACTTATCCGTTCACCAGTTAATGGCATTTGGGTTGTTTCCATTTTTTGGCTATTATGAGTAGTGCTGCTATGAACATTCATGGACATGTTTTTGTTTTCATTTCTTTTGGGTATGTGTGAGTGGAATTGTTGGATGCTGTGGTAACTCTATGTTTAACAATTTGAGGAACTTCCAGACTGTTTCCCAAAGCCAGCTGTACCATTTTATACTCCCAGTAGCACTACATGAGGATTCCAGTGTCTCTAATTCTTGTATTTGACTACTTAAGCTGCTGTACTGATTTTAGTAATTTATCAGATCTCTTTGCTTTTATAGTTGGCAGTGATATCAGCTATTAATAATTTCTGATATTTATGTTTTATTGCACTGGACACACATTTTATATTAATTTTAAATAATGTTGCAAGAATACCTTTTAACCATGTTCCTGATTTTGCTGGGATTGTCCCTAAGGCACTGGTCCTCAAACCTGGTTGCATTTTGGAATCATCTGAGGAATTTTTAAAAAAGAGCTAATGCTTGAGTCCCAGCCCTAGAGATTCTCATTAGTGTGGTTTGGGCATTGGAAGTTTTTAAAACTCTGTAGGTGATCCAAATGAGAGGCAAAATTTGAGAACCACTGCTCTACAGCACACAAACTTCTGTCATAGCATTTGTCACATTAAACTATAAACTTTACACTGTAATTATCGCTTTCTTTTGTCTGTCTTTCCCATGAAGGTCCTTAAGGGCAGGATTTATGCTCTATTTAATTTTCAGGTTTATTTCCATTTGACTTTTTTCTCTGTCACTGATTTTTAAATTATTACTCAGGTCTTCTTTGACACTGTATCCTCAGTGTCAGCATGGTTCCTGAGAAATATTAAGAACTTAAAGGTTCTGAATGAAGAGATGGATCAAATAAGATCCTTAATCTTAAAAAGTGATGATTGCAACAATACATTTTTAGGGCCGGTCTTAGGGGACAGGGCAGAGAATAGTTTTGGGGAGAGGATCAGAGATGAGAAAGTTTGATTTAAATGCCCATGGTCTGGTGTGCCTCGTCAGAAAATCATAGGGTTTTGATTTTCTTTCTACTAAAAGTTCATGTCTGTAGTCAGACCTGTCTACTTTCTGCCATCCAAAGTAAGAAGGTTGCAAGTTCTTTCCTCAGATGTAGCTTCTCCATTTACTCCTCTTGCCAGAAGACAAAGAAGATTGTTCCTTAGGGCCAGCCTCTGTGAAAAATGCATGTTTGGTTATTGAAAAGAGATTAAGTTTTGGACATGCGGTAGCAAAGCTAAAAAAAAAATTAGTTTTCCTTTTCATTAGCAAGGAAAATCAGATGGAAATTGGAAGATTGTTTTTTGTGGTTGTTGTCTTTTTTTCTATTCCTTAATTATTTATTATGAACCAGGCAATACATAGAAAAAGTATTTCAGAATTACATAGACTTTACTTTTTTCTTTACTTTTCCAAAATCAAGTATAATTTTATTTATAGTGGAGAAACCATTTTAAGTTCAGTTTAAAATGGGAATTTTATTAATTATAAAAGTGTTCAGTGACAAGTGTAGATAAGCTCATTATAGTGGCTAAAACAAAAATAACTTTAATCTACCCATTTAACAAATCTGGAGATGGTGGCTTTGGCATTTGTGGTGCTGCTGAATAACCCCATTGGGGACATATCTGAACTTTCCTAGTTTTAGTGAGTTGACTTTTATTTCCGTGCATATTACCTCCTAGTAGCAAGGTGGTTGTTGAAGATCCAGAGAGCTGGTCGGTCTTCAAGGCAGAAAGAAGGCAGGACAAAAAGCAGCACCAGGAGCTTTCCTGTCTCTTTAAAAACCAGAATACAAAAGCTTTTCAAGAATCCTGTGGGAGACTTCATTGTCATTGGCCCAAACTGTGTTTCATGACCACTCCTATACACAGAAAGTAGTGAAAAACTATCTCACTTGGCACTGGGAACATGGCTACCCCTAACCAAGCTGAGCTTTGTTATCAAGGAACTAGTAGGGAATAGGTATGGAGAAAGCAAATAACAATGTCTTACTCAGACATTTTATTTAGTAGAATTATATTTGTAAAGTTTTCTCCAAGTCTTAGTTTCTAATTTATCCTTCTCTAACAGACTTGAAAGTTTAGAATTCCTTAAATCTCTGTCCTAGCCCCTCTTTTTTTTTTTTATTTTATGCTCTCTGCTTAGCAACAGCATTTATTTCCATAACTTTGATTACCCTGTAACTTAATGACTCCCAAATGTATGTTCTCATCTAACAACTCTCCTACAAGCTCCAGAATTTTTAAAAGTTTATGAATAATGAATTGAATATGTCTGTCTCCTGTACTGAAGGGTTAATGCCCTCTTTTAATCTCTGCTGTATCTCAATATCTAGCCCAATAACTTCTACACTGTGGCTACTCATGGATGAGCACTTAACGAATGAGGACTTTTTTCTAAGTTACCAACCATGGGATGCATCCCTAACCGCCAGCTGGCATGGTAAGTAACGCCAGTCAATTTCTGCAGGAGCCAGCAGTCTGCCTACAGCAGTCATGCCACTTGGAGAAGAGGAGAGCAACACCCATGAGTCGTGGGAGGCCATTGTGTGCTATGCAGAAAAGAACCCCCAGAGAAGCAGTTATCATCATACCTTTTATGTTAACTATTCCTTCAGGTGCTACAGTGAAACTCCAGAAAACAAATATGGTCACAATGTTTGAGACTAAAATAATAGAAACAGGTTCATCTGGAAGTCTGATAGAATCCATCCAAACTCACAATATTGGACAAACATAAATCTTCCTTTTTGGTGAGAATAGCCAAACAAAATGTCATTAGAGTCATGAAGAGACAGTCACAGAAAAGGGAAACCAGAACAGTACAATTGGATTTTGACTAGTACCAAGATATAAGAGTGAATATAAGAAAATCTTTATTTTAAATTATAGTGAGATTAGAGAGAGCATTATCTTTATAATAAAGGGAATAATTTGAAGTCTTTCTCACAATTGAAATTCAGAAGCTCTGGTGATATTTTTAAATTTCAGGAATGAAAACTGACCCTCTAATGGTCAGAAAAAAAATATGTAAAAAGGAAAATAAAATCTTATTATCATTGGGCTATTCATCGGAAATACTAAATAACAGAAAATTATCGAGCTGTATCTAAAAAGTTTTGAGAAAGAGTTTGTGTCTCCAGGATTTGTGTCTATACCCTTCAAATATGAAGGCCACAGGAAAGTCTTACACTAATTGATGAGGGTTCTCAAACCAGACACACAGCCTGAAAGGAAACATGGCCATGGAATAAGAAGTGATTCCTATAAGAAGCGATCTCAGGATCTCAAGTATGAGCAAAACATTTACACATTTATGGGTAGCAGAAACTGAGAGAGTGATTTATATTCTTTTCTCCCTGCACCAACTCCCAGCTCCCATTCCCTTTCTAAACAGGTATCCATACTGTTTTAATTTTCCCCCCTTAAGAATTTTCAAGCATTTTCTAATGTTTCTAAAGTTAGCTGTGTGCCATCTATTTATGAATTAGCAACCATGACAATATTACAAATTAACATCTGTGGAACATGGAGAAATCTGAACTTAGAAGCAAATCCACAGGCCTAAATAGTACTAGAAATGCTTTAGAACATTAGAAAGATTGACAAATATCAGTTTTCAATTCCAGAAATTAGAAATAGGGCTGAAAAAGTAATTGGAAAAAATAAGGAGAATAAAAATTAGGACATAAAATTAGTAAGAAATTTTAAACCACTAAGATTAGAAAAAAAAGGCAGAAATTAGTTTTAGTCAAAATAATTAGCTTATATAAACTCAACAAGTTATACAAATTCAACCAGATAGACAATTCTGTGATGTGTGGTGGAGAGAAAAGAGAATTCACATAAATATACAATGTTAAGGAATATCATCATGTAAAAAGGCGAGATTAAAAATTGTTAAAGAGAACACGTACAACTTGATTCTAATAAATGTTCTGGATAAAATGGATGATTTCCTAGGAAAATAAAAAGATTACCAAAATTGATTCAAAAAATGTGAAAACCTGAGTGGAAAATAACTATGGAAGAAATAATAAATAATAATAATAATTTTAAAAACTGTCACAGAATTATTCATAATAGGCATGACGGGCCCAGATAACTTTTAAAGAAAATTTAAGCCAATTTGTGAGAAACATGTACAACTTTCTTTGCGATATAAACTGCCCCAAGCAAAGAAATAGGGTTAAATTTCTAATTAATTTTACAAAGGTTGTCAAGAACCCAATGCCAAAGCCTAAGACTAAATGTGCTATGCATATATGCAAAACTACAGAACAGTAGCAATTAACAGTGTATAAATAAGCCACTGGCAAATTTAAGAGTGAATTAAAGTCCAATATGCCCGTATTATTCAGGGTTCTTCGGAGAAGAACCAATAGGACACACACACACACACACACACACACACACACACACACACACACACACGTCATACGGGATTGGCTCACGCAATCGTGGAGATTGACAAATCCCAAGAACTGCAGTCAGCAAGCTGGACACCCAGGAGAGCTGACAGTGTGGCTTCAAGGGTTGAGAACCAGGAGAGCCAATGATGTAAGTTCTAGTCCAGATGCTGGCAGATTCCAGACCCAAAAAGAGCTGATATTTCCATTAGAGTCTGATGGCAGGAAAAGACTGATGTTCGAATTCCAGGCAACCAGGCAGGAGGAGTTCTTAATCAGTTAGGGCTACCTTAATAAAATATCAGAGACTGGATGGCTTAAACAACAGAAACTTATTTTCTTATAGTTCTGGAGGCTTGAAGTCCAAGATCAAGGTGCCAGGGTGGTCTGTTTCCAGTGGGGGTCTCTTTCTGCCTTACAGATGGCCACCTTCTTGCTGTGTCCTCATACCACGAAGAGAGAGAGAGGGCCAGCTCTCTTGGGTCTCTTCTCATAAAGGCTATAATCCTAGCATGAGGACCCCACCCTCATCACCACATTTAAACCTTATGAGCTCCCAAGGGCCTCTTCCAAATACCATCGCACTGCAGGTTAGGGCTTCAACATACTAATTTGGGGAGGACACAATTCAGGCCACCGCACACCTTAACTAAGTAGGATTTATAGCAGGAATGTAAAGATTCAATAGTTGGAATATTATGATTAAATTCACCAAATTAAAAGGTTAAAGCAGATTATTTCAACTAAAGCAAAAGACATGTTAAACTTCAATATCTCTTTCTCCTATGATACTCTTTCTGAAACCAAAAGCATTTGTTGTCTTAAGAGTGCAATACGACAGGCAAAAGGCTGTGACAAGGATACTCACTATCATTGCTGTAAAATTTTTTTTACTGTTCCAGCCAGAGTGATAAGAAAAGAAAAATCAGCAAGGGAGCTAAGAAAAACAGAATTGTCATTATTTGAAGATTATGAAATTATCAAACAGGAGAATACTACAGATCCAACTAAAAATCTATTGCAATAATATGAGTTTAGTAAATGACCAGTATATGGATAAATGGAAACAAAAATCAACAGCTTCCCTATAGCAATGATAACCAGAAAATATGAGAAAAAGAATGTGATTTATAACAGCAAAAATATATATAAACCACCTAGGAAAGAACTAAGCAGGAAATACGCAAGACTTACATGAGAACACTTCAGAACAGGTGAGGGCATAAAAGGAGACCATGTTTATAGAAGGAAAACCTCAACACAGAGACTCTGAGCTATATGTAGAAGCTGCTCTTCAGGATAACACATTTTGCATTAAACAACTTTACACAGCTTTTTAAGATCTTCTCTTTCCCTTGGCTTTCTGAAATTTTACAAAGATGGGTCTAGGTGCATTTGTACTTGTCATTCATCTTGCTCAGCGGTGAGTGGCTTCTTTCAAATTAAAGACTATTGCCTCTTCAGGTTCTAGAAATTTTATTCTTTGATAAATTCCTCCCCTCTGGTTTCCTTGCTTTAAAATTTTGAAGACTCTTGTTATTTAATTGCTGAGCCACCTGGATTAATTTTTTATGTTTCACCATTTATAACAGCAGCACAGTATATGTTACCCATGGATAAATCTAACCAAAAGAATGTATGTAAGATGTTAACATTACAGGAAACCTTGTGAGGGGTAAACCCAGACCCTTTGTATTATTTTTGCTGCTTTTCTGTGAATCTACAATTATTTTAAAATAAAAAGCCTACTGAAAGGATATATAAAAGAACTATTGGGGAAAATATAATACTTTACTGAAAGACATTACAGATATAAAAGATTCATCATATCTGTGAATTGGCAGACCCAATAATGTAAAGATGTCAGTTTTCCCTCAGTTTTCCATAGATTCAGTGCAATGTCAATAAAAATCCCAAAGAGATTTTTAAAAGGAATTTGACAAGCTGATGCTAAAATTCATAGAGATGAGCAAAGCCCAAGAACAGCCAAGATATTCTACAAGATGAAGAAGAAGGGGATTGTTATAATTTATAATAACTCATGATTATTATAAAAGTATTAAATTATCTGCACTAAGAGCGGTATTGGTTCAAGGATAGAAGAACAGGTGAATTGAACAGAAGAAAGGGCCCAGAACTAGCTACTTGATTATCTGGAAACTTGGTGTTGATCCATTGTAGACTAGTGTCCCCTCCAATGGTTATGTCTATCTGGAACCTCAGAATGTGACCTTATGTGGAAATGGAGTCTTGCAGATGTAATTAGTTAAGGATCTAGAAAGGAAACCAACCTGGGCCCTAAATCTAATACAGGTGTTCTTACAAGAAGAGGAGGACACACAGAGAGAAGAGGGTGATGGGAAGATGGAGGCAGAAGTGGAGTGATGTATCTGCAAGCCAAAGAATACCAAGGATTGTGGGCAGCCACCAGAAGCTAGAGGAGAGGCAAAGGATGATACGTCTCAGAGCCTGCAGGAGGAGCCAATCCTGCTGACACCCTGATTTCGGACTTCCACCTTCCAGAACTGCGACACAATACATGTCTATTGTTTTAAGGCACTAACTTAATGGTAATTTGTTATGGCAGCCCTGAGAATGTACCACTTATATTGCTAATCCATTGAGAGAGGAGAGCTATTTGATAAATGATGTTGAGATATATATTAAGAATATGGAAAAAATGGAATTAAATCTCTAAATTACACTATATATAAATCCCTGATGGATTAGTGTTAAATATGATGGCAAAACTTTTATAAAACGTTTATCAGAACTGCAGGAGATACTTTACCACCTCAAGACAGAGAAAATGCTAACTAAAATTGAAAAATTAATCATTTTAAATTTGAGAGCCTCTGTTCATCAAAACACACCATCAATAAAGTGAAAAGATTAGCCCCAAACTTGGAAAAGATATTCACATGGTATATTATTGACAAAGTGTCACTTTCTAGAATATATAAAGAACTCTTACAAATCAATGAGATTAGTAAGCCAAAACCTAATAGAAAAATGAGCAAATCATATAAGCAGGGTTTTATAGAAACCTGAATATAGGAAACATGAATGATGAATACATTGAAAGGTACAGAACCTCATTCAAAAGTATAGAAATGCAAATTGAGATAATTAAGTATCATTTCACCCTCACTGAAAAGAAAAAATAAGGAACCAAGAGGCTGTAACTCTGTTAAGTTTTACACTCTGCAGTGTTTATCATTTTGGAAAACAGTTTGGTGATTTGGTCTTATCATACATAGTTGCAGACTTCATATACTGTGGCCTGGCAGTTCCACTCCTGGGCATAAGAATATATGTTTCTAGAGATACTTTTGCATCCATGCACAGGCAACAGGTATTAGAATGTTTATTGCTTCCTAGATTTTAATAGTAAAAAAGGAACAACCCAAATGTAGATTGACAGGAGAATGAAAAGGTAAAATAAAGCATAGTCTCATGATACAATGTTATGCATAGGAGAAAATAATGAACTGTAGCTACATGCAACAAATTGATAAATGTTAGAAACACAGAATTGAATGGAAAAAAAGTTACAGAAAACAAAGTCCAGAACAATAGTGATAATGGTAAATATCCACAGAGCAGTTACTCTGTGCTTGGCTCATTCGAAGCACTGCATGTGTCTTTTTTTTCTTTTTCAATGCCTTTCCCTGCTTTTTTTTTATTAAGGTATTATTGATATACACTCTTACGAAGGTTTCACATGAAAAACAATGTGGTGACTACATTCACCCCTATTATCGAGTCCCCACCCATACCCCACTGCAGGCACTGTCCATCAGCGTAGTAAGATGCCACAGACTGCACATGTATTATTTCATCAATCCTTTACACAGCCCTCTGGAGGCAATACTGTCTTATTATTTCCATATTGCAGAAGGGTGAACTGAGTCTCTAAGAAGTATGTAACGTGTAAGTTCACCTAGCAAATCAGTATGTTTTGTTGCCTCTCAGTCTAGTCTTATGTCTATCTCTCAATCTGTCAGTATAAACTCATTTTTATTAGGTCAAAAACAAGTAAAACTATTGTTAAAGGATACATTTATGTGTGCAAAAAATAAAATTTCAAAAACAAGGTCATAATCACATAAAATTCACAATGGCACTTACCTCTGGTTGGGAGGCAGGAGCTGGGAACAGGGAGGAAACAGATTAGTGATGCTCTAGTTGTTGAATTAGGTGGTTGGCTCACTGGTATTCATTTGATTATCATAACTTACATCTATGCTACATATATTCTTTTATATGTGTCAGATATTATGCAAGTTATAGAAATAGTCTCTCTTGACTTTTCCCTCATGCTTTCAATGCCTGTCTTTTTGTTTTACTTTGCAGGAGATTTCTTTTTCTTCCAGTTATTCAATAGCAATTTAATTTCAGCAGTTGTATTTTTAATATCTAAGATTTCTTTCTTGTTTACTAGTTGCTTCTCCACCAGAGCAGCCTAAATTTACTTTGCAGCTGCAGCATCTTCTCACTCTAAGAAAATTCACTGGGATTTTTTAAAGCCCTTTATTATTTCCCAGACATACAACAGCATTAGTGAGGAACCAATCCAGAGTGAGCGGGAAAACAGAGGTTTCCGTGTAGGATGTCTCAGAGCAGAGAGATGATCTGAGAGTTTTTACCATGTGATGAGTTGTATTGAGGGGCGGATCACTGAACAGTCGGAGGCCTTTGGAAAACATAGGCATGGGGTCAAAGAAAATTAAGCAAATGAAGAAAAGAGATAGTAGTTAATTCCAAGCCTGAAGTCATACAAGGAGGAAATGTTTGCACAATATAATTCACTCACTGTAAGACTATAATACACTCGCAAGTAAGGGAGAATATTTTCACAGTTGTAATAATGAAAACACTGCATAGGTATTTAACTGAGTACTATGATACAATATACATAGGAAAGAAAAGGAATGGGTAATGGGTATAGATGAGAGTGCTAAAATCTTCACCTGCTTTACTAAAAACTCAATGCATACATGTGATTAAACAAGAAATATCTGTAGCTATATGGATTAAATACCATAAAAAGGAGCTAGAAATTTTAAAGTGGTTGCATCTCTTCAGGAAGAGAAGGAAGATGGAAGAGAAGGGTAGGCAACTACTATTTTTTGTTAAAAGACTTTTAGCACTATTTAACTCTGTAAGGTAATAGATTGATAAACAGACAAGTTTGGGTGATAAAACTCTACTCTCTTTTATATTGATCTTTTCAGTTTACAAAAGAAATTTAGACTCACTGAAGATGATTTGGAGGATACATAGTGACTTTAAAAAGGAAATTAAAAACTATCTATCCAGTGTCATTTATTGCTAGCCATTCTTTATTCCTGTGTGTATTATTTTACACAACAGAAATCATTCTCTTAATACAAGTTATAACATTTTTTAGTTCGGTATATTTTATAATCAGAAGTTTTCATGTCTTTAAACATTTTTATGAACATTTTTTATTATCTGCATAACTGTCCACATGTTGATATGACATGATTTTTTTGCCATATTTTTGGACATTTCTTTTTTTTCTATTTCCCAATTATAAGTGCTATCTTAAATCTATTTGCTCATTGATCTTTCCTATGCCTTATTATTCTTCCATAAAAAGAATTCCTGGAAATAAAATTGGTAGACCAAATTGTGAAACATTTTTGAGGCAAGTGGCACATGTTACTAGATTATTCTCCAGAAAGACTCTGCCAATTAATATTCTCACCAGCAATATGTGAGAATATTTCATTGCAGTGCCACCCTGCTGACACTTGATTTTTCTCACTATAAAAATAATTTTAAACTAAACCTAAAGTAAAATGGAGTTTTTCCTAAGATCTTGGATTTTTGTCAGGTTTTTCAAAATTGGTGACAGGAAGATGAGCCTGTCAGAAAAGTTGTATAGAAACTAGAAGATGCAGGCACCTTCCCTGAGTGTTCACACCTTCTTGGTGATCTGTATGTAAAGCCAACACCTGGTGAGATAATTCAGAGGAAGGAAACAGAAACAAGAACTAAATCATGGCATTTCAGCATTGGCCTCAATATAAGAAAATTTTGTGCTGGTGGGGGTTTTAGCCAACACTAAGGTGGTAATCATTTTGTATACATACATATAAAGTGTAGCAAATCGACACATTGTACACCTTAAGTGTATATATGTTGTATGTCAACTATAATTCACTAAGCTGGAAAAAAATTTGGAGACTATAAAAACATTTTGAATCATGAAATTAAGTGATAAATATTTTTGTAGAGATCGAGACTCTCTGGATAATTTGCCTAGAACTGTCCACTTGGGTTAATGGGGACCTTACCAATGTTTCAGGAACACTAACTTATGTGGAACCAGGAACAAATAAAATAAATAACAATGGCTAACATTTACTGAACTCTTCCTAGGCACCAAACACTTCGCCTGCAGTATCTCATTTAGTACCCACGGCAACCCTATTAGCTAACGATCATTCCCATTTTACAGATGAGGAAATGAACGGCTCAAGGAGCTAACTTGCCCAAGGACACAGCCAGTATGACTTGTGGGCTACTGCTCTTCAGAGTGACACTGCAAGCTCAGAGCCCTCGTCCTCACCTCAGCAAATGACCATGTGTCAAAAAGTGGCAAAGCTGTGAGTGAAACCGTAAGTGGGAAAGTTTTTGTGTTTCTGAGTTACATGCTGAAAAGTTTCAAGCACACCTGTAGCCTTATTAGTGTGAAAATGGAACTGCAAGTTAGAGGCTGTATCTTTTTTTTTTTACTATCACAAGTATACATCTCCAGAATTCTTTTCCATTTTTTAACTGAATATATTGTTTTCCATAGAAGTTGGACCAATTTACATTCCCACCAACAATGTATAAGGGTTCCCTTTTCAGCACAACCTTGCCATCCCCGGTAATCCCTTGTCTTCTTGACGACATGCTATCTTTTTAAAAATAAATAAATAGTCTGTCCAGGGTAATAAGAGATCCACAGTGAAGAGAAGTCATTTTCATTTCTTTTGGGTGTATACCCAACAGTGGGATGTACAGTAGATCTATTTTTAATATTTTGAGGAACTTCCTATTGCTATCATCATGGGTATTCATGCTTTTATATTAGATACCATGTTTCCAGGATTCCTTATTTTCCCATATCTTTATTTTATCAGGCTACATCCACTACAGAAAGGGTTCATGAAAGATAAAAATTTGATACTTCACATGTGTGTAAGTATACTTATTCTGTCTACACTCTGACTGATATTTTAATTAGTTATACAATTCTATGTTGAAAACCATATTAACTTAGTTGCTGTTGAGAAGTCTTATGCCTTCTTTTGCTTGATTCTTTGTAGGCAATCTGCTTTTTCTCCTTGGAAATTCTTTGGGTCTTCTCTTTATGTTCTTAAATTTTATGATCATGTACCCTGGCATGGGTCTTACTTTGTTCGTTAGGCAAGTACTGAATGGGATTTTTCAATCTAAAAACTCATGTGCTTTAGTTTTTGGATGCTTTCTGGTATTTTTAAAAAACAATTTCCTCTCCACTATCTGTTTTCTCTTCCTGAAATTATTTTTAGTTGTATGTTGAACTTCGAGAAGTGATTTTCTAATTTTCTTATCTTTTCACATCCATTTTACCTCTTCTTTTTTGTTCTAGTTTTGGTCATTTTAGTAACTTTTTAATTTTGGCTAATCATATGTGTAATTTCTAAGAGCTCTTTCTTTCCTTCTTTGATTATTCTTTTCTAAAATATGTTGGTTTTATCTCGTGGATGTAATAGTTTCTAAGGACATTAATTCTAATTCCTTGGGAGTTTTCTTCTGTTCCTAGCCTTGTCTCTGTTTCTTTTGAATTCCCTTTTTTTTCTGTGTTTTTGGTCCATGTTTTCATGTTGTTATTCACTTATATTTTAGAGTGAGGTTCTAAAAAGTTTATTGAAATTTCTGTGTATGCAGGTAAGGCCTCCGCTAAGGTAGTTTACTTTCTCCAGAGAAGAGTTCTTCAGGCTTTTGCCATGGTATGAGCCTGGCGGATAGCATTCTGCAATGGGATGGGAAAGAATGTTGGGGAGGGTTTCTCTACTGAGTGGTTTTTATTTAATACTCCCTTCCCACTATCAGTTTGGCATCTCATCCTCTACCTCCTCCATTCTAGCTGACCTAAGTCTAGAGTTCTCTTGCTCAAATTTTCCAGAGAATATACTTCTAGTACCCTAGGGTTAGGGAATTGATCACTTGACTATGCTATGAAACCATATGAGCCTGGAGAGTCGATTTGTTCCTTGTACACACTAAACAATACCTCTGGTTTCAGGTCCCTTCTATGCTGTCTTGTGAAGTACATGATACATAACTGAGACTTTCTGGGGTTCTGTGGTTAAACTGGCTTCCTTCTCATGTGAAGTTACTCACTGGAAGTAATTAGATTTACCCTTCCATTCCTCTAAGGAATTTAATTTACTTACCTATCTGCTTTCCCATTCTCTATATATTCTACTTAAAGTGTCAATGAAAATAAAGTTAGTTTGCTTATTTATTTTTTTCTTAGTATTTGGAAATGGTTTTCAAGCAGAGAAAGAAATGAAAACATCTTAATTTCACTTTTTAAGGTAAGAAGATATATCCTCGAAATGTATACCAAGGTATCTTAGGCAGCCATGGTTAGCCTTTTTTCTTCTTACCTCCTGCATTTTTGTGGGGGCAGGAAAGGACCAGCTAGTTCAGGGGAGAAAGGAAAGAAAGGGGCAAGTCCTGTGCTAACATGTTCCTAAACATAGTGAGAAAAGGTGTCCAGTATTGGACAAAACCCTTCTCTCTATCTCTCTGTTTTAAACCCTCAAATTTAGAGGGACTTATATCCCAGGTTTTCATGTACCCTGCAAAATATAACAAATTTCTGTTTAGGATGATTCTTGCAAATAAAGTGAATAGGGCAAGCAAAGTGACTTTTGTACGCAAATTAATATTTTTAGATGCTAAAGGGAGCTTGTTTTAAGAGTAGTAAATCCTTGTACAATGTGGAACTGTACAGTGGAGTTTTTAGAAAAAATTTTTCTTTAAATATTCCACATTTATGCAGGCACAGAAGAAACACCTACTAGAATTTTCTTTCATAACACAATTTCAAGCTAGGATTTCTCTTTGGCTCTAAAGCAAAGGGTGTTCATTAATAGAATGTGCATTGTGCCACACAGGAGAAAATCTGCCTCAGGCAGACATTTCCTGGTGACTGTCCTGTGTGGGTGCTCCAGTCAAGGGTGTCCCACATGAATTTCTCACATGGAAATTGAGTGGCAGTCTCATATCTGTGTTGGGGTGGAGATTCTTTATTCTGAATAATCTTGAAATTGTTTGTAGTATGAAATCTACAGAACACATGACAGCTCCTAAGCAACACATTTATCTGGAACTCAAAATATGCATGTGAAAACAGACCTCACTGTTTTAATTTACTTCTTATTTCTATACATGTGACTGTCAGTTCATGACTCATATTTGCTTCTTTCTGTCTTGAAAGGCCATCTAGGTATTTTGAAAACGCTGAGTTAAGAGAAAAAGGATCTTAAATATCTCTAAATAGAATATTTTCATTAATCTCTATAAACAAAATCTCACATTATAGCAGCAAAAATAAAGAAGATGGAGGCAGGAAAGAATGGGGAAACGGAGAAGAAAAATCCCTTTCCTGGGAAAGAAGTTGTTTCATGCATAGAGGCAGAGAATAAGGAATGTATATTTGGCTGATTACCACCAGGCAGGTGGGGGCAAGCATTGTGTTAAATCATTAAGTCCATGCAGAAGTACTGCAAAGTAGGTATTTGTATCTCCAAATTATGGCTGAGAAAACTGAGGCTAGATTTTAAGTAAACTGCCTATAATAATTCAAGTAGTAAATAAACTTTCTATGTAAATAGTAAAAACAAATAAAGGAACAATGACAATAATAACACTATTCAGGTTTCCCTAAGACTAATTATTAGAGCTTGGAGGAGCAACTTGGATAATTTAAACCATATTACTCAATGAATACCTTTGACTGCTTAGTGCAAATACTATAGTTATACACTTCCTTGTATACAGGAAAATGGAGGTGTTATGTCATTGAGGTTGACAATGAATATTTCCTTGACTACATGTCCACTTTTTATCACTGAGCACAACTTAAAAAAAAAATCAAACCCATGTGGACTTTAAAAAATTTTTACTGTCCTATAGTATTAAGATCTTGCTATCATGAAAAATACTTGAAACCTGAAACCTGAACACACCTAATTATCTATTAATTCCTGTTACAGAAAGGTAAGAAAAAATTACTGGGCCATAGTCAGAGGACATCTGGATTCAACCCTGATTCATATTTAATAGCTTCATCATAATTATAAAATTGTTTGACTTCTTTGAGTCTTGACTTTCTTATCTTTATGATGGAGACAATGAAGTATGAGATTTGTTCCAACTCCTGAATTATTAGAGTGCATCCTTCCTGCTGGAGAACTTTCCAGAAAGAGTCTCTGGATGATAAATTCAGGGAATCCCTAATTTTCTGAAGATGTATTTATTTTGCCCTCATATTTGAATGATAGTTTGGATGGGTATAGCATTCTATCTTCTGAATAAAGTGTTTTTCTTCAGAATTTTGAAGATACTGATTTATTGTCTCCCTCTAGCCAGTATTACCAATAAGAAGAATTATTTCAGTTTTATTTAACAAATAATTATATAGAATATACTATGGGTCAGATGTTGTTCTACGTGCCTTACAAATATTAACACATTTATTTCTTTAACCACCTGTGAGGGAAGTATTATTATTACCTAATTTTCCAAATGAGGACTAAGAGGGTAAATAGTTTATCTGAAATCACACAGTTTGCAAATGGCAGAAGCAGGATTAAAATCCATGCACTCCAGCTTTTAACTAGTATGCTCTGGTGGCTCTTTCATTCTTGTTCCTTTGTACATAATTTGTTTTATTTTTCTTTGAAAGCTTTTAGGATATTCTCTTTTTCCATGGCATTCTGAAGTTTCACCATGATGTGAATAGATATGAATGTGTGTGTGTGTATTTAATCATTCTACTTGATACTTGCTAAGCCCTTTCAATCAGGTGTGTTTTATGTCATTTTTTTTTCATTTTTGGAAGTTTTATCTGTATATTCATGTATTTACTCTCCTACATTCTTTTTATTTCTTTTTCCTGAACTCTTTTTAATCAGATGATGAATCTTTTGGATCTCTCCATTCTGTCTCTTCATTTTGTTTTCATATTCTTATATCTTTATTCATTACTGCTTCATTCTGATAGCATCCTCCACTTAAACTTCCTGCTCATTAGTTATTCTTCTACCAAGGGTATTTTGCTTTGTAGACCATCTATTGAATTTCTTAATCTAATTTTTGATATCTATGATCCCTAACTGATTATTTCACATTCATACACAAGTGTGTGTATACATATATACATTCACAGGCACTATATTTTTGAGGAAATTAGTTGAAGTTAATCTACTGTCCTACTGTACTAATTCTATTCATTATGCTTCCTTAGACAACATTTCCTCCATTTGCTGAGGTTACTTGCTCTCACGGCTTTGGGTTTCACCAAATGTTCTGTGATTCAAGTTTGAGAACACATTTTTGTATTGAAATAACAGGTTAGTACAGTTATCCTCTAATAATCATGCTGGAAAAAATAAGAAGATACTTTGGTACATTAAAAACTGAAAGGTTTCCTAAAAGATGGAGGGCCTGCAGATCACACTGAAAATGAATCCACAATCCCACATATATGTACAGAAGAAAACAGCTACAAAAGGTGGCAGTCAGAGGGCTCCTCCTACAGTGGGAACAAGAGGGATTCCAGGGGAAAAAAGGAAAGTGAATTTCCTCCTAGGAATTCTCACCCTCCCAGGAATCTCAGAATGACATCAGCCCCCTCTGGTATCTTACTGCTTTTTCTTTCCAAAGTTTCTGTTTCAAATCTCTCTTTCTCTTTTTGCTGCTTGTCCCCTCAGCCCATACCCTCAATAACATGCATTTCATTATGTGATAATTTTTAAGGCAACTGCTGTATAATTAGAGTAAAAGTGCAGAAGCATGTGACAGGGAGGAGACAGAATTGGGCTGAGACCTGCCAGACTTAGTTCTTAGTCTCAGGACTGAATTAAATTTTTAGGCTTTGAAGGTCTGATTTTTTTTGCATTGAATGTAATAAATACACTTGGATGATGAGGGTCTATATAAATTTTATGTTGAGAAATTTTGAGCAATGTAATTGTATGTTGTCAAAGTTCCCTACTTCATTTCAGCAATGTGAGACTTAATATATATGTTTTGCTCAAATGGAACATTAATATTTTTAATCCAACATATATAATGAGATAAATGTAAGTGTGAAATTAGAAAAAAGTGAATTGTGCATTACAATTAATCATAACTTCTTTAGAAATATGTCAGTTAAGCTGTCAAATTATCATTGAGGATTAATCACATATGAGTTAAAAATTGCTAAAGAAAATTCAGGCATTACAGGGAAAGTTATGAAGATGATCAAAAAATAGTCTTTAAAGAGATAAGTTGCACCTCCAATGCCAGATTATGAATTTACAAATCAAACAGATTCAGGTCAAGTCCTCTGAAGGGAACCATGCAAGGAATGCTGAGCGTGGTGAGAATCTGGCAGGGGAAAATGTGAAGAGCCAAAACCCTTTACTAAAGAATCTTTCCCTGACCCAGTGGAGTTTATTTCTGTTTCACTTCCCAGCCTCACACCCTTAAAGGAAAGCAGCTTCCCAGGAATGTCATGCCAGGAACGTGGTTGTGTCCTGAAGAGCACTGGGCATGCATTTGGGAGCTGGGACTAGTCCACACTCCTCCGCATGGTTGCAGAGGGAGCCTGAATATTCCCTAATGTCTGGGGACTTATATTACCTTAAGCATAGAATGAGGAGACGGGGCTGGGTGACTTTCCTTCTAGGCTTGAGATTCTAGAATTGAGAAGTCCAAGATTACCAAATAAAAGCGTATCTGAACATTTTAGAGAATTTATGACATCTAATTTTTCCTTTTAATTTAAGTGAAATTACAAATGAAAGAAGTTTGTCAGTATCCTAGAGTTCAGAAAAACAAAAATTATTTCAACTCCCTTTCCACAGTTCTGTCAATGTGCTGTGTCATATTTCAAATCCCTGACCATTTTTGGCAATCCCTAAGAGAGAGGATTAAAATTTCCCCTAATCTTACACTGAGGGAGAAGGGAGAATTTAAATCTTCAGTTATTATAAGAACCCCAATCCAAAACTGAAGAGTGGTAAGCTATATAAAAGATGAAGGTGACTGTAAATATTCTGGGTGATAATGATGACTATTCTTTCTTCCCAGTGTTTTCAGGCCTCTCTCATGTCTCCACACTGATCAATCTTCTGTCTTTCCAAAGACATATCTTTCCACCTCCCCTCATCTTCATTTTATTCTACCTCCTTTTCTGACAGATCCCAATTTCCAACAAACACATTTTGCCAGGATCAAAAACTACATTTCCATACCAGTCAGCCAGTCAAATCGGCTCCGTGAACTTCATAGTGTATAAGAAGTGGAGTGGAGTTCTATAATGAGCATACTGCTGGAGGTCTCACTCTTGTGCAAAAGCTAGAGGAGACAGTGAGCTCACAACTGTGGAACTTTCACTGAAATGGCACGTTTTAAAGGATGCTTTGAAGCTGATAGAAGGAATGAAGAAGCAGTACACATGGAGAAACTATCCACATTTCACCTCAAATGATTAGGTTTTCTTCTTTCATCGGATTAGCAAGGCAGGAAGTTGAGGGAGTGTTCAGTGTGGAAGGGATTTTAAATATTGTATAAGTTAAGAGATGAGTTAAGGGGTCCTGAGACTTCGTGCTCTGAAGACTATAACTCTAACTTAACTTCCTAGCTTTCTCTCTACTCTCCTTTCCTCCTTCCCATGTGAAATGAAATGATTGGGCTCTTTTTATTTTTTTTTACCTAGTAGGTTTGACTATGAATGGCTAAAAGACTTAACCAATTCACTAACCAAGTTGGCATAGAGTTTAAAAAATATTACCCAGTGTGCATGAGGTACAAGAAAGTAAACCTTTTCATGCAGTGCTAGTGGAATTCCAAACTGTTAAAAGTTTCTGAATGGCAATTTTGTTGATTTCTGAATGACAAAATATTCATATACTTTGACTCAGCAATTGTGCCTGAATAAAAGTGTAAATGAGCATAAAGATTTAACTTTAAGGATGTTTATCACAATATTGTTTATAAATTTAAGCCCTTGAAAAGAAATTTAATGTTCAACAACAGGGGAATGATTAAGTAAATATATCCCATCCACATGAGGAAATCCCTTGCTGTCGTTAAAATGTGTAATGATGAAGAAAGGTTCTTGTTGACACCGAAAGTATTCATGATACATGTTTAAGTTTTAAACACATCATATGATGCCGTTTTGTAAAAAATTAAAAAGGTATGTAATAAAAACATTGGAAGAACAAAACATCAAAATATTAACAGTGGTTATATCTGATGATGGGCTTATAAGTGGTATTTATTGTTCTATTTTTTTATATCTTTATTTTCTAAACTTGTACATAAAATAAATTAATTTAACAGTAAAATAAATGCTTTATAAAGGAAAGATCCAGCTGGGCAAGAATCTAGGATAAATCAGACAGGACAGAGTCTAAGGAATACTGTTGAGATGATGTTACAAAATCACAACATGCTGATGGCCTTAGCCAGTCTGGGAATATGACGATGTAAGAGATATTTCTTAAAGATAAGATCAACAATACGTGATGACAACAGGAAATGGTGGTCAGGAATGGTGGCTTTATGATACTGTCTGTGTTTATATGTATGCACTCTTTTGAGAAACCATAGTATGGTATATTGATTTGAGCTGATAGAGAACATCTAAGGAGATATCCTACAGAGAGTGGAAGAAATGGGGCTGGTGTCTGGTGCACTGTCAAAGGAGGAAGAGGAGGATTCATTTTTTCAATGCAGCTGAACGGTAAGAGTTAATTAACAAAGGAAAAGACTGTAGTCATTAAAGACCTGTTCATAGGGTGATAAGTGGAGGTGGAGATGAATCAGGCCAGTAAAGGAAGTAGAGGACTGTCTAAAGAAATAAACAATGCAGTAAAATGGAAAGTTAGGGGACAGGATTGTAAGAAGAATGAGGTAGAAAACAACACAGTATTTCAGGAAGGTCAAGGAGAATGATAACAGGGAAAAGGACACTGAATTTGAGAAAGGACTCTTGTTAGAGCCATTAGAGGAGAAGTATTCCTTTTCTGGAGATTGGTGGGAATAGAAATAAAATTGTAGAGAATCATTCATTCAAAAACTGGGCCAGTGAAAGAAAAGAGAGAAGGAGGAAGGTCTTTAGAAGGGCAAGTAGAGCCAGACCAAGCAGAGTTCTCCAAGATGCAGGAGACTGTGCGGCTTTGAAGGAAAGGAGCCTGCAAAGAGAGGCTGGAAATAATGAGTGAGGGTGAATGGGAATTCCTGACGGGGAGGGAACTGGGCTGCAGAGCATGGATTTCACAGTCCGAGTAATAGTAAAAAGGATTATCTCTTTCTCTTAAAGATCAAGCCAAGATAAGAGAATGAATGTGGACAACAAATACCGACAGTTGAAAACAATGGGTGAATGGGTTCAGGAAAGCAAAAGGGGCTTAGAATGTAAGTTTTAGGAAGTAGAGGAAAATGAAGAGATGAATAAAATTTTTGCCAACAAGCATCGCATATTAGGAGAAAGTGATTAGTGTTGTTCGACTTCACTTAAATTTTAATTTATCATTAAGTGGATTTTTGTCTGTCTGTATTCAGCAGCATCATGTAGAGCAGGAAGAGGGCGTGTGAGAGAATCTGAGAATCTGGGATGACTGAAGGCCTGTTAACATAGCTGACCCAAGAATCAAAGCCAGGGGTTGCCAGAAAGGGGCTCATGAAGCTTGTGAAGTCAGATGAGCTGATGGTGATTCAAATGGATGGAGGTCTGGGAGGGGCATGGAGATGGAGGGAGAGATTTGGTGGGAAAGGGAGAGTAGGAAAGGTGAGAAGGCTGTGGTCAAAGGTAGCACTAATTTAATAACTGGATGATGGAGCAATGGAAAAAGATGTATCCACGTTGGTGAGCACATAGGTGTGCAGAGATGCAGAGTGGCTGATTGGAGCAGAAGGTGGATGTGGAACCAGGAGGGGAGGGATTTGAAGAGTCATAGCTGTGAGTGTGGAAGTGGACGTGAATGCTGGTGTCAGGGGTCTACCTCAGGGACTAGTTGACCTCTTGAGGATGAAACCCTCTGTCCAGAGACCCACAGGACTAGGAGTAGCATAGCTTAATGATAATGAGCACAGGCTTTTCCCCCTCCATAGTGTCCCCGTTATATAACCTGGTTGGCATTTCAAAACCCTTTTAAACCTCAGTTCCCTCATCTGCAAAATAATACTACTTTTCTCCTATGCATGTTGGGAGGATTGAATGAAATAATATAAGGAGCCGGAATAAATGTCAACTATGATAATGGTGATAATGGGACAATAGTGTTGGTGAAAGTCTTCTGATGAGTCCTAGATATTAATAACATCCAAAACTCTTGGTAGAGGGTCCATCTTATTTAGGAGTTCCTAGGATATGGGCTGATTATCTCATTCCTCAGTCACTTAAGAAAAGGGTGGTGTTGGCATAGGTACAAGTGGGTATTTCTGTGAATGAAGTGGAGAAGGAACTGACAATTGTCTTGGCTTGAACTCTAACCACTATCTAATTATTCTCTCTTCCATTTCCCACTGTATCGTCAACACAACTAAACTTAACCTGGCTGCAGCTTTCTAGTTTCTACCCCCACTATGTCTTTAAAATGTGGCTTGTCCAACTTTCTTTATGACTTTATCTCCAAACTGTTCTCTTTGTTCTGGCCTTAATTCATGGGAAATTTTGAACACACCCATTTTTTTCTTCTTCTTTTTTTTAAGATTAAAAAAATAAATACTGCAATAATTAATGATATCAATAGTAATCTTGAGTGTTTTAGAAGTCTTTATCTTCATTATTTTCTATTTTAGAAAAGCAAAGAAGTATATAAGATATTATAGGCCTCTTATTTCATTAAAATAGTTGAAATATAATAAATGATTTCATACTTATTAGATTCAATAGTTTTGAAAATTGCTTTAAAATTATTGATAGACAAGGCATTGTACCAATGTACCCATATGTTTAGCTCTTACTTTTAGCATTACTTTTAAATTTATTAGCTTAAGTAAGATCGCCCATATTTTGTCAGATTTTGTGAAAATTACTTGGAGCCACAACCCAAATAAGAATTTAAAATTCTGTGCCATTCACACATAAATATAAATTTCAGCACCTTACTTGTAATAATCATTATTGCCTGGCATAATAGATGATGAAGATCATATTTCAAAATACATGAGCATTTTCAGGATGTAAAGTATAATGATGGTACATAAAACTATAGTTTTTCTCCTTCACAGCTGTGATCCTGGTTGGTATATCCATATAACTCCTCATTAGCCATGGGATATAAATGCATGTATTGAGGTAGCTTAATCCCAGGTGGGGCTTGGCATTTGGTTTGAAGCTAGGAGAGGAAAGAGAGAGTCCTGGAAGCTCCCAAGTGTTGGCGTGGCCGGGGAGCAAGGAGAAGAACTGGGTGGCAAGGCTGCTCGCCCCTGAGACTGGGCTGACTTATTAGATGGGACCACAAAGGCTGGACTCCCTCTCCCTTTCCCTTTCTCACTTCCCCAGCATATCAGATAAATTATTTGCAGAACTAAATAGCTAAGATCAGCTAATGTCCATAGAAATGAATGAAAATGTAAACATTAATGGCATATGCCTTTATGTTCACTTTGATCCACAAAGCTCCTTACCAGCTTCCTTAATTAATGAATTCTTTTGATCAGAGACATGATCACAGAAAGTATCTGAGGAGTCTTGCTTCCCAATGTGAAATGAGGCACTTTAAAATATGTGGAAACATAAATATAATTTGTGACCGTATTACCTGACTCTGATGGAGCTGGCTCTATACTTTCAAGAGGATTATTGATAGAAGAGGACTTCAATGTGTCCATGACTCTAAAATTCCATGATTCAAACACCAGAGAAAATCACTAGAAAAGAGCATTTTTGAATAATGACAACTTATTTAATCTATGAATTCAAAATAGTTTTGAATTCAAATAAAAGGAAAGTTTAGGAACTATAGTTAAAACAAGAGGATCATTGATAAATGAAAATAAAACTTTAAAAAATCTTTTTGGTTCAAAGACAATGAAAGTTTGCTACCTCCCTCCAGATTTGTGTGAAATTACTAGAACTGAAAGAAAAGTTATTAAAGATATGAAAGCATGTCTTATTCCTTGATGTTTGCATTCTGTCAGCCCATTTGGGGTGTGTGTTGATTCTTCCTGGAACCTATACAAATGGAAATGTATGTATGCACCAAAGTGCTTTTGGGTGATTTTAAGTCTTTCATTTTTTGAATTCCCATTACCACACCACCCAAACATCCATACTTTACCTTTATCTTGTCTGCTGCCTGCATTCACCTAACCCCTAACCGCTACCCATTTTCAACTGAAGTGCATCTGCTTGGTACTAAGCAGCTAGCTGAGAAGATTCTTCCCTCCCAATCAACGCAACCATAGCATGAAATGAAGACACGGAATGAGGTAGAAAGAGAGAGGAAGAGAAGGGGAGGGGGCACCATTTCTATTAAAAAAAAATCCTCTAACTTCTTATGTGTTCTGGAAGGACTATTAATATTTCTTCCTAACTCCTCGCGCACCGCTAGGCTTCCCTTTCTCTCCCACCCTCACACCTCCCCATGCAGGCAAAGTCTTGAATCAGCGGATTCTGAGCCCAGAGCAGTAAAGAGCTATTGAGAGACAGACTCTGAAAGCATTACGGCCAAACATGGAACCATTTTCTGTGGCGAATCGCTGAGTTCTACCTGGTTATCTCTTGCCTTGCACATCACTTCCAAATGACATGCTTTCAGTCTGGGCAAAAATGAGAGTTTTTTAAAGAACTGGGATTTCAATAATATGTGACGAAAGGATGAGATTACTTTCTGAGGTAGGGGAAGAATGAGGGAGGAAGAGGGAGAGGAAGAGAGGTGGGGAGTGGAGTAGGGGAAAGAGGTAGAATTGTGTATCCCTTAAAACAGTTGATTACATGTCTATTTCTAGTTCTTGCAACCAGTCTTTCTCTAACTTCATAAAGTCAAAAAGAAGAAGTCATTTTAGTTTCCTTTGTCTTCCTTCTCCCTCCTGCTTCTCTCACTGGTGGCAACTGAATGTTGTAGATACTCCAAATACTCTTGAGTTAGTTATAGGAATTACTGTACTTTGTTACACTGTTACGTAAGGTGGAGACAATATTATTATTATTGAGACTATATATTATTATTATTATATAATGAATATTATTATGCATTCTCTAAAACACAGAGAGTGGAATAGGCAGTGGAGCCCCTCAGGCAAATATATCCACCTGCATCAAGCAATTGGGTAATTTGGAAGCCAGCAGTTTATAAAGTGGAATTAGTAGCCAGTTATCCTGTTTACTTACAAGAAGAGAAGGCTGTCCTGCAGTTCCCAAAACCCTCCACTGTCCTGAATGCCTGCCACCTTATTCCAAAGATTCCTAGCCGAATAAGGAGGCACATTTGAATGCTTCATATCTGTAATTAATTGGCATTGTTGTTGGTGTGAATTCTTCTCAGGTAACATGAAGAGATGATAACTTAAAGAAACTCTTTTGTTTCTTTATTCCTTGTGAGATATTTAAAAAATCAAACATTAAAAAGGCAGTCATTGACCATAAAATATGTGTAGTTGCTTGCACATATTTCCTGCAAAAGAAGATACATTTTCTTTTGAATTCGACAGTGCCATTTCTTTCTCTCAGGGGTATAGTCTCATGGCCTGACATGGGGCCTGCAGGCTCTGACCTGAGGCTCTTCCTAAAGTCCTTCCAGATGCAGTGAGGGCAGCAGGGACAAGTGGTGAAAAGGATGCCTAAGGGTTCATCAGAGCCTTTGACAGGCTCATTTCCTGGGAGGTAATGAACAACCCTAAGAAAAGGTCCCAATATAAGAATGAATTAGAAACAGGAGATGAACCCTACCAAAAAGTATCAGAGAGCAAATCTAGAATGGACCTTACTAACCTTTAATTCCTAACAAATTTTGAGCAACATGCATTGCTTAGGGCTGCTAGTGCAAAGTATGTATGTGACAGAGAGACGGAAAATCTATTTTTCTAAGTATATATATATGCATACTAGTTCAAAGTACAGTAAAGTATAAATGATTTACTTCACCAAATCCCTCACCTCCACCCCTCATATAACATCCTTTCCTAGAAAAAAATCAGTCAGATTTCTATATATACATCCTTTCAAATCATTTTCTAGAAATGTATCATACACAGTCATATAGAATATTTTTTCCTTGTTTATTCACATGTGTGAATCACACTTGACATATTTTTATAGAGCCTGCTTTTTTCACTTAACAGTCTATCTTAAAGACCATTTCATGTCAGGAAAATGAGATACATTTTATGCTTTTCAAAGGCTGTAAGATATTTCTTAATATGTGTATCTGTAATTATTTAAGACTTACCGTAAAGATGCCCACTTAGTTCATAGGAACTTTTGCTCATAAAAACAAATGTTGTAATTTCCTTTTTGCAGGTACTTGTGCTAACATTTAAGTTTTTACCTTTTTATTTTGAAATAATTTCAAACATATGGAAAAGTATAAGAATAGTACAAAGAGCTCCTACTGGCCTATCAAACCTGAACACTTTGCCAAATTCTCACTTTCTATATATATATACTATGCATACATGCTTTTATTATATTGTTTTTTCTGAACCATTTGAGAATAAGTTGCAATTATCACACCCTTTCCTTCCCCAATTCTTTAGTGTGCATTTCCTAACATGTATATTCTCTCAGATGGTTGTGATACAATTGCCAAATTAAAAAAAACTTAACATTGATACAATACTATTATCTAAATCATACTCCTGTGATCTAATTTACAATTTCACCAATTGTCCTACTGGTGTCCTTTGTACCAACTTTATTTTCTGGTCAAGCATCTAATTCAGGATCGTGAATTATAATTAGGTGTTATTTTTCTCTCTATTCACTTTTTTCAGCTTTATTGAGGTATAAATGATATACAGTAAACTGTACACATTTAAAGTATACAATGCATGCATCAATAGTTCATTCCTTTTTAATGCTGAGTAGTGTTCTGTTGAATGGATATACCACAATTGTTTACTCATCCACTGAAGGACATTGGATGTTTTCCAGTTTGGAGACATTACAAATAAAGCTTCTACAAGTGTTGCTGTACAAGTCTTTGTGTGGATATGTGCTTCCATTTCCCTTGAATAAATACCTAGGAGTAAAATGATGAGTTATGTGGTACTATTTAACTTCTTAAGACACTGCCAAACTCTTTTCCAAAATGGTTGTATCATTTTACATTTCCACCAGCAGTGTATGAGAATTCTAGTAGCTTGACATCATTGCCAACACTTGGTATGATTCATCTTTTTAATTTTAAACATTTTATTAAGTGTGAAATGTTACCTCATTCTGGTGTGAATCTTTATTTCCCTAATGACTAATGATCCTAACCATCTATTTTTGTGTTTATTTGCCATCTGTGCATCTTCGTAGGTTGAGTACCTGTTCAAATCTATAGCCTGTGTGTTCATTGGACATTTATGTTTCTTTTGTATAAGTGGGATGATCAATTTTAATAGGTTATCCATCTTCTCAATGACTTGTAGGAATTTTTTAATGTGTTATCAACAGTAACCCTTGGTCTGCTATGTGCCTTTTATATATTGTTTTCTCCTCTACTACTTATATTTACCTTTTTACATATAGAAACTTCTCATTATTTTGTGGTCAAATCTGTTTACTTTTCCTTCAGACTTCTGAAGTTTCTTCATATGCATAAAAGTCTTCTAAATCCCAGGAGTTTAAAAATATTCTTCTCTATTTCTTCTCATACTTTTGTCATTTAAAAAATTTAGATCATTAATCCAGCACTGGTATGTTTTTATAATGATTTAATTGTTATGTTGTTATTTCCCCAAAGGCAACATTTTTTTTAATGTTTTCATTTATGGATAAATTTTACATCCTAGAACTTTAAAAAAAACTTAAATGTGGAATCTTAGAACCACCCCTGAGTTTTAGGAAATTATCAAACATGGCAGATGAATAGAAGATTGGAACCTTGCCTTAAAAAGGATGATATCAAAGTAACCTACATCAAAGGGTATATAAACAGGAGAACAAGAACCTTGGCAAATTAAATTATAAGTGCATTAATTAGGATGCTTGTGGAGTAGCATTGGCTTATACAGAAAGAAAGTTACTTTTCTCACATAACAAGAAGCCAGTGATTGACAGCTGTCAGTACATTCAGCAGATTAGCACTGCCATCAAAGCCCAGGCTCTTGTACACTCCTGCTCCTGCAACCCTAGCATCCTCATGCCGAGAGCTTCCTGGTGGTGAGACCACCACCACAGCGTCAGGCATCACACCTGAGTTAGAAGTAGGAAGAGAGGAGAAAGTGGGCAGGAAGATAGGTATACGTCTTTGATCAAAAAATCAAGTCTCCAAGTAAATTTCCCTTATGTCTCCTTGGCCAGAACTTGGGTGCTTGTTTATTTGTAGATGCAGGGAACATTTGGTGTTCTAGCATTTCAGTGGGAGGCAGCAAGGAAGAAAGTAGAAAAGCATATGGAATTGGCTGCTGGGTTGGCCAACATACTGAGCTTGCCACATGGGAAAATCTGAAGAAATGTGTCTGGCCAGCATCTCCACGCTTATTTATCTATTTCTTTATTTTTGATTGAGGTACAATTGACAAAAGAGTATTTTAAGAAAGAAATTCTATGTATGTCTTTTAATATTTAAAGGATTGTCATGTGGAAAGTACTTAATTTTGTCCAACTAGGCCAATATGTGGACTTTTATAAGGAGGCAAATGTTAGTTAAATGTAAAGGAGAGAAGGGAGTCTAGTTGCCTTGTGAGCTAGTAATTTTCTGCATTTATTTATTTATGCTACATGTTTTCAATATTATTAATTCAACTCCATGAGGTTGTCACCGTTAACCCCTTCATACAGATGAGAAAACCAAGGTCAGAGACATTACTGTAATCTTTCCAAAGGTCACACAGCTAGTAAATATTAAACTGGGTCTTGAACCCAGGTCACCTGACTCTGGAGCCCATGTTCTCACACACTTCACCATACTGCCCAGCAGAGAGACTGGAGAGATCACAACAGGGTGGTCCCTTCACAACACTTAAAATTAGGTCTTCTTATCTAGGCATTTAGGTACATGTCCTACTAAACCAATACCTATTTCTTTATCACCATTTAATGAATTTCTTATTCATCTCAAGAGATAAACTTTTCCTTTCAGGTCTTCTTTGCAGGTGAAGTTAGTATACAACTATGCATTATTATTTTAGGGTCTCAAATATGCTTAATGTCAAAACTTCTTCACCTACCTCCTCATAATTCAGTAGCATAAGGGCTCATTTACTGCTTTTTAAAAGCTACTTTCTGAGCAATCATTGTCTCTTGTACAGGGAGCTGAACAAAACCATTTGAGAACCAAGATATTTAGTATTTCTTCACAGGTGGGACAGATGCAGACCAAGAGTAAAGGTTTTGGTGTATGCTATGCAATACTTCAGCATGAGGTAAGAATGCTGCGTCCTTCACAGGCCTGTGTCTTCAAACCAGGGCTCTACAATGGGTCTCAGGTATCTTCATCAAAGAGACCCTGCAAATCACTTACCAAATTTCTCCTGAGGAGATACAATCAGGAGGATTACAGACTCTGGATTGATTTGCAGCTTCTACCTCAGGTTAGTGTAGGGTTGCAAATCCTGCATTTCCTACCATCTGTTGAAATGAGGTCTTTCTGTGGTTGCCTCTCCTCTGCCCACGGAGAACAAGGCAGCACAAAGGCCAGAGACGGCGCCCAGGGTGAGGAACTGGGCGGCAGCCAAGGAGACAGAGTAGATCAAGGTGGCAGCAGGCCAGGGATCCGCAGACCAGTGCTGTGTGGCGTCTGCAGGGAGGGCTGGGGATTCTCTCGAATCAGAGGGACTGGAGCAGTTCAGCAGATGGACAGGGGCAAGGTCATACCCATAAGACTGTGGTGCTGAATGACGGGCACCAGTCACAGGATAGCAGTCTAGGCCTTGAGGGTTGGAATGGGGTTCTGAAAGATGTGAGACCTCCAAGGCCAGAAAACCATCTTCAGTTTTGGACTCATTTGGCAAGAGCAGCTTCACGGAGGTTTAGAGTATGGGAAGATGGGCCTCCGAGATGTAATCATGTAACCAGCAATATCCCCTCCTCTCAGTGTGCCAAGCTCCTTTATGTTTATTTCCATTTCCTCTCTGCACTACTTCTTGGGGAATGAGTCTTCTAAATGTATCTGCTGCGTGGTCTGCATTCTTTTTTATATGTTCCAAACTTTCTTTTTTCAAGTTTCAAAAGTGCCTCTTTCTTTAGCCTAAGGGAGGAAGGGTGTCCGGCAGGGCCACAGACTAGCACTGCAGACTCACCCACTAGTGGACGTGAGCCAGCCAGCCCACGTTTGTATCTACTGCCCTCAGTTTACTAATCTGCAAAGGAAGTGAACAACATCCCTCAAGCTGGTTGCAGGATGCAGTGCTGGATAGGAACATGATTTATAAGTGCTAAGCATTACACAAGCATGCACGATGCTGTTTCTATTGAAATAAACTGTGCTCTAAACAGGCGCAGGCTTCCTGTGCCAGCAGCCCTGAGATTTTGTCCTGTGAAGGACAGGCTTTGCTCCTGTGAACTGCCTCAGTGAGCCGGCGAGTCAGAAGGAAAGGACTTGGGTGCCAAGTGGGAAAGAGTGCTATTTTATTTGGAATGTTTCTTAAATTGGAGCTACTCCCCCTTTGTTAGGAAAATTGGGCTTATTTATACCTATAGGTAATATTCATCCACCATTTTTCTCTGTGCTCTAAAATACTTGTAAAATCTTTCTTCATCAGTATGTCTCTAATAATCACAATTGCAGAGACTTTGCTGTTGACTCCCTCCCTCGAATCATTTACAATAATGTTAAATTAAATCACAAGGCCTGGGATCAATTCCTGATGCCCTGTGCTTGTTATACTTCTTCTGTCTAAAATAGTCTCCCTGAAATCTATTTCCCCCAATATTAATTTAATTTATAAACATATTCTTGGTTAACCACTTTTAATATACCTATTACTAAACTTACATATCTGACACTCAAAATGGAAGAATATTAATTTGTCCATTCATAAATCAGATTCTCTTTCCTCCTTGTAGGAAAAGGATAGTCTTTCTTTAAAAAAAAAAAAGCCAAAAACCTCTGTTTAATTAGAGTTCCCTGCTTTGTCAGAAGAAAAATGGATCTCAGTATGTCTAGAGATGCGTCTCAGTATTCAATGGGTCTCTATAATGACAGTGTAGGTATACACTAACTAAAAATTGCTCTACTCCTTTTTTGAGTATTTTACCCCCAAATCATCTACATTTATGCTTTGATAGTTTAGCTTATTTTTCTGCTTGCAGCAGTCTTAATTCTTACATGGGCTTCAAGGGATATTTTAGAAGAGGGGATCTCTCTGAAAATTGAGATGAAGACTTGACCCAGCATCTTGCTATGTCTTCCTTCTTTTGTTCCACTTTGGTGCCATTATTTAAAGAAATTCCATTGTTTCTCCAGCCGTCTTCCTTTCTTTGATAGATTTCAAAAATCGCCTCCTGATCCTTTTGGAAACCTCTGTGAGATGGTTCTTGTTTGGTTGGTTGGTCGGTTTCTCCACCTTTGAAGTCTTTCCTAACCTGCTGTATTGTGTGGGTTTACATGTTTTCTTTCCTTGGTTCTTTTCCTGCTTTATGAAGACACCTCCCTTCCCCTGCTCCCAGCTGTTAACATCTCTGATGCTGTCAACTAGTTACTGAGGATTATTATAACCTCTTGGATGCTTTCCTGGAATGCCGATAAGTTATTATGGAAAATATTTTCTTGGTTTCTTTCTTGTTTGTTATTGAGTTTTAAAATGCTAGCTTTCACTTTGTCATAGGACACTTTCTAATATTAAATAGACATGTAGTGGATTTTAACTTCCCCACAAGACTGTGGAATTAAATTGTGCGGTGGTCACTGTTAATGATTTTGCGTCACCTTGCAGACCAGTTTCCATTCACTGTCAGAGTCCATTTCCCTGCCAGGTGGGCCCTTTCTTGAGCTTTGCTAGGAAGCAGTAATTTCTCTTATCTAAAAATCTCACTTCCAACACTTGTCCCAGTGAGGCATTTTTTCCAATCTGTGATTGAGTAATTAAAGTCTCCCATTATTATTACCTGGCCTAATTTCACAGCTTCCACAATCTCAATTAACATTTCTATCTCAGTTTCCTGGTCAGGTGAGCTGTAACATATCCCTAGTATGACTATTTAATTATGTGAGAATGGAATTTCTACCCGCAGACAGTCTACAAAAGTCCCTTTTTCTGATAAGATTTTTTATCGTACTGCTTTGTAGAACTATCCTTCACATAGCACTATTACAGAAATGTATTTATTTATATCCGTTTTCTTGCAAGATGTATTAGAAGCAGCTTACAAAAATACACACAAAAATAAAAAACATTAGCCAGTGAGAAAATAGTGGGCAAGGTAAAATAAGGGTAGAAAAATAAGATGTAGTAAGTATGAGCTCACATATCTTAAGTGTTGGTACTAGGGTCTGCCATAAACCTGCCTTCAAGTCTCCTCCTCATGGCCAATAAGAAAAAGGAAGGTCAGTTGCATAGTTTAGAGTCTCTTTGAGGTAGAATTAAACCAGTTGCTTAGGAAAGGCATAAAAATTTCTCCTTCAGAGATTCTTTCTCTCTTTGGTCCTAATAACATTTTCAATAATATTCTTATAGTAAATGTAATAACCCGTTTCGCTATTTAACTTCCTAGTGTGCTTCCCAATATAGGACTGCTGCAAAAATGACATAAGAGTAGTTCTACTCATGACTCAAGTGAGCTCCTAATGAGTACCGAGCAGTGATGGGTTCACGAGTATCTTCCATGACAAATAACTGACCTGCAGATATTCTGTGTGGACAGTTAAATGCAGGGCCTCATGCTTTAATAGTCAGCTGAACAAGAGTTGCTGCTCAGTCTTGACTGTGAAGGAACTCTACTGGAATCTCATCTAAAAAGAAAACCAATTCTCTCTCACCTGAAAGGCCCACATGCAGAGACAAGGCTTTGCACAGAAGGCAATTTGGGATCGGAGCCAACATTTGGGTGGGTAGGTGATCGAGCCAAACAGCAATTCAGCTTGTGACTATCTCTAAGTGCATGTTGAAGAGTGCCAGCCTCAGACAGCAAAGCACCTCTAACTTTAACAGTGCACTTCCAGGTCAACTATCCAAGATAAGCTGGTGGCAGAATATTTGCTCTAGCAGTTTAGAAAATCATTTATTAAAAATGTTAAATAAAACCATGATCCCTGCAGCCAATCCCTGATATGGGCTATTTGCTTATGCATTTTAGTTATAGACCATTTAAAAGATGAAAAATATGTACCAAAATCAGTGACTTTAAATTTAGAGTAATTAATCTTGGTATTTTTCCTTGTTGTAAAGCAAGGACAACAGTCTACAGAGGACTTTTCTGTTCGTGTTAATAAAATAATATCTCTACGTAGACTTTCGCCAATTTGTCTGCTCCCTATAATGGACTATTGGGTGGAAGATGGGTGGGGAGGTTTACATGTAGTTGAAGCAAGTCATATGGTCTCAAGTCATAAAGGTAGAAGTTAAAAATAAGGTGGTGGTGCAGAGTACAAACCCATTTGATTCCCTGGAAATTAGCTGTTTTATCAGGCAACTATCTGACCTTCTGAGTCTCACGGGAATATTATGTGCAGATTCAGTGTAAGTGTCTATAGCTAGGATCGATAAGGACATATCAGCCCATAACTTTTTTCCCACGGAGACTGAGGAAAGATCACTAAAACTGTGCATCTAACTGATGACGATGTCACAAAGATATTTTAAAATCTAGCAATGGCCAGTACTGGGGCAAGCACCCCAAAGGCCTGCCTGCTTCTTATGGAGAGTACTAGCTGGCAATGAGTCTGGAAGGAAACTGGGCACTGAAGAGGCCTAGAGCTTGAGGATATAAGAGACTGTGCTTTTAAGATAGGAGATATTCTCAATGTTGGGTCACAACACAGGGAGTATAGCTGAAAGAATAAGGAAGCACTGTCTGGAATTGGAGTCTACCTTTAGTGTAGCCTTTGAACAGTTACTGAAGGCAGGCCTATTTCCAGCAGGTTCTAAGTTAGTCAGCTATTTCTAATCCACTCTATTATATCAGGAGGAGTCCTAGGTCTAGCATGCAGGCTCTGTTAAATGTGATGTTAGAAGTACAAAGGCCAGGTGTTCCCAAATGTTGGTGAAAGAGTCTAGGTAAACTTAGCAGGAGATATGGTTGGAGGCTGTTTCTCAAAGAGCATTTGGAGAATGACTTCAAAATGGTATCTGATCATAAAAAGCAGGTGGTAGAGTTGGAGAGATCATTTTGAAGCCATCAGTTTTGATATCACATATATCACAAAGCTTGTGCTTGTGGCATCCTCTGTATCATTTCCTTTTTTAAAAAAATGACTTTATGAAATATAATTCACATACCGCAAGTTCCCTTTTTCAAAGTATACAATTCAATGGCTTTTAGTATATCCACAAAGCTGTGCATTGATCCCAACACCTAATTCCAGCACATAGTCATCACCCCAGAAAGAAATACCATAACCATTAGTAGTCACTCCACATTTTCCCCTCCTCCAACTTTGGCAACAACAGTCTACTTTCTGTCTATAAATTTCCCTATTTTGGACATTTCCTATAAATGGAAGCATACAATATGTGACCTTTCATGCCTCACTTCTTTCACTTTTCATTGTTTTAAAGGTTCATCTGCATTTTATCATGTATCAAAATTATGGATGAATAATATTCCATTGTATGAATATACTGTATTTTATCAATTCATCAGTTGATTGACATTTTATTTCTATTTTTTGATATTATGAGTAGTGCTGCTATGAACATTCATGTACAAGTTTTTGTGTGGAGATATGTTTTCATTGTTTTGGATATATACGGAGAAGTGGAATTTCTGAGTCATGTGGTAACTCTATATTTAACTTTTTGAGAAACTGCCGAACTGTTTTTCAAAGCAGATATACCATTTTACCTTCCCACCAACAATGTACAAGAGTTCAAATTTCTCCACATCCTTGCCAAGTTGTTAATACCCATATTTTTTGTTATAGCTTATCCCAGTGAGTATGAAGTGGTATCTTACTGTGATTTTGGTTTCTGTATCCTTAAAAATTAATGATGTTAAGCTTTTTAATTTTATTCATGTGCTTATTGACCATTAGTATATCTTGGAAAAATTTCTGTTCAAATCCTTTGCCTACTTTTATACAACTGAGTTATCTGGCTTTTTATTGTTGAGCTGTTAAGGTTTTTTTTATATTCTGGATACAAGTCTTTTATCTGACATACAGTTTGCTAAAATTTCCTCCCATTCTGTAGGGTGTCTTTTCACTTTCTTAATGATATCCTTCGAACCACAATTTTAATTTTGATGAAGTCCAATTTATCTATATTTTTCTTTGGTTGGTTCTGCCTTTGGTGTTATATCTAAGAAACCATTGACCAATCCAAGGTCATGATAGTTTAGATTACATAGTTTACATTATGTGTCACTCTTGGTGTTGTATACATTCCATGGGTTTGGACAAATCTGTACTGACATGTACCCACAATTATAGTATTATACTGAGTATTTTCCCTGCCCTAAAGTCCTTTGTGCTCTGCCTGTTCATCTTTCCTCACCCTTCATCCCCTGGAAACACTGATCTTTTTACTGTCTCTATAGTTGCTTTTTCCAGAATGTCATATAGTTGGAATCATACAGTATGCAGCCTTTTCAGAATGGCTTCTTTCACTCAGTAATATGCACTTAAATTTCCTCTATGTCTTTTCATGGCTTGATAGCTCATTTCTTTTTAGTCCTGAATAATATTATATTGTTGGTATGTATCACAGTTTACTTATTCATTCATCTGCTGAAGGACATCTTGGTTGCTTCAAAATTTTGGCAATTTTGAATGAAGCTACTATACACTTTGTGTAGATTTTTGTAGGGACATAACTTTTGAACTCCTTTGGGTGAATACCAAGGAGCACAACTGCTAGACCTTACGGTAAAAGTATGTAAGAAACCACCAAACTGTCTTGCAAAGTGGCTGTACCATTTTGAATTCCCACTAGCAATGAATGAGAGTTCCTGTTGCTCTGCATCCTCACCAGCATTTGGTATTGTCAGTGTTTTGGATCTTGGTTATTCTAAATAAGTGAATTTGTAGTAATATGTAACTTTATTATTTTTTTTAATTGAAATGTGAATATTCCACTTTGTTCTACTTTTTCAAGATTGTTTTAGCTATTTTGGATTCCTAACATTTCTTTACAAATTTTAGGAGTAGTTTGTCAGTTTCTGCTAGTGATGAATTTTCTCCACTTTTGTTTATCTAGGAATGTCTGAATTTCTCCATAATTTTTGAAGAATAGTTTTGTTGGATATAGAATTTTGGTTGACAGTCTTTTTCTTTCAGTACTTTGAATATGTCATCCCACTCCCTTATGATCTAAAACAACATTGAATATCAGAATAAAGAGTGGCTTCTGGATTCTACTCTCCTAAATACTTGCAGACTAAAAGAATTTTTAAAATATATAAGCACACAATCATTCTCAACATTACTAATAATTACAGAAATGCAAGTCAAAACCACAATGAGATACCATCTGATACCCATTAGGATGGTTGTGCTGTTATGAACTGAATTGTGTTCCCCCACCAAATTTGTATGTTGAAGCCCTAACCTAGTACCTTAGAATGTGATTGTATTTGGAGATATATTTGAGATATTAATGGGATAATTAAGGTTAAATGAGGTCATAAGAGTGAGGCCCTAATCCAATAAAACTGATGTCCTTATAAGAAAAGGAAGAGACACCAGAGATGTGCACATACAGAGAAAAAGCCCTGTGAGGACATAGTGAGAAGGTGGCCATCTGGAAGCCAAGTAGAGAGACCTCAGGAGAAACCAAACTGCTGGCATTTTGATCTTCGACTTCCAAACTCAAAAATTGTGAGAAAATAAATTTTTATTCTTTAAGCCACCCTGTCTCTGGTATTTTGTTATAGTAGCCCTAGGAAACTCATATAGCCACTATCAAAAAAGGAAGAGAAGGGGAAGGGGAAGGAGGAAAGGAAGTGGAAGGGAAAGAGTAGGGAAGGAGGGAAGGAGGGACAAGGGAGGAAGGAAGGAAATAAGTCTTGGTGAGGTTGTGAAGAAACTGGAACCCTTAGGCACTGTTGGTGGAGCCACTATGGAAAATGGTATGGTGGTTCCTCAAAGAACTAAAGATAGAATTTCCATATTACCCAACAATTTCATTTTGGGGCATAAACCCAAAAGAATTGAAAGCATGGTCTCAGATATTTGTATACTCTTGTTCATGGCAGCATTATTCACAATACCAAGTAGCCAAGTGTCCATCTATAAGTGAATGGATAAACAAAATGTGGTATATACCTACAATGGAATGTTATTTATACTTAAAAAGAAAGGGAATTTTGACACATGCCTCAACATGGATGAATCTTGAGGACATTTTGTGGACAATTTATACAAAATCTTGAGGACAGTAACAATGTTACAAAAAAAGCCTGAATTTACATTCACAAAAAGGCAAATACTGCATGATCCTGCTTACATGAGGAGTGGTCAAATTCATATAGTCAGAAAGTGGAAGTGGTTGCAAGAGGCTGTAGCTAGGGGATCAGGAGTTGTTTAATGGATAAAGAGTTTCAGTTTTGCAATATGGAAAGAATTCTGGAGAATGGTTGTACCAGAATGTGAATGTACTTAACACTACTAAACAGTATGCTTAAAAATGGTTAAGATGGTAAATTTCATATTACATGTATTTTACCACTGTGTGTTTGCGGGGGGGTGTATAATTACAGAAGTGTGTAAATGCAAAATTGCATTGGGGGAATACTTTCCCTGTTTATTCAGGGATCAATGGCTAGGATGAGTGGGAAGCTTACAGAGGGATGACTTTGAAAAGTGTGTGCAACCTTGACTTGTGGTTTAAAAAAAGAGCCTGGGAACATGGCTGTGAGAATGGTGCAGTGTAGAGATTTAAGGGAGGAACCTCTGCACTGTGGGAGCATGGGTCCATGTGCACTGAATAGTGCCTTTTAGCAGCAGAGAGATGAAATAAGAAAAGCAGATGGCATACTGAGGAGGGTGTTGGCTTCGGATCTCCCCAGTGAGCCCCCAGCTGGCTCCATGAATCAGGGAACTACAGGCCTAATTCTAGACAAGGTGGGCAGTGCGTTAAAAATTGGTCATTTGTGTTATCAGTTTACTCTTGTCACTTGGGAAAATATACAAGAGGTGAGACAATGTGAGGCCTTGTCTAGGCAGGGAGACCAAGCCTTAATGGAGGTTCTTTCATAGAGAGACTACTCCTTTCAGCAAGATTCTAATTACATGAGTTTATTGATCACACACATTCTGCTCTCCACATCTACTCATTTGCACGGTTCAAATGAAGAGAGTAGTCAGGGAACTCTGTCCAGGGCAATGAGAAAACCACTGCCATGACACTCAGATAGCATCTCACGCTTGTCATCGGGAGTCTTCTGCCATCTGTCCAAGGGAACAATCTGACAGAGCACACAGGATGAAATTTTGCTAGCTTCTGTCTTTAGATAAGGACGCTATCACCAGCTGAACATATTTTATGTATAACCTACCAGCTGCAAAGACCACTCAAGCATCATGTTTAAATATATTTGATAGTATCTAGAATTCCTGTTAACTCTCGCCGGGGTGTGTGGGCTTTAAAAAGCATATAGTAATATTCAGTAGCTGCTCAGATTAAAAACAAAAACATATATGAAAAATGACTGTGATCCATTCCCAAGTGGAAGACAGGGAGGCAGGAAGCTCTATACTGAGCAGGAAGATGAGGGTAGATGTGGGTGGTGGTTGTGGAAAGTGCACAGATGTTATTAAGGGAACATTTTGTCATTCATCTCTTTTCTCTGTCTCCTGATTTCAAATGGGACCTGGTGTGGGGATGCCTCAGTATCACAAAGCTTTTCTTTCCTCTGTAGCTCAACTAGCCTCTTTCTGTCGGCTGATTTCAAGACTAATTCTCAAAGCTTAGGCCATTTTGTACTAGGCCAGTATCAATGTTTAGAGAAATTAGAATATAAATTCAGGATTTTTTTGTAACATTGTTATTGTCCTCAAGATTTTGTACAAATTAATGGTAAATCATACCTCACATATCTCAACCTAATGTCTTTGAAATGTCAGGATCCTCTAAAGACAATAGCATGGTGTAACTTGGTCCTGAAATCATATTGGGTATTATATCAATAATAACAACAAAATAATGTTCTTCACCATTGATACGGCATTTTCCCCTTTTACACATGAATACTTAAGTGTGTATTTATTTGAAACAAGAAAATTATTTTATGTAACTATAGTAGTTATTAAAATTAGGACATCAACAGCAATACAATGCTGTTATATAATCCATAGTTCATAGTACTATTTAATCAGTTGTCTCAAAATGTCCTTTTGTCTAAAAATGTCCTGTAAGAGATTTTTTCCTCGTCCAGGTATTTGTCATGTCTTTTTTAGATTCCTTTTATGAGGAACAGTTCCTTGGATTCCTTTGTTTCCTTGACCTTGATTTTTTTTTTGAAGATACAGTTATTTTTGTATAACATCCCTCAATTTGGGTGTGTCTGATGTTTCCTCATGATCAAATTCATGTTATACATTTTTGGCAAGAATACCATAGAAGTAACACTGTCCACAGTGCATGATATTAGAAAACACATGATTTCAACTTATCCCAATATTGGTGATGTTAGCCTTAACCACACTGCTCAGGTTATGTCTCCCAGGTTTCTCTACTTAAAATAACCATTTCCCTTTTGTAAATAATACCTAATTTATGGGAAGATACTTGGAAATATATAAGATATAAGCAACTCCTCCTCATTAAACTTTCACCCATTACTTTTACCATCCATTGATGCTTTCCTAACTCATCATTCATTATAAGATCATTAGTTGGAATTCTACTCAGAGAGGAAAAATTTTCTCTTCTTCCCTTTGTTCTTTTATGTGTGAATTTATTTGTACAGCATGATTCATGGATTCTTATATTCAATAAGTTATAATCCATTACTACCAATATTTATTTTGATACTCAAATTTTCCCAGATTTGGCCAGTGGGAACCCATTCAAAATGGCTCCTTTATCCTTTGGACATGTCCCAGTGATTTTTTTGAGCATTACTCTTTAATTCAATAAAATCTTCCAGACTCATCTTGTATTTTGCATGCACTAGCTTTGGAATTAACTATTTCACCAAGAACATTTGGTTTACTAGTGGAGAATGGTATTTAGAAACCAAGATCTGTGTGCTAGGTGCATGTTCATTGCCTCTGAGGTGTTAGAGCTTCTATATTCCCTCAGAGGAGAGGGCTAGGAAGTATATGTACATACATACACATGTCTGCATTTATTTTTGTATCTATATCTGTATTTTTAAAAACTTCATTGATATCTTTTATTCCAATCCACCAATACAGGATATGTTCTAGTCTTCCTTTCTATATTCCACTGTCTGAAATACACTTACTAATTTGCTTAAGCCTAGGATACAGAGAAGATAGTTTCAAAATTGGTAATATATTTTTGTGAGAAGAACAAGACTCCTAACTAGAATTCAGTATTTGTTTCTAGTGAGTTTGTGTGTGTGTGTGTGTGTGTGTGTGTGTGTGTGTGTGTGTGTGCAGCATGGGATTTGGCATTCACAGATAGTTAGGTGCATAACTCTTAAGTGTGTAATTCAGTTCATTTTGACCCATATAACCTACTCCCACATAAATGAGATAGAACATTTATGTCACCTCACCTAAAGGTCCCTCTACTCTTCTCAGTCAATTTCACTCCCAAAGAGACACATTTATGATATTTTTCATCATAAATTAGCTCTGCTGGTACTAGAATTTTATAAAAATGGAATCATTCAGAATGTACTTTTTGTATGTCTGACATTTTTCATTCAGCATACTGTCTGTGAGATAATTCATGTCCCTATTCCTTTTAATTACTGAGAAATATTACATTGAATTACTATACAAGAATTTATTTTCTATTATCTGTTGATGATCATTTGAATTATTTCTAGTTTTTTGAATAAAGCTATTATGAACATTTGTGTAAGTGTTTTGTAAACACTTAAGTTCATTTTCTTTTAAGTATATATCTAGAAGTGGAAATGCTGGGTCATAATATTATTTTATTATTCTTTTAATAATTAGAGAATATATCATAGTGTCATCTTTCCCTTCTGCTCTTGATAGTTGTGTTTTCTCTCTTTTTTTCTAGATTAATCTAAATATAATCTTCATCAATCTTTTCAAAGAAATTGGTTTTTGAATTAATTGATTTTTCTCTGTTGCTTACTATTGAATAGTAAAGAATTTAAGTGGCCTCTGTCCCTGGTTCCTGTGAGAGAGAATAAATTCTTGGAATTTCCTGAGTAATAGGAATATCTTTGTTATTCATGAGCTCCTTGATCATACCTGAGTTTATGCTAATGAGATGCCTCATGGTGGACCCCTAGATAGCTTCAGGATGGGGGCTGGCCGTACCAGAAAAACCAGTCATGTTACTAGAGGCTTGGGGGCTCTAAGCCTGTCCAGCCTCCAAGGAGCAAGATGGGACTGGAGATTGAGTTCAGTCATATGACTAAAATTCAATCAATTATGCCTACAAAATAAAACCCCAATAAAAACTCTGGATGCAAAAGTTTGGTGGCGCTTCTTTGCTGGTGACTGCAGCAATGTGCTGGGATAATGAAGCACACTGATTCCATGGGGAAGGGGGTGGAAATTCTGCATCCAGGACCCTCCCAGCCCTTGATCTATGAGTCTTTTTGTTTCATTTGTCCTGATTTATAGCCTTTGTAATAAAACGGTAGTTATAAGCATAGCACTCACCAGAGATCTGTGTGTCATTCTAGTGACTTATCAAACTTGAAGGGATATTATGAACATTATCTTAGGACTGTAGCCTGTTGGTAGAAAGTGTGGGTGACCTGAAGACTCCCAAAGTGTGGCTGGAATCTGGAATAAGGGCAGTCTTGTTGTAGACTGCCTTAAACCTACAGAGTCTAACCCCAAGGGGTTGGGGTCAGATTTATATTGCAGTATACCAGTTGGTGTCAGAATATCTGCCATTTTATATTTTATTGGTTTCTGCTCTAATCTTTATTATTTCCTACCTTCTCCATCTTACACTGATCTTCTTTTTGTACGATAGAAGCTGAAATTATTGATTTGAAACCTTTCTTTTCATCCTAATATATGCATGTAAAAGCATAATATTCCTTCTAAGAATCATTTGCATTTGGATATATTATATTTTCAGTATCATCCAATTCTAAATACTTTCAAATTTCCTAGGTGATTTCTGCTTTGACCCATGGATTATTCAGAAGTTATTTGTTTTGCAAATATTTGGGGATTTTGGTAATAATTTCTAATTTAATTATGGTTAAAACTATTATGTTCCATTTTAATTCTCTTAAAATTTTTGAGACTTGTTTTATGGCCCAACATGTCTGTAATGGTGAATTTTTCATGTGCACTTTAAAAGAATATGTATCCTGATGTAGTTGGATGGAGTGTTCTACATATGTAAATTAGGTCACTCGGTTGATAGTGTTGTTCAAGTCTTCTATGTCGTTACAGATTTTCTGTTCATCCTATCAATTATTGAAAGAGCACTGTTGAAAACTTCCACTGTAATTGTGGGTTTATCTATTTTTCTTTCATTTCTGTCAGTGTCTACTTCTTGTATTTTGAAACTTTGTTATTAGAGACATACACATTTAGGATTGTAATGGCCTCTTGATGAACTGACCTCATTATGAAATTGAATTCTTTATCCCTGGTAACATTTCTTGTCTTAAACTTTGTCTAATTTAACATAGCCATTTCCAGTTTTCTTACAATCAGTGTTGGCATGATATATTTGACTCCTCCCTTTTCTGGGATTCCAATTACATGTATGTGGAACTGCTTACTGTTGTTCCACGGGTCACTAAGGCTCTACTCACTTCTTTTTTGTTTGTTTTATTTCTCCTGGTTTCAATTTGGATAGTTTCTACTTCTGTGTCTTCAAGTTTAATAATCTTTTCTTCTATGCTGTCAAATCAGCTATTAATTGCATGTATTTCATTTTACATTTCAGATACTGTGTTTTTCAGCTTCAGAAGTTCCATTTGATGCTTTTTAACATTCCCTATTTCTCTCTTCATTGTTCTTTTTTCCCCTTTAAATCCTTGATCATATTTGTAATATTTATATTTACAATAAATGTAGTAAAATCTTGTTCTCTATTTCAGAGTCTGTTTATTGATTTTTTTCTCACTCTTTTGGGTGATGTTTTCCTGCTTCACACACCCTGTTAATTATTTATTAGATGCTGGACATTAGGAATGTTATTTTGTTGATATAACAAATATCATTTTGTTGTCTTTCTATAAAGGTATAAGACTTTTACCAGTTTAAAGGGTTGACTTTTGTTTTAGCAAGCATTCGAGTTACTTGTGATTCAGCTTGACCTTTTTGAGGTCTACTAAAGCATTCTGGAGTAGTTATAGGATGGCTTTAGGACTAGTTCAGCCCTACTTATAAGGTGATCTTTCTGAAGTCTGAATGTTCAATAAAGTCTCATTTCTTTGGCTGGTCAGAACTTGAATGACTCTCAACCCTAAGTGAGCTCTAAGAATTGTTCAGCTTATACCTCCCTGGTAGTTTTTGCTCAGCCTCATAGACTTTCATCCTATATATGAAAGCTTCATTATGCAACATTCAAGGGCATCCACTATGGTGATTTCTGGAGCTCTTCTTTTCTGTATTTCCCTCCTTTCCAGTACTCTGCCTCATACATCCCAACTGCCTCAGCCTTTTCCCAACTCAAGTGTTTCTCTTCTTAACTCAGAGTGATCTTCTGTGTTCTCCCTTCCAGCCCCACAGCCTAGAAAATGCCTCCAGAATGACCATAGGGATCACATTGTGTCTTTTCTTTCAGAGGTCAGACTCCTGTACTACCTGTTATGCAAAAGCCTGGAATAATTTTTATGTTTTGTCCAGTTTTTCACTGTAAGAGGGCATGTCCTTTAACAATTAATCTATCATGTTCATAAACAGAAGAGTATATGAAGTTGTTTATTGTAAAATTAACTTCTTTAGTAGAAATAGGTGTACTTAAATTTTCTATTTATTGTTTTGCCAGTTTTGACAACAGTACCTTTCTTACAGGAGCTTTCTGGCATTTTACTTCTGATTTTTCCCTAATTCAGTTTCTTTATGTCAGTTCCAGATTATTCTTCTAAAAGCTTGTTTTTTTATTTATTGCTGCCAAACCTTCAATGTCTTCCCTTTTCTCTCAGCATAATCTTTTATTTCTTTAGCTGACTTTTCAGTACCTTTTATAATCTGGTCCAAAGCATTGGCTTGATTATTACCCTTTCTAGATGGTTAAAAATTTTTTTAAATAAATGAATATGTCAGAAATATATCAATAAATTACTTCCCTTTCAAAGACACAAATAAATGGAAATCTATCCTGTGCTGATGGGTAGGAAAAATTAATATTGTCAAAATTGCCATCTGCCCCAAGCAATCTACAGTTTCAATGCAATCTCTATCAAAATACCAATGCCGTTTTTCAATGAACTAGAGCAAACAATCCTAAAATTCATATGGAACCACAAAAGAGCCTGAATAGACAAAGAAATCCTGAGAAAGAAGAACAAAGCTGGGGGTATTACACTCCTTGACTTCAAGCTATTCTAAGGTACTGGCACAAAAACAGACCCATAGATCAATGGCATAGAATAGAGAGCCCAGACATAAATACATGCATGTATGGTCAACTAATATATGATAAAGGAGCCATGAATATGCAATAGGGAAAATACAGCCTGTTCAACAACTGGTGTTGGGAAAACTGGACAGCTACATGCAAGAGAATGAAACTGGATTACTGCCTAACTCTATACACAAAAGTAAACTATGAATGGATCAAAGACCTAAATGTAAGACATGAACCCATACAAGTCTTAGAAAAAAAATAGGCAAAAATCTCTTGAACATAAGTATGAGCAATTTTTTTTCTGGACACATCTCCTTGGGCAAGGGAAACAATATAAAAAATGAACAAGTGGGGTTATATCAAACTAAAAAGCTTCTGCACAGCAAAGGACACCATCAGCGGAACAAAAGGCAACCTACACCATGGGAGAATATATTCATAAACAATTTAACTGATAAGAGGTTAAAATTCTAAATATATAAAGAATTCATATGACTCAACACCAAAACCCCCCAGATAACCCAATTAAAAAAAGGGTGAAGGACCGGAACACATATTTTTCCAAAGAATAACTACAGATGGCCAACAGGCATATGAAACATGCACCACATTGCTAATCATCAAGGAAATGCAAATCAAAACCACATAGAATGGCAACTATGCAAAAGACAAGAAATAACAAGTGTTGGTGAGGATGTGGAGAAAAGGGAACCCTCCTGCACTATTGGTGGGGATGCAAATTGGTGCAGCTACTGTGGAAAGCATTATGGAGGTTCCTCAAAATACCAAAAATAGAAATGTCATATGACCCAGTAATTCCACTTCTAAGAATTTACCTGAAGAAAACAAAATCCCTGATTCGAAAAGATATATGTACCCCTACGTTTACTGCCACATTATTTACAATAGCCAAATTATGGAAGCAACCTAAGTGCCCATCAATAGATGAATGGATAAAGAGGAAGTGGTACATATACACAATGAATACTATTTAGCCATAACAAAAGAAATCCTGCCGTTTGTAACATGGATGGATATAGAGGGTATTATGTACCATTTAATAATATGCGGACCTGTTGAACCACTGTGTTGTACCCTTGAAACCAATATAAGATTGTATATCAATGATACTTCAATTAAAAAAAGGCTGCTGCATACAAAAGAAATTACATCCCTCTCTGTTTCAACAGCTTCTCAAACATGCATATACATCTATATCTGATGCATCTTATAAAGTGCGCCCTTTCTAGCAAGATCAATCTTCCTTATTCTTTATGGAGATTTAGGGCCAAGGCTCTATATCTGGACATGGTAGGTATTCCATATATGTTTTCTTATTCTCTGAAGAAGGGATCCTGGACCTTTGAAAACATTAAAATGTTTGTAAGGATAAGGGTTACAGGAAACATTAGAATGAAGAAGTAACTGCAGGCAAGGGCTGAAGATAGAGCATTGTCTCTTCACAACTTTTCCAAAGGTCAGTATTCTTGTTCTGGACTGTACCTCTCCAGTACTTCAGTGTTTAATGCCATTGCACTGAGTGCTGAGATGAACAGTATGAAGAGGGTGAGGAAACCAATCATTTTATGACTACTTAGAGTCTGGTCAGGAGTCTAAGCACATGCATATAAACATGAACATGCCATTTATTTTGTTCAACCTCCTTTCCTCTCTTTCTTCCTTTTCTTACAGGCTGCTTTTAATTTGGTAGAGTGCTGAGTTAAATATCATCTACCCGACAACTCAAGACCATTTGTCTTAGATACTGAAAGAATGATGAGAAAGTTATTTAACCTTTCATAAGAAGGGTTTGCATAGAAAAAGTCATCTTACTTAATATGGAAACTTTTTCACTAAATTTAATAAATTGGTTTATAGTCTCAATAATTTAGGAAACTTCAGCGACATCATCCAAATCACTATAAAAAAGAAACATTTTAGTGTTTTGTTGACTAAGTGCCATGAGCTGTATGATTTAAAGCTCATACATCAAGTTCAATAACATGCAAGTGAAGTGTTAATCAATTTTCTGTAAATTTACCTGGATAGTGAGTACATATCATGTCTTGAAGACTGTGCTGAGGAGTGGCCTTACTTACAGGATGAAAGAAAACCGAAGTCCTACCGTTGGCCCAAGTCAATCTTCGTGAAGAGCCATTTAAATTAAGCCACGTGTACAAATGAGACACTGTCTTATATCACATCTATTGTCCTAAAGCGGATTAGGAGAGAAGCAGGGCAGTGCTGTTTGCACTTAATCCTTTTCAAGTCAGAGACTTAAATCATCCTGCAGCCGGGAGCCCAAGTCAACCTGGAGCCAGAAGTTGAGACTGAAATGGAAGGAGGAGCATGCGCTTTGTTTGTTACCTAATCTCTGCCAACCTGACAATGTAGACACCTTCTCTTCCCACTAGATTATCAGTTATGGGAGTTCAGCAAACGAGCCTGGACCATGCATAGAGAGAAGATGTCTAATAAATGCTTATTAGACAACTTAGAGTTATCCAAAGTAACATTTTTATCCAGCTGGCCCTCTGTTGAACAGAGCAGTGAACAGAGCAGTGGTGCTTCTGCTGGGATTGTTGTGGGTGGGGCTACCTCTGCCTGCCCTGCAGCGATCGTGGCAGGGTGGTCACACAGCTCTGGGGTGGCCATGCAGCGCAGGGACTTCTGGTCTTGAGGCAGCAGGGCCTGCGGCACAGGACTTGCGGCCCTCAAGTAAGAAGGAGCACGTGGATCTGGCTTCTGCAGGCACCTCTCCAGGTGGGCTGAGATAGGGCTGAGAAAGCTGGGAAAGCCTCCCTCTGCCTGCCAGGCAGCAGAGTCTGCTGCTGCTGGGCCGAGTGGGCCAGGCAAGTGTGTGTGCTCAGGGAATGCCTTGGGGCTGAGTGCCAGCATGGTGGCATGGAGGGTTGGGGCTCCCAAGAGTGCCTGACCTGTTGGACTGAGGGAGGGCTGAGGAAATGTCATCCACCTGCTCTTTCTCCTACAGGGAGGGCTCCCTCCAACCCCCACTCCTCTGGCACCCTTTCTGCTGCTGGCGTATCTTTCAAACTGCCACCTCTGTTTTGGGTCTCAATGAGACTATTGGATGTGCCTGTCTTCTACAAGTGGCTGGAGTCTCAGCCTCCCAGAGTACTCAAACTCTCCCTCGTGTCCAGCCCCCTAATCACCAGAACCCAATGCACTGTGGACTCATGTTCCCAGAGAAGATCTCCAGGGCCAGGTGTGCAGTGTTCCTGAGTGTGTATCCCTTCCCCGCTTCTTTCGTCCCACATTTGGGCTGGGATGTGGGAAGGGCTGTGGTCCTGCTCAATCACTGACCCGCCGCTGTCCCCTTCCCTGTGTGCTCTTCTCTTCTTCACCGGGTGTAGGTGGTCTGCTCTACAGTCTTCAGGTCATTTTCAGGGTTAGCTGTATTTGCTGTAGTTGCTTCCTTGGTGTGTGTGTGGGAGGAGGTTTCTGCCTTGCCTTCCTACTCTGCCATCTCCCCCCAACACACACATTATGATGTTTTAAAGCCAGCTGGATTGATTCATTTCTGGTGGTAATTTTTCCATTTCGATCAGTTAATATAGTGAATTTTATTTTTAGATATCCTAGTATTGAGCTGTCTTTCCATGTCTAGTATATACCCCTATATGAAGAAACTTAAGTAGGATTTTTGCATTTACATTAAGTGAAATTGGTCTGTGAGATGTCTTGGTGGCTGTATTTGTTGGTTTTGCTATCAGAGTTGTGATAATTTCATAAAATGATTTTGGAAATCAGAGTTCTCCTTTTCCTATGCTTAGAAACAGTTTAAATAACACCAGAAAAGGATGCAAAGACAATTCAATGGAGAAAACATAATTTTCACCAAAAGCTGTTGGAAAAAAATTAAATATCATTATGGAAAAAAATCAACACACCATTTTAAAAAACAACATGTAATGAATAATAGAATTAATGTAAAACCTAAAGCTATAAAACTTCTAGAAGAAGACATAGCAGAACATCTACATGAACTGTAGTTAGGAAAAGATTTCTTAGAGACAGCCACAAAAGCAAGATCCAGAAAAGATTTAAAATGATAATGCAGACTTCATAAAAATTTTAAAACTTCTGCTCTGCAAAATACACTATTAGGAGAATGAAAAGACCAGTCATAGACTGAGAAAGAACATTTGTAAGACATATATCTAATAAACAACTTGTATCCAAACACATGAAAAACTTTAAAACTACTAAGAAAATACCCCAGTGAAAAAAGGGGCAAAAATATGAACAGTTACATCATCAAAGAAGAAATATAAATGGAAATAAACACATAAAAGATACTCAAAACATTAGTCATTAGAGAAATGCAAAATAAAACCACAATTAGACCTATTAGAATGGCTAAAATTGAAGCAAGAACAAAACCCTGACAATATCAAGTGCTAGAGAGGCTCTTCATTCAGTGCCTGAAACTCTCATCCATTGTGGTGGGAAAACAAAACGGTTCAGCCACTTTGGAAAGCAGTTTGGAAGTTCCTTAAAAAATTTAAATATATTATATATAATGATCTACTGATCCTACTGGTAGGTATTTACCAAAGAGAAAAGAAAACTTAGGTTCACATAAAACCCTGTACGCAAATGTTTATGACAGCTTTAGTCATCACCAGAACTTCTGAAGCTCCTTCCCCATGAATAAAAGGCTTTATTCTTTTATCCTCCCCCAGCTACAATGAGTTTTCACCTTAAAGCAGGTCGTAGGGGTTCAGATAAGGCTTCCTGGGCTTCCTTCAGCAGCTGCCCCCCCACATTCTAGTCCTGACCATGGAGGGAGGGTCACATTTCTGCACTGTTCCTCATCTCCTCCTCATATCTTTGTGAACCCACTGAATGTCTGGGAAGAAGAGCTTGCGAATGAGTGTGAGTGCCACTCATTTTACAGCTACTAGAGATTATATCCTTTCACATCAGTTACCTACATTATCAAATGCTCACCCAACCTAGTATAGTTATTATTTGTCAACATGTAAAGATATTACAGTATTGTTGACTGTATTCTCTCTGGTGCACTTTCATCCCCACGACTAATTTATATTATAATTGAGATTTTGTGCCTCTTTATCCCCTTCATCTGTTTCATTCACCTTTCCCAACCCCTCCCCTATGGTAACCACCAGTCACTTCTCAGTGTCTTTAAGTCTAATTCTATTTTGTTTGTTTTGTTTTTGTAGTTTCCACATATAAGTGAAATCATAGGTATTTGTCTTTCTCTGCCTGGCTTATTTCACTTAGCATAATACCCTCTAATATCCATGTTGTTACAAATGGCAGGATTTCCTTTTTTTGATGACTGAATAATGCTGCATTGTGTATATGTACCACAACTTCTTTATCTATTCATCTATTGATGAGCATTTGGGTTGCTTCCATAACTTGGCTATTGTAAATAATATGGTGATAAATATAGGGGTGCATCAGTGATTTTGTTTTCTTTGGGTAAATTCCCAGTAGTAGAATTACTGGGTCTTATGGTATTTCTACTTTAAATTTTTTGAGGAACCTCTATACTCTTTTCCATAGTGGCTGGACCAATTTACATTCTCATCAACAGTGTAGGAAGGTTCCCTTTTCTTCACATCCTTTACCTGCATTCTTTTACCCTCTGGAATATTTCTGATGTCCCTTCGTCCCATGTTCTGCCATAGGTGAGCCAGTGCTTATTTCTGTCTCTCTTTGAATCGGCCCATTTTATTTGCATTTCTGGCTTCTTTTTGGCCTAAGATCTCAGCCTTCTGTTGGGTTAAAGAAAAGCTATGATTTTGTAGGCTGGTAGGGTGGGAGTGGCACATTGGCCAACTCTACATTTTAGACAGTAGTGAAAGTCTGCCTATAGTTGTTTTTAATCATTCTGGAAGCTACAGTTGTTTTCAAGAAAGAATTGATGGTTTGACTTTTTTGTTGTTTCTGTTTCATACAATAAAGAAAAGGTTTTTTGATTAGAGTTACCTGCATCCATCTCAATGCTCTCACATTTATATCTCGTATATTTTGAAAATCTTTGAACTAGAATAGGAATTTTTTTGCAATCAAAGCTTTTCTTGCTGTCATATTATTTTACCTTTTGAGGAATATGAAAGTATAGAAGAACTCTTTTTTGTGTTCCTTTGTTTGATATGAAATTCAAATACAGTGTCATGTTTCTGCAGGGAAGAGTTTTGCTCAGAGTAAAATTTTTGAAATAAAGGCATAATTCTGGATAAAGTTAATCTCATAAATTTGTATAAAGTTAATAAATGATTCCAATTTCAGGGTTTTTTTGAATACCAAAATGATCTCTGCTCTGGCTACTCCTGGCTCAGATGCTTCCTTCCATTCTCTCCCGTTTGCTTTACGGCTCTCAAAGTTGCCACTTTTGCTGAGGGGACTCCAGGGAGATTCCCTCCTTTCCTGCCTTATTCAGCTCTACTGAGCTGAGCTTCCAGAGCCATGGCCTCGACAGCCCTTCTCCTCTAGCCAGCTGGGAGTTTTGCTTTCTCTTTTTTCCTGCTTTCTAACAGTCACATTCAGTTTTATCCCTGAGCCCTTCCTTGCATCTTCACTTTGTGTTATTGCTTTATAGAACACCTACTCGCTTTGAGAATTCTTCCTACATGCTCATCACCATTTTCATCCTACTCTGTGGCCAAGTGTTACTGAGAGATTTTTCTTTGTTGCTGTTTTTATTCTTTTCTTCAACATCTCCTTCCCCTTTGTACCATTTCTACTTAGGTTCTATTATATTCTCTTTATATCATTACTGATCTTAAATATGAAGACTCTTCTATATCAGCGATTTGCCAGAAGTCTGTGAAAGTTTTCCGGGGCTGTTTTCTGGCCTTGTAAGAATTGCAAGCAAGGTTGGGTCTGAGAGTTCTTTGCTCTTCACTCCCTGCCAGCCAGCTGAGACTGGTACTGCTATGCTGCTCATTGGGTCTCTCTCTTTCACCTCACAATTCATGTCTTACAGATACAGCTTGCCTGCATGACCCTTTCCCTGCTTCTTGAGCACCTGGGGCTGAACCTGACTCAGGACCGTCCTGCCACCACTCTCCACCCCCATTATCAGTGTTCTAGACAAGGGCTTGCAATATAGGATATGCCATCTTCTTTGGAGAAATGGCCTCTGGCAGTTTTGTCTGAGGCCTGCAATCATCAGAATCCTCTCTTGGTGTTTTTCTACATCTGCATTTGACTTTTATGGCCTTAACCTTATTTCCCATGTGTCATGATTGGAGAATTCAACTGTTCTCCAATTTCACTGAAAATTTAGGTTTTACTTTCCTATTTTCCTATTGCTTCTAGGTGATTTCTTACATTTTAAAGCTGGAGTTTCTCTTTTCCTCCTTTACTCCTCCCCAGCACTGTTTTTTTTTTTAATACAACTTGTTCTATTTACTAATCTAGTATATGAAATATCTTTTGGTGTTGGGTCAATATTCTAAAATAAACAGCCTTGCATATTTGATAGGTTATATTCCTGGAAAGCTGTTACCAATTAGGTCATGACGAGGATCCCCAGATTGTCCTACTGACGCTGTTTGGTGAATACAGATTTCATTCCTAACCAAGCTCCTGCTCCCTTAGCTTTAGATGGGAATGTGCTTAGATTTGACCAAGTATGAATAATACCACGCATATTCTATAGATGGCTATGTAAGAACAGCAACAACAAAGAAAAAAGTTTTAAGTGCAGATGAAGTGACTAAATAGGGATATAATGACTCTGTTTAATAAGTTTTGAATGAATACATAATGGAAAAATGGATATGAATTTATGAGAAAATTCAGTGGAGTTGATGGCCATCTGAGCCAAATTAATCAGCTGGCCAATGCATTTGACCAATAGCCAGTAAACGGTCAGTGTATTTGACCAATAACCAGCTAACCAGTAACTGATCCCACTAAAATGTTTCCTAACATGGTGGAGGAGCCTGGTGCAGTACATAAGAAGGAGACAAGGGTCAAGCTGCTGTTCGGTGAAGAACCTGGTCTAACTTCCCTCTCTCCTGGAAGCAATCACCAAGACCATCCTATGGGTCCCAGAGCAGTTTCCCAAGGCAACTTCATCTGCCCTGCTCCTCTGGTGTCCGTGCTCCAGCAACACCTGTCTGCACTCAGTTCCACAAACTAGACAAACTCTTATTCCAGCTTAGGCACTTTATAGATGTTGTGCCCCCATCTATCATGCTCGTCCTCTGCTCCTTCTTATCAACTTCCTTTCCTTTCTTGTATGTTGCCTCTTGCATGAAGCCTGTCCTCGGTGCTCCATGGACCTTTATCTGCCTTGAATATGCCTAGGTCCCTCAATCAAGTGCTAATTTCCTGTGACAAAGACCATGTCTTGGTTATCTTCATATATGTTTATTATATATTTACTTAGTTTTCATTGTTCTGATTACTTTAAAAATTTTTTTAAGGAAACCTTACATTCCAAAAAAATTCCCATGACTGATAAGCATCATGGTTAAAATAAAGACCAAAGAAAGATCAAAAACCATCTGTAATAGGTGGGAATAATGTACCCATTATAAAATAATTCCCAAAAGTTAATTACCTTTATCTCCAGTATAGCACCAGCATAAGGTCTCATACCAACTGAACATTAATTCATGAGTTTAACTGAGTTACCCACCTCTAAAAGCCAACGAAGAGCAACCAACTCACCAGCACAGATGGTTAGATGTTTTGAAATCTCCATCTATTTTAGTTGCCTGAATTTTTAATCTCTTGATCTCATCTAGAAGCTGCTCCTGAGACAAGTGTGAGAAAGCTGTGGTAAGAAGAGTGTGCTGAAGTAAGGCTACTGGGGCTGCCTGGGTCCTGGGCTCCCCACACCCGGCTCACAGGTGCAGGGTGGGGTGGCAGGCTTCCTTCCCGCTTCCTGGGGCCTGCCAGCCAGCTGGGCACAGTTTGGGACCACCTGTGCTCTCTAAGTTGTGTGACCTCACTTCTGACCTCTAGAGGAATGGCTTTTCTACATTGCTTATCAGGACCATCATGGGAACAGTGTCTTTTCCTTTTCTCTGCCACTGTTAAGTATTTTAGGAGATTGAACACAGACCTGTGTCTCCTAGGCTGCCCTCTGCTCCCCTCCTTTCTCCTTGCATGGGCATTGTTCCACCCACTGTTTGCTGTCCCCTGCCCAGCAGGTGACCCAGCCAGAAAAAGGCCACCTGCATGGGTGTGGTCACCCGTAGGAGGTTGAAACCTTCTCATCTGACCCCTTGTCCACTTGCAGCATATGACACCTATGATAAAGGAAGGTTTATAAGGACTAAAAAAGCTCTACTTGAAATCATTTCTTGTCCCCCCTGCCTCATGGGCTTGGGTGTTTCCTGGTAATAAGAGGGCCCTTTGCAAGTTCAGTGCCCCCAACAGGGGAGGATACAAGACAGAGGTGGAGAAGCTGGGGCAGGCAGAGTTCTATCATTCTGTATGATAGCAGGCGGAAGTAAATGAGATAGGCCTGGGAAGTGCAGGAGGAAGGAGACAAAAGGGAAGTAACCAAATTTGGTCACCCTGTCAATTAACTGTGGCATTTAAAAATACATGATAAATGAAACTTATTTTTAACTGAATTTACATGTGTGGATTTGGAGGAGAAGCTGGATTTGGGTAGACAGACACTGGAGAATGGGAAGGCTAACATTCCAGGAAGGAAAGCAAAATGATAAAAAAAGGCAGGCATGGGAATGGGTGTGATTATGGAGAAAGCAGGATATAAGGCTGGAGCGAGAAGGCAGAAGCTCTTTAGTGTGGTTCTTGGAGTTAAACTCAGTAGATGATCTGAAAGAGGCAGAGAGACAGGAATGGATGGAGCCAGGGAGCTCCACAAAGAAGGTTTTTAAATTGAGGCCTGTGGTGGAGGAGCCTGGGCTAGGGTGCTGGCTGGGGGAATGGAAAGTAAGGGCACCGACAAGAGGCATTTCAGAAAAGAATAATGTGATTTCATGACATATTGGACATTGAGGCTGAATGAAAAGACTAGAGTGAAAAATGTCTTCAAATTTTCTCAACTGGGAGACAAGAAGAGCTCCAGTGCCCTTGTGTGAAATGGTAAAGTTGGAAGGGAACTCAATTTGAAAAAAAAAAAAGAAGAAGAAAAAGGCTGTATTTTGGTCCCATTGAATTTAGTGTGACAATTGAGTATTCAAGTGAAAAGTACCAACGGGGCTTAAAATGGGGATGTTCTGTGAAGGTGAGTGGTCAGGATAGAAGTTGTAGATCTAAAAGTCATCAACACTGAATTCATATAGATAAAAGTAGTTGAAATCTCAGAGTGAAAATAAAGGCATAAGTTCTGACTCTAAGAATTGGGAATAGGTGTTACATGAGTTTTCTACGTAGTTTACTTTTGGCAGCCAGTACTACGTTTCATTCAATTGATGATAACAGTAAGAGTGGGGAAACATAGTTCCTGTTTTTCTATAGGTTTTCCATTATTTCTCTAGTCAATTTACCCATTACTATCAAGAAGCTATATTTGTTTTAGTGATGAACTTTTCTCTAGCAAGCATTAAAAAAAGAGCCCTGTCTGGCTGCAGATTTTTTTAAATGATGCAAACATAACCCATTTTCCCCCTTAATTTTTAATTCTGAGCTTTCTGACAATGAACTGCGTGGTGGTAGAAGAGAGAGGCAGAAGCGGTGGGAAGAGACAAATCTTTTCATAAAGATCAGCAATTCTCCATGCTTTTATCCCAGGCAAAGATTATATTTAACACCCAGGGGTCTCAGCTGTCTCAGATCCTTTTTAGAATGAGTAGCTGTGGCACTACAGACAGTTCGGGGTGTCCTTTCATTTTCTGACAGTATTAAATAGATACCCCAGTGAGTCACAAATCAATGATTTATCTGAGAATAAATCATCTCTCTAATAAGGGGCCACTTCTTCTAAAACATTATATTAAGTCAATGAACTTCCTAAAAATTACAAACTGTGCCAGCCAGCCATTTTTAATGAATATAACTTAAATTTCCTCTTTCTTTAGGAGAAAGTGATTTCTCTTTAAACAGGCCAAACTGGGGGTTTTGCTGAGTTTTGTTGGCTATTGTGTATACTTTTTTTAATCTTTCAGCTACAGGGAGAGTTAAGGTTCCTCCCAGATTTTTCACTATCAAGGTTGCTTATTAGGGAAGGGAAAGGAAGAAGAACCCTCAGGAGCTAAGCTGGGTGGAAGCACAGCGGGACAGGGCCTAACATGGACTGATTTTGCTTGTGCACATGCTCGTATTTCACAGTCATTCTGCAGTGCCACCTCGGATGGTGGGCTCCATCACTATTTTATCCCTGGTGCTCAGCACAGCATCTGAAATGCCTGGTAGGTGTTCAGCAACTGTCTACTGAGTAGATACGTATTGTGTGCTGAAATGAACAATGATTATTTCTTAAGTGTTCAGATTCCATCTTTGGCTATTCTGATTTACCAGAGGTGTGATCTGTCCTTTTACCACTATTAGGCTGGAGGCAGAGCTGGCAAAGAGAAAAGACTTTAAATATGAAGTTGCATCCATTTTTTTTCATTCATAGCATAAGATATTTTATAAGCATTTATGTCTCTGACAGAAGACATTGTGTTCTGCTTAGATTTGTTTTAATGAATAGATTTCAGTGGTGGGCAGTGAAAAGAAGGATATGGACATGAGCAGAAAGGAGGCTGATTCCTTTAGAGGGCTGTAATCTGAGAGACCTGGATATGCACAAAAACCAGTAAGTAGATCAATTGTATACAGATGTGAAATCTGAACAACTGAAAATGTAAACATGATAGAGACCTCTGTTTCTGGCAGTATAGAGAACTGAAATATTTGGAAATGAATATAACTTAAATTTCCTCATGCAAAAATATCTAAAAATGCTAAAAAATGTTTAGATATATGTAGGTTTAATCCATAGCTAAGCTGGCAAAATGGAAGGAAAATACTTAAGGCTAAGAATATAATAAAGCAATAATCCAGAAAGTAAGTGTGCAGTGAACCAGTGGTGTCCTGGTGTATCTGTTTATTTAAGACACATTAGAGCTTCAATTTCCAAGGGCTGATCTGGGAACAGAGGCAAAGGTTAAGGCCAGTATAAAGTGGGAGGTAAGATAAAAGATCTCTGTGTAAATCTGTGTCTCCCAAAAAGAGTTGCACTCAGGAAAAAGACGTATTGTGGGCTGGGGGAACTTGTCCTACAAAGGCAGACAGAAAAGAAACTTTCCTTAGCTCCAAATGAGAAGAAAATTGTATTTTCCTTGGGAATATGAAACCACAAACTGGTCCTTTCATGGGCCAACATATACATTACACATGTGAGCCAAAAACTCAAACTAAACATTTAACTAAAAGTTTTCTAGGATTGGTAATGCTCCAAGACACTCTGTCAAAGAACTCATCTTAAAAACCAAATGTCAAATAACTTCCCAGGTAAAATTCAGTAAATATAAGCAAACAATTAAAAAATAAATGAAACTCTCAGGAGAAAAGAAGGCACCATAAGTGAGAAGTTCCTCACTCAATCCTAAATAGAAAAGTCAGAACACAAAGACCAGATTTCCTAGTTACCAGGCACAAAATGGAACATAAGCATTCACAAATACTTAAAGAAATGAAGGAGGAAATTTAACCTATGGCTATCAAAGAAAAGACCATGAAGGAGGCAGACTTTTAAAAGAACCAAATAGAACCTCCAGAAATAGAAATATAGTAATTGAGGTTAAAAAAAATAATGAATGGCTTAAAAAACCAATTAGGCTTAGTTGGATAAATTATTGATGGATTGGAAGACAAAAAATTAACCAGAATGCAGTGCAGAGAGACAAAGAAATGAAGTAACATACATTAAATTAGAGTCCCAGAAGGGGAGAACCAAGTGAATGGAGAAGAAGCAATATTTAAAGAAATAATAGGTGAGAATTTCCCTGCATTGATGAGAAATAAGAAACATTATAGTCATAATAAATAAAAATAAATCTATGTTTAGACACATTACAGTGCAAGTAGAATACCTAAGAATAAGAGAGATTCTTTAAAACAGAGAGAAAAGAACAGTTACGTAAAAAGAGTGACAATTAAACAGGGCGTAGGCTAAGGTGAGACAAGTGAAGAGCCTAGGATGTAAAATTTAAGGAAGCACACTCTCCAGTTCAATAGCAATAATGATTCAAAATACTAAAAACAGGACATTCTTTTTAAATTTTAAAATGACACTTAAAGCAACTACAATATATATAATATATTGTACCTTATAGCTTCTGCCAAGTTGTGCTTAAGGAAAAGAGGATACAATCTTCTAGAGATGTGTTTTTGTAGTTGCGAGAATGAAAAGGTGAGAAATGGAACAACCATTATGAGGAAGGCTAGAAGGTTTGTAGATCCAAATTTAGTACAAAATTTGTTAGCTATCTCAGAGTCAGAAAAGTTTCAGCAAGTCACAGAAGAAAGTCTCCAAGTAAAATAAAAAGCTATATTGTACTCCAACCCAGAAGGTAAAAAGAGGGTTTTTCTAAGGCAGGGATAGCAATACTTGACACATATACTGCTGTGTTCAAATCCTCTGTGCTTGCCAGATGCTGTTAATTATGACAGCACTCTATTTCTTAGCTCAGCCTTGGTCTCTGAGGAGTCCTGACACGAGTTACTCAAGGCAAATGAGAATAAGTATCATTAATTGTATATTATTCTATTTCATTAATATGAGTATTATTTATATTTAATTTCATATACATATTGTTAATACCAGATAATGTTGAATAGAAAAATAACTACGTTAAACAGGGTAAAAAAGGATGTTATATAATGATAAAAGTAGAATTTTTGAAAACTATGAAGATTCATAAATCTGTTACATCAGTATATTGAACAATGCATCAGCTAGATATAGATAACACTTTTACTTTATTTTTAACAATTTTGCTTGAAAAAATTTAGACTTACAGAAGAGTTACAAACATAGGACAGTGAGTTCCTGTCCATCCTTTGTCCAGCTTTCTCTACATGACCATAGTAAAACTATCAAAAATAAGAAATTAACACTGGCACAGAACTACTAACTAAACTACAGACTTTTATTTAGATTCCACCGGTATTTCCAATGTCCCTTGTTGTTTCAGCATCTAATCCAAGACACCACATTGTATTTAGTTGTCGAGTGTCCTCAGTCTCCTCCAATCTGCGACAGTTTCTCAGTTATTCCTTGTCTTTTCTGACCTTGACACGTTCAAGGAGTACAGGTCAAATGTTTTGTACACTATCTCCCTATTGGATTTGTCTGATGTTTTCTCATGATTAGGTTGAAGCCATGGATTTGGGGAAGAGCACCATAGGTAATGTGCCCTTGTCAGTAGAATATACCAGGGGATACATGCCGTGAATATGTCTTGTTACTGGTGATGTTAACCTTGGTAAGGTATTCAAGGTGGTGTCTGAAAGGTTTCTCCAATAGAATGTTACTGTTTTTTCCTTTAAAATTTATGAATATTTGGGAAGGGAGATACTTTGAGGCCATGCAAAAATCCTGCTTCACCTTAAACTTTCATCCATTAACTTTAGCATTAATTAGAAGATCTTGCCTGCAGCAATTATTACTGTAGCGTTCTGGTGGAGATTTTCCATTTTGCTCATTCCTTTCGTATTTATTAGTTAGAATTATTCTGTAAAGAAAAGTATTTTCTTCCACATTTATTAATTTACTTAATCATTTATTTGTGTCAGTATGAACCCCTTGCATGTTTGTTTCTTTCTCTGAGTTATGATCCAGTATTCTCACTTTTGCTCACATTGTTCCACCTTTGACCACTGGGAGCTCTTCCAGGTTGGCATCTGTGTCTTTTGACATGACTCCCCCTTTTAAAAGATTTTTTAGCACTTTCCTTAATTTCTGGCACAACAAGATATTCATCTTATATTTTCCTTGTCTAACCCCTGGACTTTATCACTTCTCTAAGGAGTTGTGATTCTTTTTTGGAGAATGGCACTTAAAAACAAAGATTGGGGCATTAAGGGCACTTGCTACTGGGGTACCTCTGCTTCTAGACAGAGCTAGAAAATATATAGATTATGTGCCAACTAACCTACACATGCACACACACACACCTCTATAGTTAGATAGAAGATAGATCATTTGTTGAAGGATCCCTGAGTTGTTTGCATTTTTAGTGGTTATGAATAAATGTTTTATAAGCATTTACATACAGGTTTTTGTGTGAATATAAGTTTTCACTTCACTGGATACACACATAATATATACATACATTTTAGAACTAAAACCCGCAACTCCAGTCTACCATCAGAGGGTTCATTCTAGCATTCCCAATTTGCTTATAACTTCTTTCTCCAACAGTAAGAAATTTGCCTGTCATTATCTACAAGTTATTTACTTATTTGTTATACATGTAAAATAGCTTCATAATTGCTCACTCGTACTTCTGTGAGAAACAAATTCAATGTATAGTCTTTTGGGTCTCACTTCTTTCACTACTGATTCATCTAACATGAATGAGACTTAAATGCATTTTGTTAAGAAAAAACATGTTTTATTGCTGAATAATATTCTAATGTATGGCTATACCACAATTTGTTTATTCGCCTGTTGAAGGAAACCTGGGTAGTTTTCAGTTTTTGGCAATTATGAATAAAGCTAGTATAAACATTTGCATACAGGTCTTGTGTGAACATGAGTTTTGGTTTAACTGGGAATAAGTGCACTTGTGGGGACATAAGTTAAATGTATGCTGAATATTATGAAAAACATCCAGACTCTTTGCCACAGTGGCTGTACCATTTTTCATGTTCACCAACAATGTATGTTCCAGTTGCTTTGAACCTTTGCAAACAATTTGTATTGTTAGTTTCTCTTTTTTTTGTTTTTTTTGTAGCTATTCTATTAGGTGAATAATAGTATCTCATTGTGGCTTTATTTTGCATTTTCCTAATGGCTAATGATGTTTTATGTGCTTATTTGCCATCCATATGTCTTCCTTGGTGAAGTGTCTGTTCTTTTGCTATTTTTTGTTGTTGTTGGTGGGGCGTTCATTTACTTACTGTTGAATTTTGAGAATCCTTTATATACTCTAGGTATCAGTCCTTTGTGAGATAAGTAGTTTGAAAATATTTTCTCCTACTGTCCTGTCCTTTCAGTTTCTTAATATTGTCTTTTTCAGAGCAAAGGTTTTTAATTTTGATAGTAAATTTTTCTTTTATGGATCCTACTTAAGATACTGTACTTAAAAACTCTTTGCTAAACCAGGATTAGCATACTTTAGTCTATGATGTCTCCTAGAAGTTACAAAGTTTTACCACCTACATTTAGGTCTAGATCTGTTTTGAGTTAATTTTTATATAAGGTTTATAAGATTTAGGTCACAGTTCATTGTTTTGCATATGGATGCCCAACTGTTTGGCATCATTTATTGAGACTGTTATTCTTTCTCCATTAAATTTCATTTGTATCTTTGTCAAAAAGTCAGTTGACTATATTTATATAGGTCTGTTTTGTGACTCTTTCTTCAGTGCCATTGACCTATGTAGTTATTGTTTCAACAGTTCCACACTGGTTTGATTACTATAGCTCTAGGGTTAGATCTTGAAGCTGAATTGTGTTGGTTCTCAATTTGTTCTTTTTCAGAATAACTGGCCATTCGATTCCATTGTTTTTGTACATGCATTATAAAATCACCATGGAGATATCTCTATAAAAGCCCCCTGGGATCTCGACTGGGATTACAATGAAGCTATGGACCAAATTGGGCTAAATTGACATTTTAATAGTATCCAATCTTATAAACATGGTATAGCTCTGCATTTATTTAGATCTTTTCTGATGTTTTTTTCATGAATGTTTTCTAGTTTTTAGCCTGGTGTCTTTCATGTAATTTGGTATATTTATGCATAAGTATTTTTAAATTTTTTTGTGCTACTGTAACCAGAACTTTTTAATTTTAAATTCCAATAATTCACTGTTAATATATAGACATATAATTGAGTTTTGTTTATTGACCTGTGTCCTGAAACAATCAACTACGTTTTAAGAGGGTTTGTGTTTTTTTGGTAGATTCTTTGAGATTTTTCTACATAAGCAATCTGGGATCTGTTATTACAGACACAGATTGTAGTTTCTTTCTTTCCAACCTGTATACTTTCCTTTTCCTTTCTCACTTTACTGGCTAAGACGTTTGGTACAGTACTGAATAGGAGTGGCAAGAGTGGGCATCTGCCTTGTTCTTTATTTTGGGGTGAAAATATATCATTTTCAACATTGAGTATGATATTATTGTAAGGTTATATAAGTGTCCTTTATCAGGTTATATAAGTTTTGTTCTTATCCAGATTAGTCAGTCTATCAACTATGAAGGGATGTTGAATTTTTTCGATGCTTTTTCTACATGTATGAGATAATCATTTTCTTTAGTCTGTTAATGTGGTAAACCAGATTTGCATTCCAGAGATAAAGCCCGCTGGATTGTGATGTGTTATCCCTTTTATGAATAGTTTATATCTATCTAATAAAATATATCTAACAGTTTAATAGTTTATGTCTATCTAATAAAATGTTTAATTTGTTAATATTTTGTTGATGGTATTAAAATCTGTTTCCATGAGGGACCATGGTCTCCAGTTTTCTTATAATGTCTTTGTCTGGTTTTCAAATTAAGGTAATGCTGAACTCACAAAATAAGTTAGGAAATAGGACAGAGGATGAAAGATGTCAGTGTGAGAGGTGAGACAGAGGCTTCCTCCTAAAACCGCATATAATACAAAAATAAAATGAATACAACTACTCCTGAAAGAGCAACAGGAAAGAGGACTGTGCCAGACTGCATTAACCTGGAGAAAAGAACAGACCTCATGGAACAGGGTAACATACCAAACCTGTGGCCCAACAGGACCCAAGCCCTTCCCCCAACCCAGCTCACTGGTGGGAGGAAGAGAAACAGAGAGGGGAGGGAGTGGAATCCTGGGACTGCTGAATACCTAACTCCGGAGATCTGCTCTGGGAGCACAAACCTACATTTCATGGTGCTTTCATGGTACTCTTGTGAGTAGGGAGTTGGAAAGCTAAGACAGACAGAATTCCTGGAGAGACTGAGATTCCGGCCACTTGTGGAAAGCAGGGATCCATATCCGGCTGCTCTGGGACAAAAGAAAGGTGGGCAGTTGAGTGGCTTCCTAATAAGGAAGCCCTTAGCAAGAGGGCTGCTAAAGGGGCAAGGATTGCACAGAGCTTACTGCTCAGGAGAAAGGACAGGTAGAGAAAATTGTCTGACTGCACTCTGCCCAGCAGAATGGGAGCTTTCACGATCTTCAGGTGCTCCAGCTTCCTGGCTGGCTACACAGCTCCAAGGACCCCCTCCGTGATACACAGCCTACTGTGCCTTTCTCCCGGCCAGCACCACATGCCTTGCAAACCGGAAACCCTACCCTGGCATTAGGCCAGCCAGAGGGAAGATCTGTCTACAACAACTACAAATGCAAGCATAGAGGCTTATATCTATGTGCTAGGCCCACCAGTTCAGGCAGTGGAGTCAGGCATAGCAGCCAGGAAGCAGGAAACAACTCTTTCCTCCCTCCAGGCACCAATACCACTCCCCTGTGACCCTGACATTGCTTCAGGGGCTGAGAACCTCCAGAGAGTAGAGCTTCTGGGAATTAGAGGGTGCCATATACAAATATGAAGCGCTAGAGGAACCTGGTTCAAAGTAAAATTATTAATACAACTCCTGAGAAAGATTTAAATGACATTGACCTCACGAATCTTCCTGAAAGGGAGTTCAAAATAAAAATCATTAACATGCTCATGGAGGTAGGGAAAGATATTCGAGAACTCACGAATGAATTCTGGTCAGAGATCCAGCACATTGAAGAGCACAATGGAGGGTATTAAAGGCAAATTAGATATGGGGGAGGAAATGATAAATGAAATAGAAACTAGAGAAGAGGAATACAAAGAAACTGAGGCACTGAGATAAAAGGATCTCTAAGAATGAAAGAATATTGAGAGAACTGTGTGATCAATCCAAAAAGAGCAATATTCGCATTACAGGGGCACCAGAAGAAGAAGAGAGAGAAAAAGGGTTAGGAAGTGTCTTTGAGGAGGTAATTGCTAAAAACATCCCCAGTCTGGGGAAGGAGATAGTCTTTCAGGCCATGGAGATGCACAGATCTCCCAACACAAGGGACCCAAGGAAGACAACACCAAGACATAAGTAATTAAAATGGCAAAGATCAAGGATAAGGACAGACTATTAAAAGCAGCCAGACTGAGAAATAAGATCACATACAAAGGAAAGCCCATCAGGCTATCATCAGGCTTCTCAACAAACCTTCCAGGCCAGAAGGTAGCGGCATCATGTCTTTAATGCAATGAAGCAGAAGTGCCTCAAACCAAGATTACTTTATCCAACAAGATTATCATTTAAATTTCAAGGAGGGACTAAACAATTTCCACATAAGCAAAAACTAAGAGAATTTACCTCCCACAAAACATCTCTACTGTGTAGATGGAAGTGTTCCTAAGGTTTAATAGCTGTCACCAGAGGTAATAAAACTACAGTAAAGAAAGTAGAACAGCTAATTACTAAGCAAATGAAAAATTAAATTAACTATTCCCAAAGTCCATCAAGGGATAGACAAAGAGTACAGAATATGATACCTAATATATAAAGAATGTAGGAGGAAGAAAAAGGAGGAGAAAAAAAAAGAACCTTTAGATTGTGTTTGTAATAGCATACTGAGTTAAGTTAGACTCTTAGATAGTAAGGAAGTTAACCTTGAACCTTTGGTAACCACGAATCTAAAGCCTGCAATGGCAGTAAGTACATACCTATCGATAATCACCCTAAATGTAAATGGACTGAAAGCACCAAACAAAAGACAGAGAGTCACTGAGTGGATAAAAAAGCAAGACCCATCTATATGCTGCCTACAAGTGACTCACTTTAAATGCAAAGATATATACAGACTAAAAGTGAGGGATGGAAAAAGATATTCCATGAAACGAATAGGGGAAATAAGCAGGAGTTGCAGTACTTGTATCAGACAAAATAGACTTCAAAACAAAGAAAGTCATAAGAGACAAAAAAGGAAAGTACATAATGATAAAAGGGTCAATCCAACAAGAAGATATAACCATTATAAATATCTATGCACCCAACAGAGGAGCAACTACATATGTGAAAAAAATACTAACAGAATTAAAAGGGGAAATAGAATGCAATGCATTCATTTTAGGAGACTTCAGCACACCACCCACTCTGAAGCACAGATCAACCAGACAGAAAATAAGTAAGGAGACAGAGGCACTGAACAACAGATGAGAATAGATGGACCTAACAGACATCTACAGAACTCTACACCCAAAAGCAGCAGAATACATATTCTTCTCAAGTACACATGGAACATTTTCAACCAGACAGAAAATAAGTAAGGAGACAGAGACACTGAACAACAGATGAGAACAGATGGACCTAACAGACATCTACAGAACTCTACACCCAAAAGCAGCAGAATACATATTCTTCTCAAGTACACATGGAACATTTTCAAGAATAGATCATATCCTAGGCCACAGAAAGAGCCTCAGTAAATTAAAAAAGACTGAAATTGTACCAACCAATTTCTGAGACCACAAAGGTATGAAACTAGAAATAAATTGTGCAAAGAAAATGAAAACTCCCACAAACACACGGAGGCTTCACAACATGCTCCTAAATAACCAATGGATCAATGACCAAATAAAAACAGATATCAAGCAATATATGGAGACAAAAGACAACAATAATTCAACACCACAAAATTGGTGGGAGGCTGCAAAGGCCGTGCTAAGAGGAAAGTATGTTGCAATACAGGCCCACCTCAGGAAAGAACAATCCCATATGAGCAGCAGTCTAAACTCACAATTAAAGAAACTAGAAAAAGAAGAACCAATGAGGCCCAAAGTCAGTAGAAGGTGGGACATAATAAAGATTAGAGCAGAATTAAATAAAATCGAGAAGAATAAACAAGAGAAAGAATCAATGAAAGCAAGACCTGGATCTTTGAGAAAATAAACAATATAGAAAAACGCCTAGCCAGACATATCAAGAAAAAGAGAGTCTATTCATGTAAACAGAATCAGAAATGAGAAAGGAAAAATCACTATGGACACCAAAGAATTTTCAGAGAAAAGTATGAAAAATTATATGGTAACAAACTGGATAACCTAGAAGAAATGGACATCTTTCTAGAAAAATACAACGTTCCCAGGCTGACCCAGAAAGAAACAGAAAATCTGAAATTACCAGCAACAAAATTGAACTGGTAATCAAAAACCTACCAAGAACAAAACACCTGGACCAGATGGATTCACTGCTGAATTTTATCAAACATTCAGTGAAGACTACCCATCCTCCTTAAAGTTTTCCAAAGAGAAGAGGGAATACTCCCAAACTCATTCTATGAGGCCAACATCACTCTAATACCAAAACCAGGCAACAACACCACAAAAAAGAAAATTACAGACCAATATCCCTGATGAACATAGATGCAAAAAAACTCAACAAAACATTAGCAAACTGAATTCAAAAATACATCAAAAAGATCATCCACCGTGATCACGTAGGATTTATTCCAGGGATGCATGGATGGTACAACATTCAAAAGTTCATCAACATCATCCACCACATCGTCGAAAAGAAGTACAAAAACCACACGATCATCTCCATAGAGGCTGAAAAATCATTCAACAAAATTCAACATCCATTCATGATAAACACTCTCAACAAAATACGTATAGAGGGCAAGTACCTTAACATAATAAAGGCCATATATGACAAACCCACAGCCAACATTATACTTAACAGTGAGAAGCTGAAAGCTTTTCCTTTAAGATCGGGAACAAGACAAGGATGCCCACTCTCCCCACTTAGTTCAACATAGTTCCGGAGGTCCTAGCCACAGCAATCAAACAACACAAAGAAATAAAAGGCATCCAGATTGCCAAGGAAGAAGTTAAACTCTCTCTGTTTGCCGATGACATGATATTGTACATAAAAAACCCTGAAGAATCCACTCCAAAACTACTAGATCTAATATCTGAATTCACCAACATTACGGGACACAAAATTAATACACAGAAATCTGTAGCATTCCTATACACTAACAATGATGTAGCAGCAAGAGAAATCAGGAAAACAATTCCATTCACAGTTACATCAAAAAGAATAAAATACCTAGGAATAAACCTAACCAAGGTAGTGATGGACCTATACTCTGAAAAGTACAAGACACTCATGAGAGAAATTAAAGAAGATACCAATAAATGGAAACATCCTGTGCTCTTGGATAGGAAGAAGTAATATTGTCAAATGGCCATCCTGTCTAAAGCAATATACAGATTCAATGCAATTCTTATCAAAATACCAACAGCATTCTTCAACGAACTAGAGAAAATCATTCTAAAATTCATATGGAAGCACAAAAGACCCCGAATAGCCAAAGCAATCCTGAGAAGGAAGAATAAAGCTGGAGGGATTAAGCTTCCCAACTTCAAGCTCTACTACAAAGCCACAGTAATCAAGACAATCTGGTACTGGCACAAGAACAGACCCATAGACCAATGGAATAGACTAGAGAGCCCTGGTATGAAACCAACCATATTTGGTCAATTAATATATGATAAATGAGCCATGGACATACAATGAGAAAATGACAGCCTCTTCAACAACTGGTGTTGGCAAAACTGGACAGCTACATGCAAGAGAATGAAACTGGATTATTGTTTAACCCCATACACAAAAGTAAACTCAAAATGGATCAAAGACCTGAATGCAAGTCATGAAACCATAAAACTTTTAGAAGACAACATAGGCAAAAATCTCCTGAATATAAGCATGAGCAACTTCTTCCTGAACGCATCTCCTTGAGCAAGGGAAACAAAAGCAAAAATGAACTCATGGGACTACATCCAACTAAAAATTTTCTGTAGAGCAAATGACACTATCAACAGAACAAAAAGGCATCCTTCAGTATGGGAGAATATATTGTAAATGACATATCCAACAAGGGGTTAACATCCAAATTATATAAAGAACTTAAACACCTCATCACCCAAAAAGCAAATAACCCAATTAAAAAATGGGCAGAGGATATGAAGAGAGAGTTCTCCAAAGAAGAAATTCAGATGGCCAACAGACATATGAAAAGATGCTCCACATCACTCATCATCAGGGAAATGCAAATTAAAACCACAATGAGATATCACCTCACACCAGTAAGGATGGCCAGCATCGTAAAGACTAAGAACAACAAATGCTGGCGAAGATGTGGAGAAAGGGGAACCCTCCTACACTGCTGGTGGGGTTATAAACTAGTTCAACCATTGTGGAAAGCAATATGGAGTTTCCTCAAAAAACTAAAAATACAAATATCATTTGACCAGGGAATCCCACACCTTGGAATTTACCCAAAGAATACAAGTTCTCAGATTCAAAAAGACATAGCACCCCTATGTTTATCATGCACTTTTTACAATAGCCAAATATGGAAGTAACCTAAGTGTCCATCAGTAGATGAATGGATAAAGAAGAGGTGTTCCATTTGCAACAACATGGACAGAGCTGGAGGATATCATGCTCAGTGAAATAAGCCATGTGGAGAAAGACAAGTGCCAAATGATTTCCCTCATTTGTGGAGTATACCAACCAAGCAAAACTGAAGGAACAAAATAGCAGCAGACTCAGAGACTCCCAGGAGAAACTAGTGGTTATGAAAGGGGAGGGGTGGGGAAGGGCAGGTGAGGAGGGTGGGAGAAGGGGATTGAGGCCTATTATATTTAGTACACATGGTGTGGGGGGTCACGGGGAAGACAGTGTAGCACAGAGAAGGGAAATAGTGAATCTGTGGCATCTTACTACACTGAAGGACAGTGACTGCATTGGGGTATGTGTGGGAACTTGATAATATGGGTAAATGTAGTAACCACATTGTTTTTTGATGTGAAACCTTCATAAGAGTGTGTATCAATAATACCTTAATAAAAAAAATAAGTTAGGAAATATTCCCTTCTCTCCTATTTTCTGTATGATATTGTGTAGAAATGTTATTATTTCATCCTTAGGTATTTGGTTGAATTTACTAGTGACAATATCTGAGCCTGGAATGTTTTTATTTATTGTTGTTGGAAGGATTTTAATTATAACTTTAATATCTTTAATAGACATAGAACTCTTTCATTTATCTTTTTCTTACTAAGTTTTGATAACTTGTGTCTTTCAAGAATTTAGTCAATTTCATCTTAGCTCTCAAATAAATGAGCATAGGATTTTTCATAGTGTTTCCTTAGTGTTGTGGGTTTTTGTTTTTTAATGTCTGTGGGGTCTGCAGTGATGTCTCTTCTTTCATTCCTAGAATCAATAATGTCTTTCTTCTTGACAAGACTGGCTAAAGGTTTATCAGTTTCATCAATATTAAAAAAAAAACAGCTTTTGGTTACATTGATTTTTCTCTCTTCTTTTTCTGTTTTCAAATTCACTAATTTCTGCTGTTTATTATTTTCTTCCTTCTGTTCACTTTCAGTTGGTATTTGCTCTTCTTTCTCTAGTTTCTTAAGGTAGAAGCTTAGTTTAGTAACTTGAGACTTTTATTCCTTTCTAATAAAGCTTTTAATGACATAAATTTCCTTTGAAGCACTATTTTAGCTGCATTCCATAAACTTTGATAAGTTGTCTTTCCATTTTCATTCAGTTCAAAGTAAGGGTTATAGCAAAATATAAACAACCAATTCTGACTCAAGAAGTAGGAAAATTATACCAATTAGAAAGGAAGAGATTGTAAAGTTGATGAGAGATCTGCCACATAGTTTCATAGTTTATATCTATCTCATTTATATTTTAGCAATCAGATAATTGCAATACTATGAAAAGTGTTCTGGACCATTTAGCGAGGGAAAGCTTTTACAATTCATTTTATGAGAGGAATTAAGACCTCAGCACATAAACTTTATAAAATGACAGAGGGAAAAAAATAAACATACTGAAAACCAATCTCATTTGTCTCAAGACATATATAAAAATATGTAAATTATTACCTATTAGAGTCCAGCAGTATATGAAAAAAATAATATATTGTGACTAAGTAGGTTATATTCGAGGAATGCAAGGGTGCTCCCATATATATTTATGAATGTGATTGATTCATGAATAAAGGAGAAAAAATGGTATGCTAATTTTAATAAATTTCAAAAATCAGTCGATAAAAACTTTGTGACTATTCCTGAAAAACTATAGTTAACTCTAGGAATATAAGGAAGCTCCTTAAATATAATAAAAATTCTTAACCAATAATTAACATCAACATCACTCTCACAGTGTAACATTAAACCCATTCCCATTTAAATCAATATTGTTCTGGAAGTTCTAGTAAATTCAAGAATAAAAGAAAGTGAAATAAATATTACAAAAATAAAATTTATTTTTATTGATAATATTACTGCATATATTAAAAACCAGTGAGGTCAGTAAAAGAACTACTATTAGTAGTAATAGGGTTAGTAGAGTATCCTAATACAGGATAAATATACAAAATTAATAGATGTTTTTATATACTAGCCATAACCAACTAGAGGAAATGAGAAACTATTCCATCCTCATAGTGAAAAAAGTATCAAGTTCCTAGAAATAAATTTAGCATGAATGGTATAGGATATATGTTCAGAGAAGTATCAAATCTTAATAAAAGACAAAATCTGATCAAACTGAAAGAAGTACCATGTCCTTGGATGAGAAGACTTCATATCACTCCAAAATACCAATTCAATACCAATTTGTTTTTGTTTCTGAGAGGGGAATGGTATGGAGATTATCTTAACATTTTTATAGAACAGTAAGTATCTGAGAATGGCCAAGATCATTATGAGGTTTGATAATATTAAGTAAACAAATCATTGACAAATAATTAAGAGCCCAGAAATAGGTCTTGACGTGTGAAAGAATTTAACATATCAAAACAGTGACATTCTAATCTCATGGAAAAAAGAATAGTCTCTAATAAATAGTGCTGGCACAACTGGCGATCTTTCTGGAAAAATAAGTAAAGTTGGGATTCTTCTTTTCACAATATAAAAATATCAAATGTCTAAAGGATAAATGTACAAGAGAAAATTTAAAAATCTTAAAAGAAAATATAGGAAGACTATATGTATACCTTGGGTTGGCGATACCATTTTAATGAAGACAGGAAACCCAGAAATTATTAAAAATAATAGATAGATATATTTTATTAAATATATTTTTTTAATTATGGCAAAAGTATAATAAAAATGTTTATATTTAAATATTTACATATATTTATATAATACAAACTCCATTAACAGATAAATGGTGGATACAGAAGTGCAGAAAAGCAAGAATTCTGTTTATATGCCTGAACAAACTCCAATGTTTATATGCCTGAATATGATTATACATGTATACAGAAAGTTCTGGAAAATACATATGCAATAGTTCTCATTGGTTATGCAGATGGATGACAGAGAGAAAGAGGATGTAGGGAGGGAAAAGATAATGCAAAAGTAAAAGACTATATAAAATAAAAAACAGTATGTAAATACCCAATTTATTAAGATTATATAGTTGTACATAAATGCCTAAAGGTATATATTAAAAGAGGGCCAACAAAATTTTGTTTCTGGTGGATACCTCAGAGCTTAGAATTTCATGTGATTTTTTTCACCTGCTTCCTCATACTTTTGTATATTGCTTACTTAGTCTTTTCATAATGAAGATATATTATTTATTTAATTAGGACTATAAAGCAGTTTAACTATGAGAAATAAAAACAAAGTGAAATGTATTCACCAAAAAATAATTTATCTCCGAATCTGAAATCCAGGTGAGAAGGTGGAGACCTGGAGTTGTTGACCAGAGAGGAGACTCAGAGGAGACAGCAGGGGAAGGGCCTACGACATTCCTGAGCCAAAATGAAGACACACTGAGTGTGAATGTGAAGACCTGAACCTAGAAGCAGTGAAAAACAGTTTTTGATTTAGTCTTAGTCTTGGCATAGGGGCAAGGCAAAATCTATGAGTGAGGAATCTGTCCTCTAGATCCCAAATTAGACTCAGTCATTGTTTAGTTTCTCTTCCTTCAACAGAAAACAAAACAAAAAGCCCCAAGCTTTATAATAGAGTCTCAATTCTGGGGTTAAATACTTAGAAAATACTGTAAAGAGCAAACATTTTTCAATTTTTACTCTCTAGTTTTTAGACAAACTGTTTTTCAGATGGAGAAACCAGAGGACAGAATATTTTGTTCCCCATTCAAGGGGGAAACAAAGTTTTAAATTTCATCTTGTTACAGAATGAAATAACTGATTTCAGACTCTGTTTTTCCAATAGCACCGGCACCATCTGTAAGAAAGACCTGATCAGCTCCACAGAGACTGTGTCAGAGAAAAGTTGTGGTCTTACATTTACAAGAATTGTTGCACTGAGGTGATATTCAAAGAAATTCCCAAGAAAGGAATTATAGAATAAAGACCTGCATCCCCAGCCTGAACCCTGGCTTGGAATCAGGTACTCAGAAAGCATGATTTTTATCTAAAACTTATTTTCACTTATCAAGTTAAGTCATGCAAAGCTTTTCATTCTTCTTAGTTTTTTCATCTGTAAAATGTGAGTGCAGCTGATCCCATAATGAAGAAAAGAATACTTGAATTAATTTATGTGTCAGTAGCATAATTCGAATGCAAGCATAATCATGACAATGTTGATATGAATAGGTCAGGCATACTAATGACACAACTAAAGTAACAAATAAATGTGGGTTTTTTTTGCCCTCCAAAGCCATAATTGTAAGCAACTTGAGATCACTGAGGAGGCCTGTTAGAGTAAATAGCAGTAGAGATTTTAAATGTGGACTCTTCAATCACAAAATACAGAGCAATGTCAGAGATCATCTTGTCCAATGTGCTTATTCTAATTGTGACAACTAAGTGGTGAAGTGAGTGGATCAAGGTTGTATGGTTGCTCAGTGATAGCTTTGGGACTAAAATTCCCTTGACTCTCCACCTAGTGTTGTTGTCCTCACGATGAGAGGGGGCTCACTCTGGAGCAGAGATCCCCACTTGCTAGATGACAGCTTACAAAAGCTTTCTTGACCACTTCCAAGTACCTCGCTATCAATGGAAACAACCTTTTTTTTGTGATCGTGCTTTTCCTTCTATATACTTAACCTTGCACCTCAGAGACTGTAGCATTGGTCCGTCTTCTCTGAGTGTCATCGATCCTTCTTTAAGGGAAGGAGCCATGAGGTATTCTTCCTTCCTTTCCTTCTTTCTTGCTTGCTTCTTGCTTTCCTGCTTTCTTTCTCTTTCTGTCCTCCCTCCCTCCTCTCCTCCCTTCCTTTTGCTCTCCTTTTCCCTTCTCTCTCTTTCTTGAAACCTCAGTCTTTTTGCTCTTTTTCACATCTAAAAAATACTTTCACAGAACCTCTGGACTGGTGTTTGACCAAACAGCTAGGCACTGTAGCCTAGCCCAATAGATACATAAAATTAAGCATCACAAATAGCGATGAAAGAAAATGAGATGGTGGTCAGAAATCCATATGCTTGACTCAGTGACTTTGGAGCTCCAGCAGCATGACAGAGTCCATGGGGTGCTCATGGATGTGGGTGACTAGGGTGGAGAGGAGAAAGTCGTTGCAGATGCGAAGGCCAGGAAACTGAGTGTCCGGCGTAACGACTGGATCCATCACTTGGAGAATGAAGTCATCTAAGATGCTGTCAGATGAGACACAGAGGAAAAATGTGGCCAGTAGCTAAAGTCTTTACTGAATGAGGCATAATGAATGATCAGGGGGAAGAAAGATGACCAAGAAATGGGGGAAAGGGTGGTGTAGTAAAGTGGCATGGACCTCCGTGGAGGGGATTCTAGCCCTCAGCTCTACCACTTGTCGCCCTTAAGCAAACTCCATAATCCTGTGTACCTGTGCTTTTTGTTTACCAAGCAGAAATTCCAGTCCTACTTTTTTATATTCAAGGACTGTTGTAGGAATCAAGTATGGTGGTAAATGGAAAAGCCGTTTGAAAATCTAAAAGGCAGCAAAAATTATTAGAGAAGAGATAGGTGGGATTTCTTGATAATGATAGTTATTAAGCACTAGAGAGTATGTCTCCAAACAAATTTAGGAATGTCTGATTTTGTGGTGGCCAGCCTCCATGTTGACCCCATATAACACCTGCCTCCCAGTATTCACATTCCTATGTAGGACCCTCCCACATTTAATCAGACTATCTTGTGTGTATAGCAAATAGGATGTGACATAACTGGTGGCATGTGACTTCCAAGGTGATGTAATAAAAAACACTATGGCTTCCACCTTTCTCTCAGATCACTGTTTCTCTTGAATCCTTCAGGAGCCAGTCTCTGTGTCATGAGACATGACAGCCCTACGTAGGGGCCTGTGTACAAGGAAATGAGGCCTCCTGCCAACAGTTCTGTGGGTGAGCTACTTGGAAGCAAACCCTCCAGTTCCAGTTAAGCTTTCAGAAGATGGCAGTCCAGCCAATATCTTGACTGCAAGATGAGAAACCCTGAGCCAGGAACACCCACCTAAGCTGCTCCTGAATTCCTAAGCAACAGAAATTGTAAGTGAAAAGTGTTTATTGTTTTAAGCTACTGAGCTGTAGGGTAATTTGTTATGCAGCAATAAATAAGTAATATAAAAGATATTTGTTTTAACTGGATCTTAAACCTCTTCTTTATTCATACTTGCTACCTGTGTGTAGAAGTGAGAGTAGATATTTAAAAATGCAAAATGATAGAAGTCAGGCGGCATTTCTGCTGTGGGGCTGGGGGCGGGGCTCTTTTGCTCCTTAGACTCCAACTTACCCAGGGGTCAAATGAAGGATTGCTCAGACACACTCTGGTGTCTGTCTAGTTGCCAACTGTGAGCAACCTCTTGAATGAGAGAGTTGGCTCACAAAACACACACCATCTTACCCTGAGGCCAAATTAAAGCTCAACAGACCAATTCCAGGGACAGAATTTTCCTAAAACTGTTTTTCAGAGAGATAGCAAATGACAGCAAGGCCAAGGAACTATAGCCAGAGTGCAGGCATCACTCTTCCAAGGGGAAGAGTGGCCAAAAAAAAATAATAATAATAAACTGGAGAGAATGTAGGCAATTCTCAATTCAAGTTTTATAAGCAGGTTTCTCATGACAGAGAACAAAAATGTGTTGTATGCAGTTCTGCCTTAATGATATACCTGGCTATATATTTATATGTTTTTGTTCCTTCTAGATTCGTTTTGCTTTATTAAAAAATTACATTTCACTACATTAAATTTTTGGAGTTTCTTCTGTGACTATATCTCTCCAATAACCAAATGATTTAAAAATTGAAAAAACATAGCAAAACAGGTTATCTAGAATTTTAGATTCTGTAATATTCATGCAGTGATTTTTTTTCAGCCATGATTCAATCCATCAACTCCCTCCATTTTCCATTTTTGAAAAGTAGGAGTTTCAGTCATATCCAGTCAGCTAAACTGGCTTTCTGTTTTTGTTGTTTTTTATCTTTGACCTAGGCTTCCATACTCTGCCCTTGGCTTTAAGTTTTGTGGGACTCTTGTAGTCGAAAGTGACCTGGTTAGGTAACTTAGTGTAGCTAGTCAGTGTTTCCAAGAGAGTATCAGATCCACACCATTCTCTAGTACCTTTTCTTAGTTACAGCTTAGCTGGTTCATCTCCCATTCCATGTGTCACCACTCCCCTTGTCACAAAACATACATATTTACACTGCTAATCTCCTAGACAGTATATCCCAAACTTAAGGAAACCGGGACTTCTGTTTCATTTGTTTTAGGGTTGTATAGGCATTTGCTCTTGAAAAATATTGCTATTTGCTAATTGCATCAGACACATCTTAGAAGCCTCCTCAGATCCCCTCAGCACCACCTCCCCCAGGCCCTCAGCCACTTGCTCTGCTTCAGCCATTGCCCCTTGCCTACTGACCCCACTCAGACCCACATTTCCCACTGCTCGGGGCCAACTAGTTGCTTGCCTGGGAATGCTGGGCCCTCCCACTGGGCAGCTGCTGCGCAGCCAAGCTAACCAAGGGCACAGCTGCTCTCTGTCTCCTCCCTCCACATCGAGACGTTAATGAATTGTCACACCACGGGCCTGGGAACTGGACCAGGAAGCCACATTTCACAACCTGGCCAGCCCTGCAGATTCTCCTGCAAGGTCACCTGCTTGTCTCTTCCAGGCTCCCCAGGAGGCAGTGACCAGAGAATCACCTGGTTTCCCCTCCTCCCTGCTTCATTTCCCTTCGTGCTTTCTCAAGGATTTTTACCTCTCAGATAAAAGCTCACCTCTTCATCCTTGCCTCAGACTTTGTCTTCTAGGGAACCTGGGCTAAAACACTCACTATTTCAGTCTGGTTGGTTATAGTAACATTTATATTCCTTTCCTATCTTTCTGCTCAGAATCTATGTATGGACTTTGGGGGAGCTGTCTCCCATGTGGGACTATATTAAACTTTACCAATATTATATACATATATATAAATTTAAAAATATAATTTCTCTACTATGATTAGAGGTAAATGAGCTCCCTGGGCCCTCTTGCTGATTCTTGAATATTTCAGGTACATTCTCACCTTTGTCTTTGCTTTTTCTTCTGCCTGGGCTACTGTTGATCCAGATATCCACATTTCTGCACCTCTTTCCTGTCTATGCTCAGCAGGCTTTTTTCTGATCATCCTACTTAAAATCGTGGCGCCCCTCCTCTCTTCTTCCAATTCTCTATCTTCTCTCCTGCTTAATTTTTCTCTATAGTTTTATCACCATCTAACACATATTTTACTTATTACTTTATCTGTCTCCCCAAGTAGAATGTGGGCAACACAAAGAAGGCATGCATTTTCTGCATATTTTCTTCACTGCTCTCTCCCTCAGTGCCTAGAACAGTGTCTGGCAAATAAAAGTGCCCAGCAAGTGTTTGATAAATGGATGAATTAATTAACCTATCAATTGATGATGATATATATTTGATAGTAGCTTTCTAGTTTATCAGCATTGACTCCTTTAGTCCAGTTTTGAGGAAAAGCAGGATGATGTGCATCTCTAGAAGACCTAACTTAGGTTCACACAGTGACTGAGTGCATACAGTGAAAGTGATCAAATTCATAGCGAAAATCCAGACCTTCATCACTAAGTAGGCAGTGAGAATCTACTATGTATCTATCCCCAGTGAGATCCTGCATAGATACAAACAAATATAAGCTATGGTTGTCCTTTTCACAAAGTTTATCAATTTGCTTAAGAACAATGATGTCCTATGAAATAGAGAACTTTAAATTATTAAACCATGTGGGTGTTTACTAACTGCATTCACAATTCAGGGATAAGAGAAGCAGCAGATGCTAGACCCCTGCTTCCAGCTCTCCCCACTCAAGTTTCATCCAACCTTTAATAATTGACTTTAACTTTTTCCTAGTTGCAGACTTCACCTATGAGATTGGGATAATCTGCTAGGGATTACTGAGGGGATTAAATGATATGATGCAAGTAAATTGCCTAGCACACTGGAATTGCTCAATAAATATTCACAGTAACAATGTTTCATTATTACTAGAATTTTTAAGAAGCTACGCAGAGATACTTTCATAGAGAAGGTAGGACTTGAAAAATAAATAGGATTTGAGGGAAGAGGAAAAAGTAGAGGTAGAGGAAATGAGGGAAAAACAAGTCCAGAAACACAGAAACTGGGATACACATGGGGTGTTGAAGGGAGCAGGGCTTCCCCCTGATGGAGTGGGGCAGGAGGCCATGTGTGGCAGATTATGTTGGGGGATCTTGGGCCTTAAATAAAGCTCTCATCACTGGGTTTGGAAGCCCCTGGGAGTAGAGGAAAGAGGGGAGAGAAGACAGGTAGAATAAAAGAAAGGAAGAGGGAAAGATGGAAAAAAGTTGAAAAGCAAAAGTAAAACCTGGCCATTGGTTAGAAATAGCCTTTTCATATGTAATATTCTCTTAGAATTTATTTAAAGCACTAAAATGAGAGGACAGTTCATAGTACTGGATTAATTCCCTTTTCTCTCTCTTCCTCTTTTTCTCTTGCGCTTTTATTAAGAAAATAAAAGAGACTTTGAAATATTAAGAGATAGTAGGATTAGAACCTTCTCCTGCCAGCCCCAGCCTTTCCTCCCCTTTTAATTTCCACTTGATTAGAATTCTTTTTGAAGTATTTAAGTATGGACAATAGGAAATAGAAGGGAGACTTATTGAATATCAGTTAAACAGTATTAATATAATCACAGCTCCCATTTTTTATATGGACACTTCATCTCTATGTATAGTTTCCATTAGGAATAAAGTAGACACCCCCTCTCCCCTACCTCAAGTAATTATGATTTTTTTAAAAACTATAATGAAACTCTTAAAAGTTAATAGCTGATTTGTAAATCCTCAGCTTAAAATTTTTAATTTAAAAAATCAGTTTTAGGACTGAAGAAGACTGAGAATTATTTTTTCTTGCTTTCCTTTTTAAAGACATGAGAGACTTCCCTCACACTACACTCTTTTTTTTAGTTTATTGAACTATAATTAAGACACAATATTATATTAGTCTCAGGTGTACAACAGTGATTTGATGTTTATATACATTGCAAGATGCTCACCAACAATAAGTCTAGTTACCATCTGTCTCCTTACAAAGTTAAAGCAACTTATTGATAATATTCCCTATGGTATATATTACATCCCTATGACTTATCCATTTTATAACTAGAAGTTTGTCTTTCACCCCCTTTACCCATTTGTCCACTCTCCCAACTATTGTTCCTCTGGCAATCACCAATCTGTTCTCTGAAACTATGGGTCTAGGTTTTGTTTTATTTTGTTTGTTGGTTTGTTTTTTCTTTAGATTCCATATATAAGTTAAATTATACAGCATTTGTCTTTCTCCATCTGATTTATTTCACTTAGCATAATACCCTTTTGGTCCATCAGTGTCACAAATGGCAAGATCTCATGCTGTTTTATGACTGAGTAGTATTACTTTGTAAAAATATACCACATCTTTATCCATTAATCCATCAGTAGACACTTTAGGTTGTTTTCATATCTTGGCTCTTGTAAATAATGCTGCAGTGAATATGGGGGTACATATATTTTCAAATTAATGTTTTTGTTTCCTCCAGATAGATACCCAGGAGTGGAACTGCTGGATCATATGATAGTTCTACTTTCAGTTTTTTGAGGAACCCCCATACTGTTTTCCATAGTGGCTGCATCAATTTACGTTCTCATCAACAGTACATGAGGGTTCTCTTTTCTTCACATTCTCACTAACACTTGTTATTTCTTGTCTTTTTGATAATAGCTATTCTGATAAGTGTAAGATTATATCTTGTTGTGCCTTTGATTTGCATTTCCTTGATGATTAGTAATGTCATGCATCTTTTCATGTGTCTGTTGTTCATCTGTATGTCTTCTTTTGAAAAATGTCTATTCAGATGCCCTGTCCATTTTTAAATTGGATTATTTGCTTTTTTGTCATTGAATTGTATGAATTATTCATTATTTTGGATATTAACCCTTTATTGGGTATATGATTTGCAAATATAGTTTCCCATTCAGTAGGTTGCTTTTTCATTTTGTAAACGGTTTCTTTTCCATACAGAAGCTTTTTAAAAAGAAAATCAGAGGCCAATACCTGCAAAAATCCTTGACAAAATATTAGCAAACATACATGCAAAAATCCTGAACAAAATATTAGCAAACTGAATTCAACAATACATTTAAATGATCATATACCATGATCAAGTAGAATTTACTCCAGGGATGCAGGGATTGTTTAATATCTACAAATCAATCAGTGTGGTATACCACATTAACAAAATGAAAGATAAAAATCATAGGATCATCTAATAGATGCAGAAAAACATTTGACAAAATTCAGCATCCATTTATGCTAAAAATTCTCAACAAAATGGGTATAGAGGGAATATACTTCAACATAATAAAGGTCATATGTGACAGACCCACAGCCATGTCATACTCAATGGTGAAAAGTTTAAAGCTTTTACTCTAATATCAGGAACAAGATAAGGATATCTACTATCCTCGCTTTATATTATATATAGAACTGTAAGTCCTAGCTACAGCAATTCAGCAAGAAAAAAATAAAAGGTGCACAAATTGTAAAGAAAAAGTAAAACTGTCACTATTTGCAGATAACATGATAATACATACAGAAAACGCTAAAGCTTCCACCCAAAAACTATTAGAACTAATAAATTAATTCATTTAGCAGGATACAAAATTAATATGCAAACATCTGTGGTATTTCTATACACTAATAATGACAAATAGAGATCAAGAAAGCAATCCCATTTATAATTGTGTCAAAAAGAATAAAATACCTAGGAATAAATTTAACCAAGGAGGTGAAACCTGTACACTGAAAACTATAAAACACTAGTGCAAAAAACTCAAGACACAGGTAAATGAAAAGATACTGAATGCTCATGGATTAGAGAAATTAAAATTGTTAAAACGTCCATCCTACCCAAAGCCATCTATAGATTCAGTGCAATCTCTATCAAAATTCCAATGAAATTTTTCACAGACCTAGAATAAACAATTATAAAATTTGTATGGAACCCCAGTCTTTGTAGCCAAAACAATCTTGAGAAAGAACAACAAAGCCAGAGGTATCATGCACCATGATTTCAAACTATACTACAAAGCTATAATAACCAAAACAGTATAGTACTGGTGTAAATACAGGCACATAGATCAACAGAACAGAAAAGAGAGACCAGAAATAAACTCATGCATATATGGTCAATTAGTTTATGACAAAGGATGCAAGAAAATACAACAAGGACAGTCTTTTCATAAATGTGCTGGGGAAACTAGACAGACACATGCATAAGAATGAAACTGGACTACTATCTTACACGATGTAAAAAAATCAACACAAAATGGGTTACTGTACGACCTGAATGTAACACCTGAAACCATAAAATTCCTAGAAGAAAACAAAGGTGGTAACCTTCTTGACATTGATCTTAGTAATCTTTTTTGGACCTAACACTAAACTCATGAATCAGTCAGGGCTTTTAGCACCTGTACACTTTTGAAAAGAGCCATCGCTCTTTAGATGGAAGCTGTGGAACTCTAAGGAATGCTCTTCACTTAGGGGCTGCATGGAGAGAATGATATTGGTATTCAAAAGTTCTTCAGGAATACATAGAAAATCTTTCCATGGGAAAACCAGCTGCTTATTCTTCCTTTAATAACATGGCCCTCACCACTGTCTAGTTCTGACATTGGCTTTCATGTGGAAGGCTCAATCTAAAAACTCTTGAGGAACAAAACAGGGGTCTCAGAGCCTATCTAATGCATGGAGTTGGGGCTTTCTGAGATGATAATTATGGAATTCCTGGGGTTTTCTAGCACTAAAGACCCATGGCTCTTTAAAAATAAGTTCTTTGATAAACAGTAATTCATAAATCTTTTTTGAAAACTAGAAATGTCAATTGGATTTATAAATCTTATCTTTTAATGCTACTTGACGTCCCAAATGTTTAACAGATTTAAAAATGAAATATTCTTTACAAATCTATCCAAACACAAACCATTTTAATAAATTCTATTACTTTAAACATGCTGCTTTGTATATTTCCTTTGGTACATATGAAAACTAGGTCCCTATTACCAATATGGGAAAGGACAAAGAAATAGGGCTTATGTTGGAAGACTTCAGACACTTTAGGGTCGTTAGAAATAGTGGGAAAATGTAAGTCAATGGGGGATATGAGGAACCAGGACATAAAAATAGACAAAGGAGAGATTCAGCACAGCTCTATCATACTAATCAGGAGATTACCCATCTAACTGAAAGAGAGAGAGGGAGAGAGAGAAGGGAACAGGAAGAGACAGAGATCCCAAAGACAACAGATCACAGGCAAAAAATAAAATAAAAGGAAAGAGGACTTCTGGGAAGATGGCGGCGTGAGCAGGGCAGCAGAAATCTCCTCCTAAAACTATATATATCTATGAAAATACAGCAAATATAACAATTCCTAAAAGAGAGACCAGAATACACAGGAAAGCGCACAGCATGCAGCTACACTTGAGAGGACACGGCACCCCCTGAGGCAGGTAAAATACTGAGCCACGACCCAGCGGGACCCTAGCACTCACCCACACCAGCGCACCGGTGGGAGGAGGGGATTCAGAGCCAGGAGGGAGTGGAAGTACACCCTGTGAAATAACCAGCCCTGGTGATCTGCGCGGGGAGCGCTGACACACATCGCGTGGTGTAGCAGAGATTGGAGATACAGAGGGTGCAGGATCTGACTGAGGAACGCACCAGGGTGCTTGCAGCCGGCTCCAGGGAAAGAAAGAAAAAAGAAAGGAAAAAAAGAAAAGTGCGTCCTTTTTCAGCGGTCAAAAAGAGACAGGAGCCCAGCGGAGGAGCCGGATCGCCCGGCACACTCAGCCCAGCAGGCTGGGAGTCCTGGGGTTTCGGAAACCTTAGCTGGCGACTGGGAAAGGGTGGCCACACTTAGACTTCCCACAGAGATCACCAGCCTCCCATTCGATCCCACCCCAGCCAGAGCTCTAAAGGGCCCTGCGGAGTGGCACGGCCATGGCTGCGGAATACTGGAGCAACAGCGCCACCTATAGCATTCCCACAGAATCTACTCCCGGTGGGCGTTTTTTTTCTTTTGTTTTGTTTTGTTTTTGTTTTTTCTTTTCTTTCTTTCTTCTTTTTATTTATTTATTTCTTTTTTTTTTCCTTTTTAAAGTATTAAAGAGCCCAGCTGACATACGTGGCAACTACCAGCAACCACTTCTATAGCCATGAAAAGACAGAGGAATATGGTCCAGACTAAGATCAACCAGACAACCCCAGAGAGGAGGCCTGAAGGGATGGAAATGCACAATTTTCCTGGAAAAGAATTCAGAATAAAAGTCATAACCATGTGGATGGATCTACAGAGAAATGTGCAAGAGCTGAGAGAGGAAGAGAGGGAAGTGAGGAAAGACAATGCAGAAATTGGACAAGCGATCGACAGGCTTAACAGCAGACTGGATGAGATGCAAGAGACTGTTAATGGAATAGAAATCAGAGAACAGGAAAACACAGAAGCTGAGGCAGAGAGAGATAAAAGGATCTCTAGGAATGAAGGAATATTAAGAGAACTGTGTGACCAATCCAAACAGAACAATATTCGCATTATAGGAGTACCAGAGGAAGAAGAGAGAGAAAAAGGGATAGAAAGTGTCTTTGAAGAAATAACTGCTGAAAACTTTCCCTCGCTGGGGAAGGAAGTAGTCTCGCAGTCCACCTAAGCTCATAGATCTCCCAACACAAGGGACCCAAGGAAGACAACACCAAGACACATAATAATTAAGATGGCAAAGATCAAAGATAAAGACAGGGTATTAAAGGCAGCTAGAGAGAGAAAAAGATCACCTACAAAGGAAAACCCATCAGACTATCATCAGACTTCTCAACAGAAACCTTACAGGCCAGAAGAGAATGGCATGATATATTTAACATAATGAAACAGAAGGGCCTCGAACCAAGAATATTGTATCCAGCACGATTATCATTTAAATATTATGGAGGGATTAAACAATTTCCATACAAACGAAAGTTGAGAGTGTTTGCCTCTCATAAACCACCACTACAGGATATCTTAAACGGACTGCTCTAGAGGGAAGCACCCCTAAGGCTAAAAAGATGTCACCAGAGAAAATAAAACATAGCATTGAAAGCAGACCATACAAATACTAACTAAAGGCAAAGAATAAAACACCTAGTATATAAAGAATGGAGGAGGAAGAATAAGAAGGGAGAGAAATAAAGAAACATCAGACGGTGTTTACAATAACTTAACAAGAAAGTTAAGTTAGATTGTTAGAGAGTAAAGAAGCAACCCTTGAACCTTTGGTAACCACGAATCTAAAGCCAGCAATGGCAATAAGTACATATCTATCAATAATCACCCTAAATGTAAATGGACTGAATGCACCACTCAAAAGACACGGAATAACAGAATGGATAAAAAAGCAAGATCCATCTATACGCTGCTTACAGAGACGCACCTCAAACCCACAGATATACACAGACTAAAAGTGAAGGGATGGAAAAAGATATTTCATGCAAACAACAAAGAGAAAAAAGCAGGTGTTGCAGTACTTGTATCAGACAAAATAGACTTCAAAACGAAGAAAGTAGCAAAGATAAAGAAGGACATAACATAATGAAAAAGGGGTCAGTCCAACAAGAAGATATAACCCTTTATAAATATATATGCACCCAACACAGGAGCACAGGCATATGTGAAACAAATACTAACAGAATTAAGGGGAAAATAGAAAGCAATGCATTCCTTTTAGGAGACTTCAACACACCACTCACTCCAAAGGATAGATCAACCAGACAGAAAATAAGTAAAGACACAGAGGCACTGAACAACACACTAGAACAGATGGACCTAACAGACATCTACAGAACTCTACACCCAAAACCAACAGGATACACATTCTTGTCAAGTGCACATGGAACATTTTCCACAATAGACCACATACTAGGCCACAAAAAGAACCTCAGTAACTTCAAAAATATTGAAACCTTACCAACTAACTTCTCAGATCACAAAGGTATAAAACTAGAAATAAATTGTAGAAAGAAAACAAAAAGGATCACAAATACATGGAGACTAAACAACATTCTCCTGATTAATCAATGGGTTAACGACCAAATCAAAACAGAAATCAAAGAATATATGGAGACTAATGGGAACAACAACACAAAGCCACAACTTCTGTGGGACGCAGCAAAGGCAGTTCTAAGAGAAAACTATATTGCAATCCGGCCTACTTAAAGAAGGAAGAACATTCCCAAATGAATATTCTAAAGACACAATTACTGAAATTGGGAAAAGAAGAGCAAATGAGGCCCAAAGTCACCAGAAGGAGGGACATAATAAAGATCAGAGAAGAAATAAATAATATTGAGAAGAATAAAACAATAGAAAAAAATCAATGAAACCAAGAGCTGGTTCTTGGAAAAAATAAACCAAATAGATAAACCCCTAGCCAGACTTATTAAGAGAAAAAGAGAATCTACACACATAAACAGAATCAGAAATGAGAAAGGAAAAATCACGACGGACCCCACAGAAATACAAAGAATTATAAGAGAATATTATGAGAATCTATATGCTAACAAGCTGGAATACATAGAAGAAATGGACAACTTCTTAGAAAAATACAACCTTCCAAGACTGACCAAGCAAGAAACAGAAAAACTAAACAGACCAATCACCAGCAACAAAATTGAACCGGTAATCAAAAAACTACCCAAGAACAAAACCCCCGGGCCTGACGGATTCACCTCTGAATTCTACCAGACATATGGAGAAGAAATAACACCCATTCTTCTTAAAGTTTTCCAAAAAATAGAAGAGGATGGAATACTTCCAAACTCATTCTATGAAGCCAGCATTACTCTAATACCAAAACTGGGCAAAGACCAAATCAAAAAAGAAAATTACAGACCAATATCCCTGATGAACGTGGATGCAAAAATACTCAACAAAATATTAGCAAACCGAATTCAAAAATACATCAAGAGGATCATACACCATGATCAAGTGGGATTCATCCCAGGGATGCAAAGATGGTACAACATTCGAAAATCCATCAACATCATCCACCATATCAACAAAAAGAAGAACAAAAACCACATGATCATCTCCATAGATGCTGAGAAAGCATTTGACAAAACTGAACATCAATTCCTGATTAAAACTCTCAACAAAATGGGTATAGATGGCAAGTACCACAACATCATAAAGGCCATCTATGACAAACCCACAGCTAACATCATACTTAACAGCGAGAGGCTAAAAGCTTTTCATCTAAGATTGGGAACAAGACAGGGATGCCTACTCTCTCCACTGTTATTCAACATAGTACTGGAGGTCCTAGCCACGGCAATCAGACAAAACAAAGACATACAAGGCTTCCAGATTGGTAAAGAAGAAGTCAAATTGTCACTATTTGCAGATGACATGATACTGTACATAAAAAACCCTAAAGACTCCACTCCAAAACTACTAGAATTAATATCTGAATTCAGCAAAGTTGCAGGATACAAAATTAACACACAGAAATCTGTTGCTTTCCTATACACTAATGATGAACTAACAGAAAGAGAAATCAGAAAAACAATTCCATTCACAATTGCATCAAAAAGAATAAAATACCTAGGAATAAACCTAACGAAGGAAGTGAAAGACCTGTACTCTGAAAACTACAAGACACTCCTAAGAGAAATTAAAGAAGACACTAACAAATGGAAATGCATCCCATACTCTTGACTAGGAAGAGTAAATATTGTCAAAATGGCTATACTACCTAAAGCAATCAACAGATTCAACGCAATCCCTATCAAACTACCAACAGCTTTCTTCAATGAACTCGAACAAATAATTCTAAAATTCCTATGGCACCACAAAAGACCCCAAATAGCCAAAGCAATCCTGAGAAGGAGGAATAAAACAGGGGGAATTACGCCCCCTGACTTCAAGCTCTACTGCAAAGCCACAGTAATCAAGACAATTTGGTATTGGCACAAAAACAGACCCACAGACCAGTGGAACAGAATAGAAAATCCAAACATTAACCCAAACATATACAGTCTATTAATATTTGTTAAAGGAGCCTTGGATTTACAATGGGGAGATGACAGCCTCTTCAGCAGCTGGTGTTGGAAAATCTGGACAGCTACATGTAAGAGAATGAAACTGGACTATTGTCTAGCCCCATACACAAAGGTAAACTCAAGGTGGATCAAAGACCTGAATGTAAGTCATGAAACCATAAAACTCTTAGGAAAAAACATAGGCAAAAGTCTCTTGGATATAAACATGAGCAACTTCTTCATGAACATATCTCCCCGGGCAAGGGAAACAAAAGCAAAAATGAAGAAGTGGGACTATATCAAGCTGAAAAGCTTCTGTACAGCAAAGGACACCATCAGTAGAACAAAAAGACATCCTACAGTATGGGAGAATATATTCATAAATGATGTATCTGAGAAAGGGTTGACATCCAAAATATATAAAGAACTCATACACCTTAACAAACAAAAAGCAAATAATCCAATTAAGAAATGGGCAGAGGACATGAATAGACGCTTCTCTAAAGAAGAAATTCAGATGGCCAACAGGCACATGAAAAGATGCTCCACATCACTAATCATCAGAGAAAGGCAGATTAAAACCACAATGTGATATCACCTCACACCAGTGAGGATGGCCAACATCCAAAACACAAACAACAACAAATGCTGGCGCAGATGTGGAGAAAAGGGGCCCCTCCTACACTGCTGGTGGGACTGCAAATTGGAGTATGGAGGTTCCTCAAAAACTCAAAACAGAAATACCATTTGACCCAGGAATTCCACTCCTAGGAATTTACCCTAAGAATGCAGCAGCCCAGTTTGAAAAAGACAGATGCACCCCTATGTTTATCGCGGCACTATTTACAATAGCCAAGAAATGGAAGCAACCTAAGTGTCCATCAGTAGATGAATGGATAAAGAAGATGTGATACATATATACAATGGAATATTATTCAGTCATAAGAAGAAAACAAATCCTACCTTTTGCAACAACATGGATGGAGCTAGAGGGTATTATGCTCAGTGAAATAAGCCAAGCCGAAAAAGACAAGTATCAAATGATTTCACTCATCTGTGGAGTATAAGAACAAAGAAAAAAACTGAAGGAAATAAACAGCAGCAGACTCACAGAACCCAAGAATGGACTAACTGTTACCAAAGGGAAAGGGACTGGGGAAGATGGGTGGGAAGGGAGGGATAAGAGGGAAAAAGGGGCATTACGATTAGCAGATGTAATGTTGGGGGGGCGTGGGGAGGGCTGTACAACTCAGAGAAGACAAGTAGTGATTCTATAGCATCTCACTATGCTGATGGACAGTGACTGTAATGGGGTTGGTGGGGGGGACCTGATGAAGGGGGTAGTTTAATAACCATAATATTGCACATGTAATTGTAGATTAATGATACCAAAATAAATTATAAAATAAATTAATAAATAAGGGAAGAAGAAAATATCATAGAAGAATGGCTGTGATATATTGACAGATAGTAACTGCACTATTTGGAATGATGATTTAATAATTTGGGTAACCATTGAACCACTGTGTTGTATACTCTGAAACCAATAAAAGATTGTTTATCAACAATACTTCAATTAAAAAAAAAGAATGGCTGTGGGATTTTTGGGTTTTGTTTTTGTAAAAGGTTTGAAGGACAAAGAATAAGGGAAGGTAGAAATTCTATGGAACAACCATGCAACTGAAGAAAAGGAAGGGAGAAAATACAATTGTTCCCTCTCTGGTATTCTCAATACAAAACAGAAAAAAACAGAATGAGAAAAGCAGAATTATTCTCAAAACCTCTCATGATATAAAATCAGTTAGTAAGGAGTATTACTAGCTTGGAGCTAGGAAAAAATCATTTCTGAAGTGCATGTTTAGATAGTGTTTTTTTAATGCAATAAAAATGGAAAAGAATTTGGGGGCGGGGTAGGGGGAGGCCTCCCGCAAAAGCAGCTGCTTCTGTCTTCAGGCTCTGGGCAAAGATGTCTCAGCCCAGCCTTTCAGCAGCCCATTATCGGGCCTCTCTCCTCCGCATTATTCTCCAGCAACCTTATCAGACACAAGCATCGCCTCAGATGCTGTGACTGGAGTTAGAGCTCAATAGCACCTTGAACCATCAGAGCAATCTCAGCTTTTAAGAAAAGGTCTCCACAAGGAGATGCGGTAAGAGAATTTGCCTGTGGCTATGTGAGTTCTTTAATAGCGAACTCTCCTCTGCCAGCCCTCGCCCAGAGCCTATGGAGAGATGAGAAGTCTCTTTATTTATCACGGGGCTCTTCCGAGTGCCTGTTAGGCAATGATCATATTATTTATTACCAGGTGTGCGGTGCTTGTTGGCGGCAGGGTGGGAAATGATTTCTTTAATGGGCCTTCAGCAGGCGCCAGGGGCTCAAGAGATCAAGGTGGGGAAGGGGAGGAAGAAAATGTGAAGACTTGGGAAGACCAGAAGGGGTTTGCCGCTTAAAGGAAACACATGATGGCCTGCACAGGAAAATGTAATTTATAACAAGTATATGTTATACTTGATTAATTCTGTTAATTCACAAGTAAAGGGGAGGAATGTGTTCTAGTGTGTCTGTCTGCAGAAAGTTTGCGGAAGGCTTGTCACTGTTAGCATTTCTACTGTATCTACCCACCTTATCCCGCAATCCCACAAAAGCAGGACTTTCTAGAGAACTAGCAAGTCTAGACTAGGGGCCAAAAAACTAAGTTTCCAAAAGTCTAGATGGCTCAGGTGTACTAGGACACGATCAGAAGTAACAGGCCCTCAGAGGTGCACCCTCGCCAGATCAGAAGTTGTTAATTTAAACAAATCAGCCAGTTGTCTTTCCCCCAACACATAAGTAGTATCAAGAGACTGACCATGAAACGCAGATCTTGGAGTCTTGGAGGAAAAGAGAGAATTGCTTCGGAGCGGGAACGCTCATCAGGCTCAGTGGGGGCCCTGGCTGTGGTCCCACAGTCAGCAGCCTGGGCAACCGGACAGAGAGGGCAGCAGGGAGCGGGTGAGTCTGGGGTGGAGCTGCCGGGCAGGGTCTGCCTCTGCCTGTTCTATGCTGGTTGTCTTGTCATCTAGATAGTTATCTCCCAAATACCCACCTTCTCTCAGTCCTCCAGCAGGAGAGGACAATAGTTAAGGAAGTCTTCACTGAAAATCATGTCATCCACCCATGGGGACTAAGTGCAACAGATGTCCTAAAGTGAAGGTTACACTTCCTCCCTCCATCCAACCTTGCACCGCAACCTAAGTGGTCTAGCTAGAAGATATGTGCATTAATCAGCATTAGGTTCAGTGGTGGAGGACAGATGGACAGCTCCAGTGACTTATAGCTGAGAAGGATCTAGTCTCTCCTGTGAAGTCGGGAGGTTAGCATCCAGGACTGTAGCTGCCGCTGCTCGGCAATCCCTACAGCATGATCGTATCCTCAGGTTTGCCTGGTGGTTGCAAAATGGTCACTTTGACTCATCATGTCAGAGTTACCGGCCAGAAGCAAGAAGAAGGAGGAAAGTGAAGGAATGAAGGGAAAAGGAGAGGAGGGAAGGAAAAGGCTAAGAGGTAAAGAGGGGCATGTAAAAAGGTACACATCCAGGGGGTCAGCCTCCCTTTGAGAGCCCCCGCCTAGGAGCACATTACTCTGCAACTCCAGTGCTCAGGGAATCCTCCCGCATCAGCTTTAGCTTATACCTCATTCACCAGAACGTCCCTTGGCCACTCCTGGCCTTTAAGGAACTTGGAAATGTGTTTGGTTTGGTTTTTAAGCCAGACATATTATCAACCCCAGTGCAATCAAAGTTTGTCAGTATGTTAGAAGGGGAGAGTGGATATGAGCTAACAACGAGCCAATGACCATGGACAGATCCTGGCCCTGAGGCACGATCCTAGGACCATGAGATCTGGAAACTAAAGGCTCCTGGCTGGATGAGGAAGATCATCTCTTCCAGGAGTTTTAGAGCATCCTCAGCTACCCCAGGCCTAAGTTCCCTGGAAGAAGGTCCCCATGGGCAAGGCCAGAGCTCCATGACAGGAATAAAACTCTTGAGTCATTCTTGGTACCCAGTCAGTTCCAGTCCAGTAGGGATTCTAATATAACTGAACGTGTCCAGCCTACTCCACGTCGTTATACTGGCACCAACCATCCAGCTACTGGAAGGCCTGCCCTTGCTATACCAGCCCAGACTCACACTGTATGACCCTTTCTCCAGAAACAAGTGATGCTTAAAAGCCCACTAGTAGGTAAATTATCCTCCCAGCTCTCTTTCAACTATTTCCACCTAAGGCTCAGACCCATCTTTGCTCTGTACCTATAAGGCTCCAGCCATCTCCTAGATTTCACAGCCTAGAGGGATGTGCTGCTGTTTATGTTCTAGCCTGAAATCCAGGTTCCAGGACAGTAGCTCCGCCCTTAGATTCTGTGCCTGAGCCCTCACCTTGTACTCAAGGGCCTTGCATGTTGCCTGAGTCTTTGTCTGAGCTTCCTCCCCAGGGCTTCCCCGTGTCCCAATCCAGTCATACCAAGTCCCCACCCAGAGGTGGAGCTCTCTGGCATCAGAACATGAATGTGTGTGTCCCTTCTTGCTGCCTGTCTCCAGACTAAGCACCCCCCTTCCCAGGAGCCCCATGCGGAACTCCCTGATGTCTGTCCAGGCCTGGAGAGCCACTGCTGCTGCCCGTTGGCTCCCCTAATGCCACACTCTGGTCAGATGCTTTTATACTACTCACTGGGGGACTCTTTTGGCCTGTCTGCCCCATCAAGACATGATTGAGAGGTCTCTAGGACCTGGCCCATCCCAGCCGGGTGACTCGCTTACAATAGAGAACCAGGCTCTGACGGCAGGGCGTTTCATGATCCCCGGAGACAGGACGGTAGCTGCTGATCTGGGCCATTCTGGCCTGCAGCTGCTCACAGCCAGCTGTGCTTCTCCTGGTACCTCCAGAAAAAGTCTCCACCACATCTGAGATTTTGTATGATTATACCTGACTTAAGCTCTCCTAAGAAGTTAATACATTAGGCAAGTCTTTGAACCTGAAATATCCAAATTGTGCATTTATATCTGTTTCATTGTTCACTGAATTTCCTGAGGAGACCAAGATCCTCTCGTTTGGCTGAGAAAGTAGATAACATAGAATTGAGGATTAACTTGTCTAAGACAGAAATCTGGAGAACACTAAGAAAACTTAAGTATCAAATATATTGTTATCTTCATGTAAAATGAGTTATTAAGCACTTACTTAAATATAATACCTTGCCTGTGTGTAGTACTTTACAAGACTCCTTTCCATCTGTTATCTTACTAGATCGTTAGCACAATCCTAAAACACAGGTCAGTTTGATGAGCTCCATCTCTCTCATAGAGGGAGGAAACCGGGACTCTGGGACAACAGCCTGTTTCCTGATGAGGATGGTCCAGGACACTCCAAATCAAGCCCTGGAGAACAATTACCCCAGCTTCTGAAACTGAGACTTGGCAGAAGTTAGGAACCAAACCGTGGGGTCGTGCAGAAGGAGTATGTTCGACAGCTCCCATGCCCTCCCCGCAACACTGACCTGCCTCCTCTGGGCTCCCATGGAATCTGGGGAAACAGATGTAACTACCCTGCTCATGTGCTATCAGATCATGAGGTGGGCTGCCAAGAGTAGGGCTTGGCAGTCCTGTGTCCATTGGTGACCACGATATTCAGGTTTCCCTGGTCGCTACTAAGATCTACTTTGTATGACTGCAGTGTTCTCTATCCACCCTGGAGATATTCAATAAGGATTCAGCAGTCTTCTAGACTCCTGCAATTATTCCTGGCCCTCTGACTCAAGAACGAGATCATCTCATTCACAGCTGAGGATGCAGAACATCCTCAATTTGGGAAAGCCCCCAGCACCTCCCTCAATTGCCTCCCAATGAAAGTGCTCCCCACACAGCCTGCGAGGGAGTCATGTAGAAACACATGAGCGGAAGCATAGTGTCTTGTATCCTGATACGCCATTTCCTCAACAAACGTTCAAATGTGCAAAGATTCAAACAGTGGGCCCTGAGAAAGGAACCCCCCAATCCCAGTGAACAGAGAGTCTCAGCGATTGCCACCTGAGAACTTGAGCCCTCAGAACATCTGCTCTTTGGATGTTAAGACAGTGGAAATCTTGAGAGAGGGCTGATTCCGTCCACAGCATCAGCTCAGTTGGGGACCAGCTATACCTACAGGAAAAGCATTGCAAGCCAGAGCTGCTCCCAAGAACGCAGGTTCCCCAGCTTAGTCAAGGGCCCTGAACTGGAGTGGCGGCTCTATCCTACTTAAATCCATCTGGCACAGTTCACTGGTCAGAGAACATGGGGCTAGGGGTGTGTCTAAACTCAGTGCCTATCACAGCCCTTCCGCTCCCAGGGCAGAGGGCTGCCATAGAAATACCCACCGCCTGCTCTGCCACTCTAGCTTAGACCCTGTCCATGATTGGATTATGTGCTTTGCTTTCATTTTCAGTTTCACCCATGGTACAATATCTCATATTACCCTTGGCTCCAGGCCCACAGCTAGGCTGGGTCATCTCAGCCCAGGCCCCCAGGGCTCAAGACTCCGGCCTCACAGACTTACGGGGGAATTTAAGCAGAGTAGAGTTTCAGGCAACCAAATTCAAAACTAAAATTAAGAAAAGTCAAATTGTGACATGAAGGAAGCCTCAGAACAAAGGCAGATCGGGGAAACTGGAAATTGAAGTCAGGAGGTCCAGAATGAATGCTGGTGGTAACAGATGCCCTGGTGTCAGGCAAGTGTGAGAAAGCTGACAATGTGATGGTCAGAACCACACACGGGCTCTCAGGGAATCACCGGTGGCATGGTGAGGGCTGGCTGAGTATCTGTGGCCATCAAGCTGTCTTTCCTTCTCTGTCCTTGTCCCTACTGTGAATGGCTCTGGCATACTCCCTGATGGCACCTGTAGTCTCCACCTGGCCCTCTGGCACCTGATTCCCTAGCGTCACTAGGTGGCATTGCAGTCTCTCTCTTGGTGTAATTCCTCCCCTCTTTCACCCTCCATCCCATCCCTTGAATCCAGGATCACCCACACCCATCAGGTGCCCAGTTGGGGTCAGAGGACTAAGGGGTGAAGGCCATTGGAGACCTCCTGTCTCCTCGACTCCAGGATCCACTCTCTCTTGACAAGGGAGGCCTGCCACACCCCGGTTTAGCCCCTCCCTGGTTTGGAGCAGTGCAACTTTAATCTCTGCTGGACTCATGAAGCACAGCTTTCTGAAAAGTCAAGCAAAGGTTGAGCATAACCAAGTTCTTGGGAGCCCTGCATAAATACTCCAAATACCCACACCATAGCCCACAGTAAGCTCACATTTCTCAACACTTGAGGGCAATCGCCCAGAGCTCAGGTTGAATCAGCAATTTATGCAAATAACATTGACATTTATTTGAAAGAGACAGACAAACATTTATTGGCCTTCCAGAAAGTTCCAGGCAGTGTGCTAGACACACAGGTTAGAGTTTTTCATTTATTCCTTGTAACTACCCTGTGACTTTGGACAGTGCTCTCCTATCTGACAGATGAAGGAACTGAGGCTCAGAGAGATTATACAATTTGCACCAGCTCACAAAGCTAGGAAGTAGCCAGGGTTCAAACCAAGTTCAGCCACACTTAAAAACCTATGTCCATTCCATGATTCTCTGTATTCTGTGCTCGATATGTACCAATTCCAGGTTGATTCTATGCCAATGACACCCACCCATGTTTGTCTACCTGCCTGTCTCAAGCATTAGACTGTAAACTCCTAGAGGGTAGAAGTTTGTCTCATCTTCCTCTAGGCAATGTACATCTAGGATCTGGCATCAGAGGCACTTTTCAGAATTGATTGATGCACAACTAGCCACTGGAGATCACACCTGTGTCCAGGAGATAATGCAGCTTGTCCTTCTCTCAAGGAACCCAAAATCAGATCAAGAGCAGGTCCAGAAGAAGCTTAACTATGTAATCCCCCAAATCTGCAAAAGCCACCATAGAAATCATCTTGGGAAAGAATTGGTTCCTTTTGTGCAAATGGCTTGCTTCTGAAAAATAATGACTTGTGTGCTGATGGTGGTTACCAAAACACCCTTCCCTTTTGCTAAATTTTTGAAAGATAAAAATCTGACTAGTGTTTCAGTGCTGCTCTTGAGGTTTTCCAGATTAAAATAGAATAAACATGGTCAGCACTTAGGAAGTCCCTACTTGCCTTAAGCACAGGAAAATAGATATTTTGAATCGTCACACTTTTCAAAGGAGAAATTTATTATGTCCTGCTCTAGAGAGTGAGATGTGGCTTTCCTCTTGCCTCCTTGAACAAAGAATCTTCTTTCCTATAATAATATCACCCTCTACTGAGAGTTTAGGATGTTGCTGCTCCTGTTTCTTAAAGGCAAGGTTCTTGGCACTGAGAAAATGCAATTACTAGCCTTCATGTCCAAGAATGAGTCTTCTGTTTTTCTTAATCTCTCTCTACTGGGCTTAGAATAGAGCTGTGCACATGGTGTGTGTTCAGTAAATGAATATAGATGATTAATTCAGGCAACACTGTATCCTCAGGAATTTGCTACCTGGCCTGTAAATATGCATATTACAGCCTTTGAGCTCTGGGCAGAGCCAGGACCCATGGCCCTGCCCATAAATTCAGAAGAGTGGAAGCAGACCCAGTATTTTTTCCACTCACTCTATATGCCCAATGCCCAGACAGTGCCTGGCATATAGGAGACTGCTCTTGAACACCTGTGAAGCAGGTTTATAAGTAAATGAGAAATCAGACTTACAAGTATGGAAGAATTTTTCTAAAATGAAATTACTTCCTTCTATATTATAGTCAGCTGGAATTGTCACAACTAAATACTGCAAAAAGCCAGCATCTCAGGGAGGTTTTCAGGCAAAATGAGTTCTTAATATTTGATTTTCTCTCCAGTCACTGACTGCCTTTCTATTTGGTTTGAGGCTGAAATAAGACAGCTTGTAAGTAACTGGAGAGGGTGTTTACTCAGTGAATTAGTTCGGCTTTCATTGTGCAAGGGATTAGCGCAGAGCAGTGGATGAGGCTCCGTTTCAGGTTAGAGGGGCTCACTGTTTGCTAGCTCCAGGCCAGGACTAATTATCATAGGACTGAGGCCATTAAAGGGCTTAACTACCAGTGCCCCTTCCAGGGCTGGATTAGATGTTTGCCTGCAGCTCTTGACCGATAACCATTCCCAGGTCTGTCTTCATTCTGCCATGATGTGAGCTGGAAAATACAGCCGACTCACAGCTCAGAACTGCCAGCCACGTGGGCACCTGGCCTGCAAAGCTCTGGGGCTTTGAGGGAAGCTGTGGAAAGGACTGAAGACCACTGAGCTCTCCTCATACCAGGACGTTTCTGGGAAGACGTTCAGAAAAGCCTGGGCGACAGAGGGCTGGCCATTGGCTCCTGCTCTGCTCCAGGAGAGCCCAGGCACTGTCCAGGGTTCTCAGGAGCCATGTGGGACTGAGCGAGCCAGGCCATCAGGGTGTGGCAGTCAGGCTGTGGGGCTGGCCCTGCCACTGTGACTCTCAGGACACCCAGACAGGTGGGTCTGGGCATTCATGGGCACCACTCCAGCACCACTCCCCTGTCTCAGACTCTTTTCTTTCAGAGCTAGAGGTGGAGTATGCACAATTGCGGGAAGAACAGAATTTTGTTGATGTTGTTTTCCATTTGGAATGATGCAAGTAATTTATCTCATTTCCCTACATCTTGGTTCTTCATTATAAAATCAAAATAAAGTACTGCCTGGTCAACAGACTGTTGTGTGGCTAACAGATGGGAAGTGCTGGCTCATGTCAGGGCTGGATGTGCAAGAGCCCCTATGCTGCGGAGCACCGTGCAAGGAGGAACCAGCTCTCTCCTAAACCTGCAGGGAGGAGGGGGCCTTAAAGATTTTCTAGTTTTCTACTTCCTAAATCTTCTCATATGAGCGGCCACTTTTAATGTTAGCAATATTTGTAACAGTCATTGAAAGAGCAAATAAAAATAAATAGGAATCTCACCAAAAAAAAAAAGAATACATATGTGAGGTGTTGTGTTAATTAACTAGATGGAAGGAATCCTTTCACAATGTATACATTTACCAAATCATCATTAAGTACAATTTAAATCTCTTTTTTTTTTTGTTAATTACACCTCAAAGCTGAAAAATAATACAAGAAAGAAGTCTGTAAAAGGAGAGACCATCCATCTGAAAGTGTAATAAAACTGGGAGTGAAAAAGAAATATGTATACATATGGTTCTGAAGGCCCCCTCACAATCAGGGTGTGGGCCCCACGGGTCCAAAGCCCATAAGTTTAGAAGGGCTCATGTGTCTAACTGTCCACCTAAAGTCTTGACAGACAGGTCAGCTGCTGTTCGCACACCTCCAAAGATAGGGTACCTCGACTTCTTATACAGCTCAGTCCATTTCAGGATTGTTCTGATGAGAGAATTAAAAGAAATTCTTTTTTAAAACAGTACAAATACAATAGTCACCAAAGTAGCGGTGATATGTCTGGTTGATGGAACTATAAGTGATTTTTTTTCTTTTTTCCCATCTTACTACAAAAAAATCCTACACTTACTGTTAGAAAAAAAAAACCGCATACTGCAAGATTTTTGTAATTTGGCATTTGTTAATGTTAATAGTTAAATGTTTGTAAAATAGTAAACTAAAAAACGTGTCTCCATAACTTCCACCAGTTTGGTTCTCATTTTAGCCCTTGGTCTACAAAGCCAAGTCTAATATGGCCCATGACACCTCTCAAGTATATGAAGTCAGCAGCCAGATAGGAGCCTCACAGAGAATGTATTAGTGAAAAAAGTTGAATCAAGTGACTGCATTCTTCAGGTATACCTCATTTCTTCATTTTTCAGTGGGGGCATCCCAACGGCTTTTGAGGGCACTTGAATTAGTCACAGCTAAATCTATCCCAGCCATAATCTTTCCCAAATATATTGGTTGAGGTTTTGTAGAAAATCATTTGCAGTAATTATTTAAAAACCAAATAAATATTTAAAATCTTCTCAGTTGCCTAATTATTATGTTCTTTAATTTTTAGAATGTTTGAGCATCGTTTGGATATGAGAGAAATTTTGCAATATGTGGAAAATATGAATTTAAGTTTCAGCAGAACAGAAGCATGACAATATGTTTAATCTGTAGTTTGGAAGACTTCTCAGACTCTACATTTGGCATGAGACTGGTCACAAACTAGGAGTCCTCTCTGGCTCTATGCTGAGAGACCAACCCTTTACCATAGAGCTTCCTAGGACACACTAGCTTGGGTTCTGGTAAATGAGTCCAGTTCAATTCATTAACTATTAACTGAGTGCCTACTATGTGGCACATTATGCCAGGAGCTGACAAGGCAAGGAATTTCTAGAAATCTCAGTGAGCAAGAGAAAACTCATCATGGAAGACTTGGAGCATTTACAAGCTAATAATCTCCGCAACTTCACCAAATCCTGCTTACCTCTCACCACTGGGCTTTGTGAAGGGTTAGGTTGATTGAGATCAATATAACTAAAAAAAGGAAAGCAGCTATTGTACATGGAAAGATTCCAAGCTCTGGGATTAGTTTTAATTGGGTATGTATTATTGAAAAAAAATCAAAACTGAAAGGATGGAATGTTCTCAGGCTACTATTTCAAAAACCTCACTGTAATAATCAGGTCACCATAGAGAAATAGGAATTGGAATAAGAGTTAGTATTCAATATTGAACAAATTTGGGGCCCTTAAATATTTGTTGAGCAAATTCCATATACAAGGAATGGTGCTGGGTGCCACAAGGAACCCAAGGAAGAGTAAGATGGGTCTCTACACATAAGGAACTCATGATTTATGTGGGAGGAGCACATCAATAATTTTAATAGAAAGTAGACTATAATAAGTACCTATCTATAAGCAAAGTACTATGGGAGTTTGAAGGAAGGAGAAATACATAAATATGAAGTTTCTTGAATATGGAATGATTAAATTGGGCCTTAAAGATTTGTTACTACAACCTTATAAACCTAAGCTATATATATTTCTATAAGCATAATCTTTGCTACTTCTCTCTCTTCTGGGAGGTACACACAGTGTAAAATGAATGACATCGGGATTTCTAACTAATCATCTGACACAAAGTGTTATTTGACCCAGAAAAATTGGCAAAGGATAATTTCTGAAGCTATATTGAAGACAGCTCGAAATGTATCTCATTTTATTAAGAGCTAATTCAATTACAGTTAAAGTTTTATGATAGGCAGACTGAGTCAGAGGTTTAAGAAGAGAAATAAAAATTCTGCCAAACCATTTGATTACCCGAGGGGCATGAACACACTCCAGTGACGACTCAGCAAGAGTCATCCTCATTTGTCCCTAGAACAGTCTCTCAGAAGGGCTGAGAACTCAGTGACTTATAGGCTAACCTGGAGAACACAGGAGTCTCAGGTAAGCTTAAATGCACCTCCAAAGGAGGGCATCTTTTTTATAATTGTATAGCCTGTTGGAAGCTATTGGGAGGGAGTGGAGAAACTGCTGTTTACTGTAATCTAAATATAGTATTCTCACTACTGACTGTGTGACGTTGGCCATGTCATTTAGCCTCTTTGAGGCTCTTCCCTCCTCTTTAAATGTCTACCTTGCAAGTTGTTGCCATGAAAATTAAGGGAGAAAATGTAAAAAAACCTAGCACAGTGCTTTTTATATATTATACACTCAACAGATTATAACTTCTTAGACTATTATTATATCTTGCTTATGTTCATTCAACCCTTGATATTGATTGAGTCCCGTCAAAGTGTAAAGCCCTTTGTTAGGAAAGAGACTGAGATACTGATACTGGTAAGTTGAATCTTTCCTGCTCACCCACTGGGACCCCTGCTTAGCTGACTGAGAGGTCATAAATCTTAGATCTTTTAGAGATAGATGAATGCTACATTTTCATTACACATGCAAGTGGCACTGGGTACAAATTTTCATTCTATGAGAACTTAAATAGGATTGTGTGTTAAGTAAGATTATATAAGGGTTGAGTCAGGAAACACCTGTAAAGTGCTTAGCATGGTGCCTGGCAAGAGTAAGTATCCAACAAATGGCAGCTGTTATCATAGATACATCATTTCACATTTGTTGTTTGTGTTCATTTGTGTGTGTTTCCTTGAGCAGCCTTTTTTGGTTTGGCTTATTTTGGTTTTATTAAAAACTGGTTCTGACTTTTTGTTACAGCAAAAATACATATTGCCATATTTTATTGGTTTTAAGAGGCATATTTTTCACATTTTAACATTAGCATCTGAAAATGATGGTGTTCTCATTGCTTGTACATGTACAGACTTGGTGGATATTCCTGAAGATGGGACTTAAGGGCTGGATAACTGTACATTTTATTCAATAAATGATTTAAGGACCATTTGAGGAAGGAAAACAAGTCCTTGTGGTCATTGGAAAAACTTTCTTTAACACATTATGATAAAATCAAGAAGCCATCAGCATCAAAATTTGCACAATGGACAGCAGAAACTTTGAATACAAAACAGAAGTAATAATGAAATGCTTTCTAAAAATTGTTGCATCACCAACTCTCTTAATAAAAGAAAATGTCATGGAGGAAAACAAGTATCAATGACTCTGAGTCAAAAGGTGATTTAGAAGCATCAAACTGAGTGTAAAGCAGTTTTAAGACTATTTTGACTGATTTTATTATATTTCCTTTTTATGGAGTGATAAAATTCTATATCTAAAACAGTGTAACTATAAAAAAATCTAAGCAATAAGATAACTTTGTGTTATAGTTTAATTGACAGTGTTATTTTTTCCACCCTCTCCTCATGGTGGCACAAAAAAACAGTCTTATAATCAGTAGCAATTTGAATTCAGTGAAAACCTTCCCGTGACAAACATTAAGAAACGGTAGAAAAATATATACTTTGTTGTGAAGATAAGCTGGCCATAAAGAAAAATGGGTAAGAAACAAAGAAGAAACTTGAAGTGAGAAAAATTAGCAGGTAAATTTGTATTGGATTTGCCTTAAGTTAAGGAGGGAGGTGTTCATCTTCTGAACCTTGAAGCTTGAGTTTGACCCAATAAGAGAACATGAAATGAGACTTGGGTGCTCTGTTAAAATGTGAATCCCTCATAAATTCAGGACCCATGTAGGGCTGTCTTCTAAGGAAATTTGGAAAGTGATCCTCACATAAACACAGCAAGATGATAAAGATTTCTTCTCTCTACTTGGGCTCATTCAGGGAGTCAGGAACATGAAAATTCCAAAGCAATGGACTTAACCTCATGTGGCTGTAAGATGTGAATTTATATTGTCAATGTTTTCTTGTAACTGAGCCTAGAAATTGACACTGAAATTGCTCCCCTGAGATTCTTGAAACAAATGCAAGATTATCCTGGAAGAAAGTTTCCACAGTGCAAACCATATAGATTTCTCATAGAAAAAGAGGGTCTCATGTTGCAGATTGCATTATTGTTCTCAATTCTTTATCCCTTTTTGTACTTTCCCCCTTTGAAGTTTGACTTTGCTGTTCCTTCCATTACAGGTGGAATCTATTTCTCTACATCATTGATGTTGGGTTTGGACATGCAGCTTGCTTTGGCCAATGGATTATTAGTGGACATATATTAAGCCAAGGCTTGAAATGTACTGGACCAGCTTAGATTGCCCCATTGCACTTCTGCCATCACTATGAGGAAACCATCCCTTGGATAGCTTCTGCCACTTCAGCTTGGGCCTCAAAAGAAACAGACATAAGACAGACCCAAGCCCAACCTGAAGTTAGAACCTGAAGTACATCTACACCTACCTGCAGCTTAGAGCCAAACCTAGTAGAGCCCAGCCCAGATTAGCCAAACTCTGGAAGACCCACATATCTGAGCAAAATAAATGCTTAATAATAACCATTATTAAGTCTGCTTTGGACAGAATCCTACAATGGTTTATTATGAATATTACTGTGACAATAGCTAACTGATTAAAACCTAATAAATGAGCTTACAATTTAAACAATTAAGCATATCAGGAAACAATCTACCGTGAATAAGAATCAGCAGAAATAACACATAATATGAATAGGGCATCAAGAATCTGAAATAAAAGAATAATCTGAAAAATAATGTAAAATAAATATGTTTAAATGATTAAAGATATAAAATAATGTCTCTTTCAAAAACATCAAGTTGCTATGAAAAAATGTAAAGTTGAGGGAGAACCAAATACAACTTTTAGAAATGCCATAGAATGCTGGACATAAATTAGACATAGCTGAAGAGAAACTTAGAACTAGAAGTTAGAGCTGAGGAAATTATCCAGAATCCAGTACTGAGAGACAAAAAGCAATAGGAAACATGAAAGAGGTTAACATACTTGTAGGATACAACAGATAGGATACCACTGCCTAAGAAGAATAATACAATGAGAATAGGAAAAGACAATATTTTAACATAATGGGAAGATAAAGAATGAAGTTTTTCTAGAATTTGTGAAGGACATACATCCTCTGATTGAAGAAATACTGTGTCCCAGTCAGGATAAATACAGAGAAATCCCCACCTAGACATATGGTAGTGAAATTACAGAACACTGTATTTAAAGAGGAAACTATAAATGCAACCAAAGAGAAAAGAAAATACTTAAAAAGATATAACCATCATACTGTAATGAACATTCTACCAATAATTAGAGCTCAAAGAGAGGGAAATAATAATTTCAGAGCAATAATATTATACCCAGATAAATTATTAAGTAGTGGGAGCAAAATGAAGAAATATTTCAGATAAACTGAGTTGGAGAGAATCTATCACTCCCAACCTACTTCTGAAAGAAAGAACATAAGTCCAGAAGGAATGTGTATGATGCAAGAGGCAATGGTCTTTGAAGGAGTGGTAAATATTTGGGCAAACCTAAGAGGATTGACTAAATAAAACAATATACACATTAACTTGGAAATTTTACAAGAAAGATGGAACCAAAATACTAGACAATAATAAGGTGGGAAAAAATGAAATTAGTGCATTTAGCTGATCTGTATTGCTTAGAGAGAACTAGACCTATTGCTTAGCTTTTGTCTTTGTTAATTCACATATACAGTAAAAGAATAGGAATAGATGCCATAACATTAAAAACAGCAGAAGGAAAAAGGAACTTAAAGAACTCAATATAAAAAAGAAAAAGAGCATAATAATTTAAATAAATATAAAGGACAAAATAAGATTGTAAAATATTCAGGTATTTCAAGTAATAACAATAAATTTATACAAATTAGATACACTAGTTATAGGAGAAACTCTCAGATTGGGAAATACTTTTAAAGTCCATACAGGAACTGTCAAAAGACACCCTAAAACATAGTGACGGAAGAGTTGATGGGATGGAATATATGGAATGAAGAGAATATTGGGATGGAAGCAGATATTCCAAGTCAAACACTGGACAATGAAAGCTATTAATGTCTACAAAATAGATTTTAAGGCAAAAAAAAAAAAGGTCAATAGAAAACTTTAACAAGAACAATTCTCTACAGAATAAAACAATCATGCACTCAATCTGCATTCAACTAACATAGTCTTAAATATATAAACTAAACAGAATTAAGAGGTGAGATTAAAAATCTATACCATTAACTCTCAGTAATTAATAGATCAATCAGACAAAAAAAGTAGTAAAGATTTTGAAGATTTAATAGCACAGTAAAACCTTGATTTAATTTTTATTTATTTATAATTGACATTATATAAGCTTCAGGTGTGCAAAGTGAATCAATAATTTTTTTGGTATCATTAATATAAAATCACATGGGCAACATTGCTGTTATTAGATTCTCCCCATTATCAAGTCCTCACCATATACCCCATTACAGTCTCTGTCCATCAGCATAGGAAGATGCTATACAGTCACTACTTGTCTTCTCTGTGCTATACTGCCTTCCCCATACCTCCCCAAAACGTTATGTGTCCTAATCTTAATGCCCCTTATTCCCCTTCCCCCTCCCTTCCCACTTACCCTCCCCAGCCCCTTTCCCTTTGGTAACTGTTAGTCCATTCTTGGGTTCTGTGAGTCTGCTGCTGTTTTGTTCCTTCAGTTTTTGCTTTGTTCTTATGCTCCACAGATGAGTGAAATCATTTGGTACTTGTCTTTCTCTGCCTGGCTTATTTAACTAAGCATAATACCCTCTAGCTCCATACATGTTGTTGCAAGTGGTGGGATTTGTTTTCTTATGGCTGAATAATATTCCATTGTGTATATGTATCACCTCTTCTTTATCCATTCATCTACTGATGGACACTTAGGTTGCTTCCATCCGTTCATCTACTGATGGACACTTAGGTTGCTTCCATTTCTTGGCTATTGTAAATAGTGCTGTGATAAACACAGGAGTGCATATGTCTTATTGAAACTGGGATCCTACATTCCTAGGAGTGGAATTCCTTGGTCAAATGGTATTTCTACTTTTAATTTTTTGAGGAACCTCCATATTGCTTTCCACAATGGTTGAACTAGCTTACATTCCCACCAGCAGTGTAGGAGGGTTCCCCTTACTCCTCATCCTCACCAACATTTGTTGTTCCTAGTCTTTTCTATGTTGTCCATCCTAACTAGTGTAAGGTGATATCTCATTGTGGTTTTAATTTACATTTCCCTGATAATTAGAGATGTGGAGCATCGTTTCATGTGCCTGTTGGCCATCTGAATTTCTTCTTTGGAGAAGTGTCTGTTCATATCCTCTGCCCATTTTTTAATAGGGTTATTTGCTTTTGGCTGTTGAGGTGTGTAAGTTCTTTATATATTTGGGATGTTAACCCCTTGCTGGATATATCATTTATGAATATATTCTCCCATACTATAGAATGCATTTTTGTTCTGCTGATGGTGTCCTTTGCTGTACAGAAGCTTTTTAGCATGATGTAGTCCCATTTGTTCATTTTCTGTTTTTGTTTTCCTAGCCCCAGGAGATACGTTCAGAAAAAAGTTGCTCATGTTTATATTCAAGAGATTTTTCCTATGTTGTCTTCTAAGAGTTTTATGGTTTCATGTCTTACATTCAGGTCTTTGATCCATTTTGAGTTTACTTTTGTGTGTTGGGTTAGACAATAATCCAGTTTCATTCTCTTGCATGTAGCCTTCCAGTTTTGCCAACACCAGTTGCTGAAGAGATTGGCATTTCCCCATTGTATATCCATGGCTCCATTACTGTATGTTAATTGACCAAATATGCTTGGGTTTATATATGGGCTCTCTTGTGTGTTCCATTTTTCTGTGGGTCTGTTCTTGTGCCAGTACCAAATTGTCTTGATTACTGTGGCTTTGTAGTAGAGCTTGAAGTTAGGGAGCATAATCCCCCAGCTTTATTCTTCCTTCTCAGGATGGCTTTGGCTATTTGGGGTCTTTTGTGGTTACATATGAATTTTAGAACAATTTTCTCTAGTTTGTTGAAGAATGCTGTTGGTATTTTGATAGGGATTGCATTGAATCCGTAGATTGCTTTAGGCAGGATGGCCATTTTGACAATATTAATTCTTCCTATCCATGAGCACAGGATGTGTTTCCATTTATTGGTATCTTCTTTAATTTCTCTCATGAGTGTCTTGTAGTTTTCAGAGTACAGGTCTTTCACTTCCTTGGTTAAGTTTATTCCTAGGTGTTTTATTCTTTTTGATACAATTGTAGATTGAATTGTTTTCCTGATTTCTCTTTCTGCTAGTTCATCATAAGTGTATAGGAATGCAGCAGATTTATGTGTATTAATTTTGTGCCCTACAACTTTGCTGAATTCAGATATTAGGTCTAGTAGTTTTGGAATGGATTCTTTAGGGGATTTTATGTACAATATCATGTCATCTGTAAACAGGGACAGCTTAACTTCTTCCTTACCAATCTGGATACCTTTTATTTCTTTGTGTTGTTTGATTGCCATGGCTAGGACCTCCAGAACTATGTTGAATAAAAGTGGGGAGAGTGGGCATCCTTGTCTTGTTCCCAATCTTAAAGGAAAAGTTTTCAGCTTTCCACTGTTAAGTGTAATGTTGGCTGTGGGTTTGTCATATATGGCCTTTATTATGTTGAGGTACTTGCCCTCTATACCCATTTTGTTGAGGGTTTTTATCATGAATGGATGTTGAATTTTGTTGAATGATTTTTCAGACTCTGTGGAGATGATTGTGTGGTTTTTGTTCTTCTTTTCAATGATGTGGTGGATGATGCTGATGAACTTTTGAATGTTGTACCATCCTTGCATCCCTGGAATAAATCCTACTTGATCATGGTGGATGATCTTTTTGATGTATTTTTGAATTTGGTATGCTAATATTTTGTTGTGTATTTTTGGATCTATGTTCATCAGTAATATTGGTAATTTTATTTTTTTGTGGTGTTGTTGCCTGGTTTGGTATTAGAGTGATGCTAGCCTCGTAGAATGAGTTTAGGATTATTCCCTCCTCTTCTACTTTCTGGAGAACTTTAAGGAGGATGGGCATTAAGTCTTCACTAAATGTTTGATAAAATTAAGCAGTGAAGCCATTTGGTCCAGGAGTTTTGTTCTTAGGTAGTTTTTTGATTACCAATTCAATTTTCTTGCTGGTAATTGGTCTATTCAGGTTTTCTCTTTCTTCCTGGGTCAGCCTTGGAAAGTTGTATTTTTCCAGAAAGTTGTCCATTTCTTCTAAGTTAGCCAGTGTGTTAGCATATAAGTTTTCATAGCATTCTCTATGTGGTGTCCATAGTGATTTTTCCTTTCTCATTTCTGATTCTGTTTATGTGTGTAGACTCTCTCTTTTTCTTGTTAAGTCTGGCTAGGGGTTTATCTATTTTGTTTATTTTCTCAAAGAATCAGCTCCTGCTTTCATTGATTCTTTCTACTGTTTTAGTCTTCTCGATTTTATTTATTTCTGCTCTAATCTTTATTATGTTCCTCCTACTGACTTTGGGCCTCATTTGTTCTTCTTTTTCTAGTTTCGTTAATTGTGAGTTTAGACTGTTAATTTGGGATTGTTCTTTCCTGAGGAAGGCCTTTACTGCAATATACTTCCCACTTAGCATGGCCTTCACTGCATCCCACAGATTTTGTGGTGTTGAATTATTGTTGTCATTTGTCTCCATATATTGATCCCTGTTTTTATTTGGTCATTGATCCATTGATTATTTAGGAGCATGTTATATTCCATGTGTTTGTAGGCTTTTTCATTTTCTTTGTGTAATTTATTTCTAGTTTCATTCCTTTGTGATCTGAGAAGCTGGTTGGTACAATTTCAATCTTTTTGAATTTACTGAGGCTCTTTTTGTGGCCTAGTATATGATGTATTCTTGAAAATGTTCCATGTACCCTTGAGAAGAATGTGTAGCCTGTTGATTTTGGATGGAGTGTTCTGTAGATGTCCATTAGGTCCATCTGTTCTAATACATTGTTGAGTGCCTCTGTCTCTTTACTTATTTTCTGTCTGGTTGATCTGTTCGTTGGAGTGAGTGGAGTTTTGAAGTCTCCTAAAATGAATGCATTGCATTCTATTTCCCCCTTTAATTCTGTTAGATTTGTTTCACATATGTAAGTGATCCTGTGTTGGGTGCATAGATATTTATAATAGTTATATCCTCTTATTGGACTGACCCCTTTATCATTATGTAATGTCCTTCTCTGTCTCTTGTTACTTTCTTTGTTTTGAAGTCTATTTTGTTAGATACAAGTACTGCAACTCTTGCTTTTTTTCTCCCTATATTTTGCATGAAATATCCTTTTTAATCCCTTTACTTTCAGTCTGTGTATGTCTTTGGGTTTGAAGTGAGTCTCTTGTAGGAAGCATATAGATGGGTCTTGTTTTTTATCCATTCAGTGACTCTATGTCTTTTGATTAGTGCATTCAGACTGTTTACATTTAGGGTGATTATCAATAGGTAGGTACTTATTGCCACTGCAGTCTTTAGATTCGTGGTTACCAAAGGTTCAAGAGTAATTCTCTTACTATCTAACAGTCTAATTTAACTTACTTAATATGCTATTACAAACACAATCTAAAGGTTCTTTTTTTTCCCTCCTTTTTCTTCCTCCTCCATTCTTTATATGTTAAGTATCGTATTCTGTACTCTTTGTCTGTCCCTTGATTGACTTTGGGGGTAGTTGGTTTGATTTTGCATCTGCTTAGTAATTAATTGTTCTACTTTCTTTGCTGTGGTTTTATTACCTCTGGTGACAGCTATTTAGCCTTAGGAATACTTCCGTCTATAGCAGTCCCTCCAAAATGCACTGTAGAGGTGGTTTATGGAGGTAAATTCTCTCAGGTTTTGCTTATCTGAAAATTGTTTAATCCCTCCTTCAAATTTAAATGGTAATCTTGCCCGGGAGAATATTCTTGGTTCCAGGCCCTTCTGCTTCATTGCATTAAATATATCATGCCACTCCCTTCTGGCCTTTAAGGTTTCTGTTGAGAAGTCTGATGATAGCCTGATGGGTTTTCCTCTGTATCTGATCTTTTTTCTTTCTCTAGCTTCTTTTAAAAGTCTGTCCTCGTCCTTGATCTTTGCCATTTTAATTATTATATGTCTTGGTGTTGTTTTCCTTGGGTCCCTTGTGTTGGGAGCTCTGTGCACCTCCATGGCTTGGGAGACTATCTCCTTCCCCGGATTGGGGAATTTTTCAGCAATTACCTCCTCAAAGCCACTTTCTGTCCCTTTTCCTCTCTTTTCTTCTTCTGGTACCCTATAATGCAAATATTGTTCTGTTTGGATTGGTCACACAGTTCTCAATATTCTTTCATTCTTAGAGATTCTTTTTTCTCTTTGTATTCATCTTCTCTAATTTCTATTCCATTTACCATCTCTTCTACTACATATAATCTGCTTTTAAATCCCTCCATTGTATGTTTCATTTCAGATATGGAATATCTTAATGATTGAATCTCTGTCTTTAATTTGTCCCTGAGTTTTTGAATATTTTTCTGTACCTCCATGAGCATGAGCATGCTTAGGATTTTTATTTTGAACTCTCTTTCAGGAAGATTGGTGAGTTCAGTTTCATTTGGCCCTTTTTCTGGTGTTTCTGAGATTTTTGTTTGAACCAGGTTCCTTTGATGTTTCATATTTGTATGTGGCACTCTCCAGTGCCCAGTAGCTCTAGTCTCTGGAGCTGCTCAGCCCCTGGAGTGATGTCAGGGGTTGCAGGTGAGTGGCACTGGTGCCTAAGGGGAGGAAAGAGCTGTTTCCTGCTTCCCAGGTGCAGTGCCTGTCTCCATTGTCAGAACCAGTGGCCTGAGCACACAGGTGTAAGTCTCTGTTTTGTGTCTGTAGCTGCTATAGGCAGGGCCTCCCTCTGAATGGCCTGATGCCAGGGCAGTGACTGCTGGTTTGTGAGCCAGTGCCGGCAGGGCCTGGAGGAAGGTGAAGCAGTCTGCATATTACAGTGGGGGGCCTTGGAGCTGGGTAGGTAGCCACGGGGATGGAGCGCCTGAAGCTCCCCAATGTTCCCAACCTGCTGGGCAGAGTGCACCCAGACAATATTGTCCACCTATTCCTTCTCCTGTGCAGCAAGCTCCATGCAAACTCCGCCCCTTCAGCAGCCCTCTCGCTGCTAGGAAGCCTCTCGCCCATCCGCTTTTCCTTTGTCGCAGAGTGGCTGGATGTGGATCCCTGTCCTCCACAAACGGCTGGAATCTCAGTCTCTTCAAGTACTCTCCCTGTCTTAGCTTTCCAACCCCACTAATCTTTGGAGCACCATGCGATGTAGGTTTGTGCTCCCAAAGCAGATCTCCCGGGCTGGGTGTTCAGCAGTCCTAGGCTTCCACCCCTTCCCTGCTCCATTTCTGTTCCTCCCACTGGTGAGCTGGGGTTGGGGAAGGGGTTGGGTCCTGCCAGATCGAGGTTTTGGTACGTTACCCTGTTCCATGAGGTCTGCTCTTTTCTTCAGGTGTATGCAGTCTGGTGCAGCCTTCTTTCCTGTTGCTCTTTTAGGATTAGTTTTATTAACTATATTTCATATTATATGTGGTTTTGGGAGGAGTTCTCTGTCTCACTTCTCATGCTGCCATCTTGAATCTCCTGAATCAATACTTTTATGCTTTATGAAATAATCACCTTATTAGGTCAGTCAAGTTGCCATCTGTCTCTACACAGAGTTATTGCAATATTATTGACTGTTTTTCCTATGTTGTATATTACCTCCCTGTGACTTATTTTATAATTGGAAGTTTGTACCTCTTAATCCTCTTCTCCTATTTCACCCATCCCCTTCTCCCTATCCCCCATTTCCCCTTGACGACTACCAGTTTGTTCTCTGTATCTATGAGTCTGTTTGTTTTGTTTTGTTTTCTCACTTTGTTTTATTTGTTAGATTCTATATGTAATCATGTGAAATCATGCATATTTGTCTTTGTCTGACTTATATTTCACTTAGCCCAAAAACCTTCAGGTCCATCATTTTGCCACAAATGGCAAGATTTCATTGTTTTTATGGCTGAGTAATATTCCACAGCATATGCATGTGTCTGTGTATGTATATGTATATATATATAATATACATATATTATATATATACCACATCTTTATCCAATCATCTATTGATGGACTCTTAGATTGCTTCCATATCATAAACCTGATACAGTTGATATCTAGAGTTTCACATATAGCAATTAGAAAATATATTATCTCTTCATGCATGCCTGGAACACTTACAAAAATTGACTATAAATAAGCTACAAAGTGAATCTCAATGCCTTTAAAATAATCAATATTATATAGAATACATATTCTGATGAAAATGTAATCATATAAATCAATAAGGAAGATATAATCAAACCTCAAATATTTTGAAATTTATATAAGTAAAAAATAACTAATAGACGAATATAAATTTTAAAATATATATTTAGACTAATAATAAAAATAGTACATCTTTTTGGGCTGAGTGAAATAAGTCATAAAAAACAATTGCTGCAACTTAAATACATTGCCTATTAGCACATATAGATCTATCACATTCTTTTTCATGGGTGAATATAGCATTCTATTATAGAAATTTGCCATTCTCTTTACCAGTCACATAGTATTGGGCTTTTAAGTTCTTTCCTTCGTTTTTGTTTTTGTTTGTTTGTTTTTACTAGCAATGCTGAAATAAACATTCTGGAACATACAAAATGTACAAATACATCTGAAAGTCAAATTTTTAAACATGGAATGCTAGGTTAAAATTGTCAACCCTCCCTCTAAACAGCTTGAATTAATTTGAAATCTTACCAGTAGGTGTGACTATATATTTTCCAACTATGCTGTATGTTTTTAAATTTTGATCTGCTAGGCAAAACATGTTATCTTGGTTTCATTTCATTTATGAAATGCATATTATATAATTATATATTAGTGAGGTTGCACAGTGTAACAAATAAATTTTATTGTTTATTGTTATTTTTATGACCTGGTTTTTTATGTTAATTTTTGATGCAAGTAACTCATTTTTGATGTAATAAGTAAAGTAGCGATCAAAGTTTGTTTTGTTCCAAAGAGCTACTACATCATTTGCTAATGAATCCACCATTTTCCCAGACTCATAGATACAGAGAACAAACTGGTAGTCGTCAAGGGGAAATGGGGGATAGGGAGAAGGGGATGGGTGAAATAGGAGAAGAGGATTAAGAGGTACAAACTTCCAATTATAAAATAAGTCACAGGGAGGTAATATACAGCATAGGAAAAACAGTCAATAATATTGCAATAACTCTGTGTAGAGACAGATGGCAACTTGACTGACCTAATTTCATAATTAAGTGCGCAAATGGCCTTGGACCTCTTTCTGAACTCTCTTTTCCCATGGCCTGTTTATTTATGTGCCAGTACCAGCTTGTTTTAATCATTGTAAGTCTATCACATGTTTTACTACTTGGTATAGTACCCCTCATAAGTCTTCTTTTACAGATTTGTCCTGGTTATACTCAGCTACTAATTTTTCATCTGAAAGTCTAAAAGAAAAATCCCCCTCCCTTATTTTTGAGTTTTTATTGATACTATAGAGTAATTTAGAAAGAATTAACATCTTTATCATTTTTGGGTCCTTCTAAGCCAAAAATACAATAGATCTTGTCATTTAGTCAAGCCTTCTGTGTCAACAAAACTTAAAAGATTTCTTTATATAAGTATGGCACATTTCTCAAAGTTCTTCTTTAGTATTTCATATTTCTTGTTGCATTTTAAATATCATATTTTCCCATGTGTGTGTAGAGCTTGCTTGTCCACTAAAAAGCTATTTTTTTTTTGTATTTAATATTGTCACTAGGCAATTTATTGAATTCTCTCTTTTCATTAAAATATTTTCAGTTGATCATTTTGGATTTTCCAGATTAAAAAGCATATCATATTATAAAAACAATTATTTTGCCTCCTTTTTATCTAAATGTTATACCATTTATTCCTTCTCTTGCTAAATTGCAATAGCCTGAATTTACAAAGCAATGCTAAACAGAAGTGTTGATGGGAACATCTTTTTCTTGTTCTTACTCTAATGGAAATGCTTCTAGGGAAGTTAACCATAACACAATACATACTAAAATGAACCATACTGTTGTATATATACAACTGTAATAAGAAAATCGCTACTAATTTTATTATAGTAAGACACTTCAAATCAGGATGCATGTTATATTTTGTTTAAAAAATCCTTTGATCATCTCAAATTTTCTCCTTTTGTCTACTAATGTAGACAATTCTGTTAAAATATCTCCCAGTAGCAAATATTCTTGTGTTGTGGTACATTCTACTTTTATTGTGCTGCTGGGTTGTATTAGCAGGTAGGCAAATATTATTTTATTTATGATTTTTACAGTGATATTCTGGGTAAATCAATATGTAATTTTCTATTTCAAAGTTATTCTTATTTTGCAAAAAGAATTTATAAAACTCATTTCTCTCCTTGTGGCTTAGGACAGTTTGCATAGTACTGGAATTATATTTGTCTTGATTATCTGGTTGCATTCACCTCTGAAACCATTTCAGTTATACATACTTTTGGAAGGAGATTTTGGAAATGGGTATTTTCATAGACAAGCCATCCTTCCATTCAGGTTTCTTATTTATTTTCATAGTGTCAAAGAAAGTACACATTATATGTTGTCGATATCCTCCATTACTTGAAGTTACTTCCCCACCCTCATTTCTAATTTTGTGCTGGCTCCTGTTTACCTGATCACATTACCCAGCTTCATCTATTTCATAGCCTTTTTTAAAAGACTAACTTTTAGATATAATTTTAATTAGGGAAGAGGCTAAGCATTGACATAGCGAAGAAACCACAAAGTACAGTGGCTCAAGCCAGACAGAGGTTGAGTTCTCTTTCACACAGCAGTCCAGGGTCATCCTTCATTAAGTCATCCAAGAACTCAGCTTCTTCCCCTGCAGTTCCACTTACCCAAGGGTACTTTCTTCGTGTATAAGGCCAAAATGCAATCACTGCCCCGTCTGTGTTCCAGAATTGGGGAAAGGAAAAGGGAGGACGCCAAAGCAAGACATTTCCTTTAAAATAGGTGACATAGGAGGGGGAACTCATCATTTCTGCACACGTCCATCAGTGAGAGCTTAATCATGTGGCCCACAGAGCTACCTACAGGTGAGACTGAAAACTGTGGTCTTTGTCAGGCTGACATGCACTCAGCTAAACTGTATTGCTAGGAAAGGAGAAACTGATTTGGGAAAGACTCAGAGTCTGCAGAAGACATGTGGAGTTATTCCTATTACTGTTTCTGTTTGTTATTAATTAATCATATCAGTCTGCTTTGCTTACTTTTTGTTGTTTTTATTGTTACCCTTGCTAACTTCGGGAGCTGAAATCTGCTTGTAGCATTAAAACGTTTAAATGCTTTAAAATGTGCTCTTTGTGGGCTTATGGGTGGCTATCTGTCTATAGCCATCCAAATTAAATAGAAATACGACTTGCTTTGAACAATGAAGTATGAATAGAAGTGTCGTGCCTTGCTTTTTGGGGTTGGAGGGGTATAAGGGCCAGTGCACACATTTTCATGTCCTCATCCCTCTCCGTAACGATCATGCCCTCACCAGAGGTGCCATGCTCCCAGAATCTCCCATGTTCAACAGCCTGGTAGCTCTCTGAATTCCATACTCTTGAGATTTTTATAGAGGCTTCATCATGCAATCAACATCATTAACTCAATCTCCAGCCCCTCCCCCCTTCCCAGGCAATGGAGATGGAGCTGAAAGTTCCAGGCTTCTAATTATGGCTTTGCCTCTCTGGTGGCCAGCCACCATCCTTAAACTATTCAGAATCCCACCAAAGGTTAACTTATTGGAACAAAAAATACTCTTATCATCCAGGAAATTCTAAGGGATTTAGGTGTTCCGCATCAGGAATGGATGGCGGGGGATGTGGGAAGAGGGTGCCGAAACATATATATTTTCAATTATTTCATACCCATATTTTTAAAATGAGGTCTTTATTCTTAAAGTGTGGTCTTACTAGAGTTTCAGTGGAAATCGAAGATACTTAAGCAGATGGGAGTGGTGGGTGGCTGCTGGAATCTCTGCTCAGTTATTTCCGTCATCCAGCCGTCATTTTTGTTGGACTTCTAGCTGGCTTGTCCTGAGCATGTACATTTCAGGAGCCATGCAAAAATCTGAGGAAAGTTTGTATGAAGATTTTCGGGTTCAACCTTCTGTGGCTCCCACTTTTCTGGTATTTCCCATCCAATTTCTAATCATTCTGGACTACAAATTCTGATTCCTCAGCTCAATAGGACTTCTCCTTTCTTCGTAAGCTCTCCGAGCCCTTTACCATGTGGCTGGGAAGTGTCGTTGGCGGAAGAAGGACGGAGTAAATGTTGAGCTCAGCCAGTTGGGTTTCCTTCTTTCAGGGGTTGTAGTTCCTCCAGTGTCTATGTACTTTTTGTTATTTTCCAGTATCTTCAAATAGCTTTTTAAATATTATAATTTGTTCTTCTAGAGTTTATCATTTTTATGTGTTTAAGTTCTGCTTAAGGTAAGCAGGGCATTCATGCCTTTTTTCTTGATGTATCTTTTTATTCAGGAGGCTTTGGTTTGCTATCTTATTTTTCCTATTAGATGACTTTGTCCTTTAAGTTTACTGATGTAATAGATATCTTTGGTCTTGTTTCTTGCATCTAATTTTGTATTTTCTGCTGTTAATAATCTGTTTAGCATTTTTTGTTGTTATAGTTGTTTTGTGGCATTTGTGAGACAGCATCTATGTTTATCTATTGTAATGTCTGTGTGAGAAGAATGCAGCTGTATTTATTGCTTATAGCTGGTTTCATTGTGCCTTCATTCCCCCAGTCCCAGTGATAGTGAGGCAAATAAAAGTTTTGTCAATTAGGTGTAACTCTGTCTTTCAGGTGATTAAATGTATGATTCTACACTTAAGCTCAGTCAACTAGGAAATTCTTCTGCCTACTTCTTCTCTTCTCCCCAGAGAGATCTCAGTCCTGTGACTATGTGATGAGGGAGAAGATGGAGAAACACATCTTCATCCCCTGCCATCCTCTGACCCAAGCTGCACTGTGTTGCCCCATGTTCCTCGGGAGCGTTCCCCATGCTCTGCCCTGCTGGCACAGTAAAGGCCTGGGGCTGGCCGCTGATTCATTTACTTGGACCTCAGGTCAGCACTCATTCTGTTGATCCTCTGAGAATGGCCAGGATTCCTGGCTGATCATAGGCTTGAGTTGTTTCATTCCAGCTCATATTTTGTGACACCATGGTTCACTCCAGGGGGGTCACCAGTCAACACCTGTAGTCATTTTCTGTACTCCTCTACTCCCTCCTGCCAGGGCAGGGAACTTGCAGATCATCTGCTGATACTTGCAAGGCCATGGCTGGAGGGCTAGAGGGAGTAAGTGCATCGCCTTAAGCCTGTCTGCTAGCATCTCCCTCAATGGGCCTGTCCTATCATCCCCCCAAATCTCAGTGACTTAAAACAACCAAGAGTTTTTCTCATTTACTTTCCTTGTCCATTGTAGATCATAAGGTGTGATGTAGCGCCATGCAGAATGTGGTGATCCTCTGAGAGACCCACCATCTTTCCAGGCCATACCAAGAGAGCCAATCTGTCTTTCTCTTAGAGGTGAGCATTGCATAACTCTCTAGATAGTTTTATAAATGCCTATTTTAGAGACGTCATTGTTCTTTTGTGATTGCTTTGTTTTCCTGTTGGTATTTTATTTTCATGAGAAAATATCTGTGTCTGATTTTAATTTGCTTCTGGTATAATTTTTTGGTGCATATTTTATGTTTTATTGGTCATTTTCCCTTCCTTTTTCTCAGTACTTTTGCATGGAGAGATTTTTGAAGTTGGGGCCTGATACTTCCAGAGGAAGCATGTGAAGAAGGGTCAAGAGTGTGAGCTGGGGTGGCGGCAATGTGCATTTCAGTCTGTTGTCTGGGAATAGGTCTGCCTGGCTCGAGTGAAATTCTGAACATGAAGAACCCTGTGGGTGATTCATTTGAGCAGTGGTTCTCAAATCTGAGCTGCATCAGAATGTAGGTGGGCTTATAAAAGCGCAGATCATAAAAGCCTTCACCCTTCTGATTCAGCAGGCCTGGGGTGGGGCCCAAGGATTCTCATGTCTAACAAGTTCCCAAGTGCCGCTGTTAGTGCTGGTCTGGGGAACACAGCTGGAGAATCATTCATTCGAAATTTCTCTCAAGCTGAACAAGATCAGCTGCCGCGGTGCCACCACCACCTGCCACTCTTTCAGGACACCTCCTGCAAATGCCGTGCGTCTGGGCTTTCTTACTCAGTCCTCCACGCACACCAGACATGGTCTAGAGACGCCACTGCAGACTACCTGCACACCTGAACCTGTTTTACCAGGGAAGGGAGTGGATTTGGGTTCTGTGGGGTGGCCCACCTCATCTAAAGAACCCTGAATACTACCTGAGATCTGCAGAGGCTTGTGTTTATTTTCCGTTACCTTCATCCAACTTTTAAGACATTTGCAGCACCTTTTTATGGCTTTGCCTCAGAGTTGTGTCTCTTTCCAAATTTCATTTAATTTGCAAGGTGTTTCTGCCTTTGCATACCCTGTATTATTTTCAACGGACTTCATACAGAAGAGTGAGCCAGAAATACCTTCCCTAACTGGCAACAAAGTCCTGAATATCTTAGTTCCAAGGCTTATTTTAATTCCATGTATATGTTCTGTTTATATGTTTCAGTCATTTGACTCTCCTCCTATATTAGTCAGGGTAGGTCAGGGTATACACAGTAACAAACATCTCCCCAAATCTCAGTGACTTAAAACAACAGTTTTTCTCATTTACTTTACATGTCCATTGTAGATCATCAGGAACTCAGCATTATGGAGCAACCACATCTTAAATATTGCTGTTTATCATGCCAGATGGAAAAGCAGAAGCACACACTGATTCTTAAAGTTTCTGCTCACATCTCACTCAGAAAAGCAAATCTATGGCCACAGCTAACTTCAAGTGGCTAAGGATAATTAACCCTATTATAGACTCTAAGGGAGCAGCCCTGATGATTTTCACATGCAGACCTAAGGTAAGTCTTGGGTTTACAACTGGGCTTACATGAGGCTCTGGTTTTCATATCTGTTTCCACTGAGGAGCTTCTTTATCCCTTTGCTACTTGTTCCCACGTCAAGAAGTCCTACACATTTCCACACTTCTGTTCTATCCCACCTCCAACCCAAGCCCTCAGTGACAGGATGCATATCCGTATCACCAAGTCTCATTCTTTCTCAGACAAAACCTTTTTTAGAACTGAATCCAAGTGTTGTCACCAACAATAACAATAAGCTGGGAAGCTTTTAGAAGCTTTAGAACAATTTCTTCGGGTCTTCTGAGTATTCTGCTCCTTGAGCAAGTTTAAGAGCATATCCTTTGTGATGGGTACTGCTGGGATAGTTCTAGAAAATAAGCTTATATCAAAGTAAAACTATTTTAAATTCAGAATTCTTGAAAATAACTCTATGCAAGGGGGGATGTGAGTGGGGTGGTCTTGTACCTTATGTGTGAGGTCTTGTCTGAAGGAGACCTTCTAAGGGACTGTTCATCAAGAAATGATGGCTGCCTGTGGGTTAGATTTGCCAGTCTAGATCATAGCTGGGAGATGTTTCAGTCAGATAAAGTCAGTCCCAGATTCCTTATCCTTTACTGTTCAAAATATTTTTCACCCTGGTTTTATTTTCCATTCACATTTAACTTTGTTACATGTAGGCTCTTGTGTTGCAAATGCTCGGTAAACTTAAATATGATGCCCATAAATTCCATTTCATATTCTGCACAAAACCCCTAATTCAAATGCTGGCTTCCCCTTAAAGTCTAGGATAAATCCACTGTGGAGGTTCTGTGTGGTTGACTTTATAAAGGGATGAAAATTGGATAATAAAGATGTCTACACATCTCTTAACTTGAGGTCAGTTCAAGAGCATAAATTAGTCCTGACCTTGGGTGAAGCAGTTTTTCAGCTGAGACTAAAGGAGCTTCTTGTCAATACATGTATGTATCTAAGCATTCTTGGCTATTATTGGGCAGAAAAAAAAGCAGCCTACAGACCTAGGAAGCTTGCTGGAGAATGTGGATCTTCACCATCCTGGAAACCCTTATGTCAGCAGCAAAGATGTTGCTGTGTCTGATATATTCACCTGGGCCATGGGGACTTGTTTGGAGGCAGAAGAATGCTGTTTGGCGCCTCTGGGTCTTTACCAGTCCCCATGGGCTGCAGTCACAGTGATCCGTCTGAACCATACTGCCATCATGGCAGTGCTTTGAACCATGCTTCCAATGATGGAGAAACTGTCTCTGGCTCCTGTTATTAATAGGAAATAAACTCAGAGTTTTTGTATAAAAAGTCAACTTTGAGAATATTAGCATTTAAAATTGCAATATTTTCTAATAGAAAAGCCAAAGAAACCTTGAGAAGCAAGGAAAAATGTTCAGTTTTAGGATATCAAGAAAGTATTGCATAGTGATCATAAGCATTGGCTCTGGAACCAGATGGCCTGAGTTCACATCTCAGCTGTGCTCTATAGTCTTGGGAAATCTACTTATCTCTCTTGCCTCAGTTTTCTCATCCATAAAAGAGGTGTAATAATTTGCCTGTCTTGTAAAATGCTTGAGAATTAAATAACACATTGAAAACACTTAAAATAGTGCCTGATGTAGAGTGTTTAATTCATGTTAGCCATTATTACTACTACTACCTCGAGCTACCACATGTAAGACAAGAAGTAGACTAATGATAGAGTTTACAGTTTGCTTTCCCATGGACACTACCTATAGTTTATCTTATTGAATCCTTTCAATAGTACCATGACATAAATATTGTTCGTGGGTTTATTTATCCTGGTTTGTTTGTTTCAGACACTTGATTAGTACGTATTTATTGAGTGCCTATTACATGCCAGGCCTTGAGAATAGAGTGCAAAGTTAACTAGGGGGAAAAAATAGGCTCTGTTTTCATAGAGCTCATATGGAGAGGGACACAGAGACTAATTAAAAAAGAAACATAAAATACACAGTGTGCCAGATTACAGTAAGTGCTATGAAGAGTAGGTAGGAAAGGTGGATGGGGAGAGCTACAGGTGAGGATGCTACAGTTTCAGGTAGAACAGTGAATGGGGACCTGCCTGGAAGATGACGTTTGAGCAGAGACCTGAAGGATGTGAGGGCAGGAATTTTAAGTCTATCAGCAGTACCGGCCACCTAGCCAGGAACCCAAGGTGACAGTGGGCTTGGAGTGTTTGAGGAAAAATACCAAAGTCAGTATTGCTGGTGCAAAGTGAATGCAGTAATGTGCACATGATTGGGGCATGTGGGGGAGGGCAGCAGATTTGGTGTGGCCTTGAAAGACCCTGTGAAGACTTTGGCTTTTGTTCTGAGCAGCTAGAAAACTATTGCATTTTTTTAAGAGACTATTTATTTTGATAAAGATTCAAATTTATTGGGCAAAAAGATTTATAAACCTTTTTTACTTTTTATATAAGTTATTTACTTATTTATATATTATAAAACTGTTATTTTGTATATCTTTTGTGTTTTTTTGGTGTTTTTTATTTTATTGCTTTAGGCCAGAGGATAAACCCGGAACCTACTGCTTCCTCTTAGTTAGAAGCAGATATTTGCTGTTATGCTATTGGCTTTTCTAATATTCATGTAAATGAAATAATCTGTTGTAGCTTTTTGTATCTTGCTTTTTTCATTCATTCAGCATAATGCTTTTGAGACTCATTCATGTTTCGCATGTATCAGTGGTTTGTTCCTTGTTATTGCTGAGTAGAATTCCATTGTATGGATATACCATATCTTTTTTTAGTATTACTTCTGAGAGACCAATATTTTAAAAGTTTTAATGAGAATAACTGACATTCAAAAAACTGCACATGATTAAACTTAAAAATTTAATATTTTGACATACGTATATACCTGTGAAAGCATCACTACAATCAAGATAACAAACATATCCATCACCTCTAAACATTTGCTGTCTTTATAATCTTTCCCTCTTACCCCTCTCTATCTCTATCCTCATGGAACTATTGATTAGCTTTCTGTATTTTCTAGAATTTTATATAATGCAATCACATAATATGGTTGCCTTTTTTGTCTGGCTTCTTTCACTCAGAATGAAAGTATTTGTCCATTCAAAGCCTCGTATATGAATTCTCATAGCTGCTATATTTGCAAAAGCCCCAAACTGGAAACATTCCAAATGCCCACCACTAGGTGAATGGGTAGGCAAACGGTGGCATGTCTATATAACAATCACTCAGCAATCAAAAGGAATGAACTATTGAAATACCTAAAACATGGATGGATGAATCTCAAAATAGTTATGCTGAGTGAAAGAAGCCAGATAAAAAACAGCATATACTTTATTCTATTTATATTAAATGACAAACTATAGAAAATTCAAATTAAATTACAGAAGGCAGTACAATGGTTGCGTGGGGGTAGGGAGCAGTGAGGAGGGGTGGGAGGGAGAGATCACAGAAGGCTGGATAGACGTGCTCGGTCTTGCTAGTGGTGATGGTTTCATGGGTGTATGGCTATGTTAAAACTTGTATAAATTGTTTATTTTACATATACTAATTGTATATTTTATTATGTTACATTTACTATTGTATATTTTACTACACTATTTTACACATACTATATTTACATAACATGCTTAAGTGTATGTCGATTATATCTCAATAAATCCATTTAAACAAAACAAAAAAACCTACATGAAGCATTTACTCAATAAAATTGATTGAATGACAAGGGGTACTAAAATATTTCAAAATTACATTCAGAAATTTTATACACACTCACACACCCACCAAATATATGATGCAAGATTACCAGCAGCCAGGGTGAAGAGTGAGATTAACTACAAAAGGGCATGAGGGAGGTTTGTGATGATAGAAAAGTTCCATAGCATGACTGAGGTAGTGGTTACCAGACTGTGCACCTTTGCTGAAACTCAGTGAACTGTACACTTAAAACAGGTGAATTTCTTTGTATGTAAATTAAAACTCACCCCCGCAGAAAAGAAAGCCTGAGTAAAAAGCAATCAAATCACTCAACAATAGTACCAGACACTAAGGTAGGTGCTGGGGACACAGTCAACACATATCCAGGGACATAAATTGAGAGGAGGGGACAAACATGTAAACAAAGAAGAGCAGGTAATTTCAACAGGACGTAAACTAAAATTGATTATGTGTGGTATGTGTGTGTGTGTGTGTGTGTGTGTGTGTGTGTGTGTGCGCGTGAGTGTGTAAGGTCTACTCCAGCCTTGGAGTTCAGGGAAGGCTTCTATGAGGAAGAGATATTGGAGCTGATGCCTGAGTGTCGTGAAGGGGCCACATGTTAAGGGCATAGGCAGAGCTTTCCAGAGGAAGCAGGTAGTACAAAGGGTCTCAGGGGAAACTCCTGGTCACATTCAAGGCCCAGGAGGAAGGCCGCTGGGTTTGGAGCCAGTGAGTAGGGGAGAGGCCGGCAGTGTTTCAGTCATGCAGGGTCTTGGCCACCAAGGCTAGCAGGCCCTGGGCCTTTACTCTTCTAAGGTTTTCCTGCACTCATTTTGTCACTGTGATTATATTTAAAATGTCTGAGTCAGTGGCCATTGCTGTTGTTTTTTCTAGATCCCAGATGAGTTCAGATTGAATGCTTGGTTTAGTGTTTGTCAGTTAATTTATTTGTTCATCACGTGAATTATACCTAAAGTACACTGGCTTTGCTCCCCTTGGAAATGATTCTATGCTCTTTCTCAAATCAAACTCATTGTTCCTCTCCATCACAACAGGAGATCCTTTGACTTTAACAATTTGATGTTCCTGCATCAGTTACTCTTGAATTCTGGAAGTTTTGCTTTTAGCCATCTTACAGGCAGAATAATGCTGAGAAAGGAAAGCTGAGACTTGTTGGGAAAGATTCCCCTGGATAGCCAGATCCCTAGAAAATAGATCCCCATCTCATTGAAATTCACAGAAATACTGGGCGTCCACTGTGTACTAGGCCCTGTGCCATTATGTTGTTGGGTTATAAGCACAACCTGGAGTCAGACTGTCAGGGTTGAGATCCTGGCTCTATCAATTATAAGCTGCAAGATTTGGGACAAGGTAACTAGGCTTATCTTTTATTTCCTTTTCTGTAAGATGGGGATGTTAATAATAAAACCTGCTTTGTAAGTAGTAGTGAGAATAAGAAGAGATAGTATAGGTAAAGCTCTTAGAATAGTGCCTAAAACAATTTTGCATGAGCACTAAAAAATTTGGCTATGGGTATAAGCATTTGAGATGCCTTTGGATGTCGAACTCAAGGCTCCCAGATAATGGCAGTGGCCCTCCAGAAGGCCTGTCCATAGTAGATGTGCTCTGGGGCCTAGGGGCAGGGGACAGGAGGACTCTGCAGAATGTTGACATGAGCTACAGCTGCACAGAAACAACTCTGCACGGTGGGACATCTCAATGTTGTATTGACCTCGGCCTTCATTACTTGCCCATCTTTTCATTTGACATTCGATTAAAATCACGGCAGGGAAGAACTGGAGGTTAGGGTTTGTGTCAGTCCTTACTTCTCTATCATTACATTATACTAGCACCCTGGGACTATGGCAATAGAAAGACAATTTTTATAAGACCAGTAAATAACCTTCAAGCAGATAATGAATTATTACGTAAGGAATGGTGTATCGTTAATTATTCTCCATTTCTACAGGGGACAGAGAGGGGAAGTAGGTTTGGCGTCTGCAGGAGAGAGAAGTTGGCTAAGGAGAACTTCCTGATAAGGGGGTTATGAAATGCTGTAATGTGTTATTAAGGATAGCAGAGAATTCTCTTACTGGGAAAAATTTTTAAATAGCAGAGCTAGTTGCTATCCGGAATGGCTAAGTCAGTCCTGCTTGGTGGTGGTGGACAAAGAAAGGCTTCTGGCAGCCTGGGGATGTAATGGAATGGATGGTGGAACTCAGTGGAGGTTTCCTCAGCCCTCATTCTGTGCCAGGATGGTGGGTGCCAGGGACACAGGGCTGGCCCAGATCCAGGCCCTGCCTTCAGTAAGCTCCGTGCAGGGCCAAGTGTCCTGGGGGACTGAGGGGTCCTGCAGCACATGGGGGTTGAAGACCCCAGGGGGCCACAGGTGACAGACCACCTGTGTCCCATACCAGACCTGGGGCACACCTGATGGATGTGTCCCATGGCCGACAGCCTCTTCAGGAGTCTGCCCGTTCAACATACCTGGGTGAATCAGGCAAGTCTTCCTGGTTCCTGTTGAATAGGTGACCATGAGAGAGACCTTTAGGCTGGGCAGCCCCAGTCTCTGGCCTGGGGACCTGTGGAGTTATGTCACAGCCACCATCCCATCCAGGCAACTCCCTCTCCCACTCACAGAGATCACAGTTTTGAGTGTCTGAGATCCGAGATTTCCTACTCCACCTTCTTGTTCCTCTAAGAGTTTAATGAATCTAATAAAGATTCATGGAAAAGAATTTGCTGTAGACAGTCTACTTGGCTCTGAGTGAACAGTCCTGAAGACACCAGCCCCTCCGCTTGCAGGGCAGCACGCTCCTGGTTAGGAGCACAGGCTTAGGAAACAGGAAGAAAGGACTGTCCCTGTCTTACTCAGTGACTTGGGCCTACTTATTTAACTTCTCTGTTTTGCCTTCTGCATCTATAAGGAAGTGAGATAGTATATGATGGTACTTATTACAGAACCTGTCAAATAAGAAGAACTTCAATAAACTGCAAGTTTATTATTATTATGATTCCACTGGTTAACCAAGTGAGGCCCATGGAATCCTTCCTTCCATCTGATTCGTCTGTGGTGTCTATTCAGTGTTGGTGTGGGAGAAGTGTGACCAGCTGCCCTTAATTTGCCTGAGGACATAGGATGCATTCCATCCACATTCTCTAAAGAACAGGAAGGTCTGTGGGCACACTCTTCTGTGGCTCCTGGTTTGCTTGGCCCCTAGGAGAACAAACACACAGAATGGAAGATCCAGTGAGTGAGAAGGAGAGAAAACAGTACGGTGCCCCAGTGCAAGCTTGGAAATAAAAAATCAGTTCCTTTGTGTTGCTGTGTTTTTTTAATAACATTTAGGACCAATTTGTTTTTTAAATCTTCACTACAAACCCTGTACTTATTAGAAATAGTTCATACCAATAGCCTCCTATGTGTGTGCATGTGTGTGTATGTGTGCACCCTGTGACTAGTTAGGGATGCCTTGCTAAGGATGCATCTAGAAAAAAGAACAGCGTTTAAAATTCCAAATGTAATTTTTGGACCCCCCAGCAGAGTTCTTGGTACTGCGCTAGCCATGTGATGCCTAGTTTCAACTTTTCCATTGCCCTGGGTGCACACAGAACCTTCCAGACAGATTGATAGACTCTCCTCTGGGAATAGCCCACATGATTCCAGCACTTCCAACCCCTGAGGTGCTTCCCCACTTTCCCCCTGGAGGAATGGCCAGTCTACTTCCCACCCCGCTGCTAGCTTGGGCCCTCTCGCCACTGTCTTTCATAAGACCCTTTCAAGCGTTCAGCCGCATGCAGGACTAGCCTCCTCCTGTTTCCCACCAATTCTTGTCCTTGGTGCCCGGACAGCTAGTGGTTGGGGTAGAGCATGGGCAGTCAGGAATGTTTTCTCCTGGGATGCGTGTGTGATAAATGCGAGCGCAGCGCCAGCCCAGGCAGCAGCCTTAGTTGCTTGTGCTCAGCCGCAGATGGGGCGATGCAAGGTGTTTTATTCTCCATACAGCTGCTCCTTCCGGTAACGTGCAGAACAAATGTCTCTTTTGGACCCTGATGCAGCAGCGCGCATAGGTCTCCGGCACCGTTGCATTTGGACTCTCAGCTGGGTTTATTTCCTATTGAACCTTTAATGGAAACGCATACACAGCAAGTCAAGGCCTGTCCCTTTTCCCTTTTTTCTTTTCTTTTTTTTTTTTTTATTTCTTCCAGGAGTGCTGATGATAAGGAAAGCGATGTCTAAATCTTCTTAATGGTGTTTATGCAAGCAGTTTTGCTTAGCTGCTGACTGCACAGCCCCTTCCCCGGATCCCCTCCCCTCGCATCGCCCTGCTAATATTGCTGCTTCATTCCTTTCCCTGTTGGCTATTACTATGGACTACAGCAAATCTAAAACTAAATAATCCCCTTAGTGTCAAGTTTTCGGGGCTGAGCAAATAAATCTAACGAAATGCATTATCTAGGCGGAGGAGGCTGCTGTAAGGGGGAAAGATGAGAGCTATTTTATTTTAAGGCAGAGAATAAACTGTCCATGGTTTGGGGCTCAACAGTAATTTTAAGTATTGTTATTTTATTTTACTTAACTACTGTACATGCCCTTTTCTGAATGTAATTAAAAAACCTGCAAAGCTTCTAAAGGCCAGAATTAAAGGGGGGAAGAGAAACTCAGGATCCAGCGAGGGAGTTAAGCAAATCCCTCCCAGTCCAAGTGGTTCTCATAGTCTGATCAGGCCGGGGTGCTGTGCGTGAACAATGGCTTCTTCTTTCCTTCTCCTCTGCACCCTCTCACATCTGCGATGGGGACGGGGCACGAGCGAGGACACTGGCTGAACAGAGAAATGGGGAGTTCCATTTATGTAGGAGAAGCAATTCCAGTCTCTTTGTCGTCTGCAGGGGAAACGGCTTTCTGAGCAGAAAGGAGGAGTTTCCAGGCCCTACTCCCCAAGTCCAGGTAGCTTCAGAATCTAACGGCTATGAGCGAGCTTCGGGGTGAGCTGGGCTGAGGTTGTGTCTATAGGGTTCCTTCTTCTTTTGCTCTTACTAGAAAGCTTGGCTTTTTCTTAAACATCCCCAGAGAGGCTCAGTTCAGTAAAGCTTGGTCTTTGAATTAGTTGTACCCAAGATGGGTGGAAAGCGCCACCCAATGCCCTCTATTTATTTGTTCACTTATTCATCCATTTATTTATGAATTCATTCTTCAAAAAATTTGAGTATTAACCTAGTTCCAGACATTATTCTGGGCACAGGGTTATATAGCAATGAATAAAACAAAATCCATGTCCTCATGGAGAGGGGAGACAGACAGGCAAAACAATGGTAAATTTCAAGTTTGTCAAGGGTGACAAGTGTTATGAAGAAAAATTGAGTAAGAATGACAGGAGGAGACAGGGAGGTCAGGAAAAGCCACCATCGCACTCATTCATTCATTCAGCAAATGTTAACTAAGCACCTACTAGAACCAGGCTATGTTCTAGGCACTGGGGATGAAGAAAGCAGATAAATTTCATGCCCTCATTAAGTTTATATTCTACTATGTAAAAGTATGGATAAACAAGGTAAGCGAAGTATGTGCTAAATTAAAGTCTAAAGAGGAAGGGTGTGTGGTATTGGGGAAGTTGACATTTTAGCCAGGGTGACCTCTGAGCAAAGTCCTGGAGCAAGTGAGGGTGTGAACTACATGAACACCTGGGCGTGGAATCCTCCGGACCAAGAGAACAGCCAGTTCAAAGGCTAGCAGTAGAGCCTGAACTGGGCAGTGGAAGAACCGCTGAGGCCAGCGCGGCTGCGGCAGATGGAGGCCAGGGAGGCCAGCAGTGCGACGGCGCTCTCACGCTGAGGCTCCGGCCCTCTGTGCTCCCGAGGCCTCAGTGCGCGCTGCTGCTTTTGTGGCCATCACTGTTTTTTGTCCCTGTTTACACATCTGCCTCCTGTGTCACAAAGAAAGATTTTATTTATAAAAAGATAAATTCCTTTCGCCTTCTGAATCCTCGGCACTTGGCACATTTAGATGAAAAATGAACTGAGTCAATGACATCCAGCCTTTTTCCCCCTGCTTCAAATTTTTAATCTATTCTTTTTATGAGAAAAATCCTTATGGGCAGCCCACCAAAAAGCCCCCTATACAGTGAAACTTCAATTGCAATCTCCCTTACTCTTCTGTGTGGAAAGGCCCCTCCTCAAAGAAAGAAACCTGGAAAGAGAGGAGCAAACACTGAGTCTTTATGCCTTACTGCAGCAATGGAGAGGTCACCACACAGGCGCTTCTGAAATGGTGTATTGTTAGGAAAATTGGGTGCACAGTTTTTATTGCTTATGGATTGCGCTTGGAAGTTCTTAGGGTGGGATATCGGGAGAGGGTGAGTCTTTGGGTTTGTTTTTTTCTTAATATGAAGGTTGATGCAAGCAACATGAGGTTCTGGGCAAAGAAGGAAGAGTTGTAAGAGTCACAAGACATTGTGCAGTTGTAACGGCATCTCTGATGGGACTGGGTGCGTAGGGCTCATGTCTTTTACAAGGTAAGTTTGCTTTAGCTTTTTCTCATCTCTGTTTCCTATCCTTTAGACAGGGCCACTGAGAACCTTGTAGAAAGGTCTTAGAAGTTTTCTCCAAGCTCTGGGTACAGAGTTCTGGGATGACACAGACCCACATAGGAATTTAGAGATCTGCATTTCCTATACGATGGCAATGCCACTCCAAGACTTCTGGCAGATTTGAACAGGTTGCTTAAACAGCTGCACACAACTCCCTATGGCAATTTTCCATGAGAAAGACTGCATGTAGATGCAACCTAGGAGACAAAAGAGAGTGCAGCATAGAGGAAAAGACTAGTTTGTTTACTTCTTATTCTGAAATAATTTTGGACTTACAGAAAAGTTGCAAGAAGGAGTTCAGAGAGCTCAATTATATCCTTCCTCTAGCCTAACGTTAACAATTTCTATAACCATCACACAATTATCAAAACTAGGAGATTCACATTGGTATAACACTGTTAACTAAACTACAGACCTTACTTGAAGGAAATTTCTTTTTGAGGGATACTTTAGCTTCCCTCTGATAAGTGTTAAACTCTGGTAACAGCAAAAGTAAAGTTCTATCAGCATCTATTACTGCATAACAAATTACTGGAAATGTAGTGGCTTAAAACAACAGTTTTTTATTGTTTGAAATGATAAGATAATCCGTGATTCTGTGGGTAGGTAATTTGGACAGGGTATTATGGGGACAGCTTACTCTGCTCCATGATTCTTAGGGCCTCGGTTGGGAGGACTCAAATGGCAGGGGGCTAAAGCCCCAGGGACTAGCTGTGGATCAGCTTCTCTATTTCCCACGACCTTTCCACATGGCTATCTTGTGCTTCCTCACAACATGGTAGCTGTAAATACCTTCTAAGATGGCTCAGGGTGCAAAGCAAGGAAGCAGAAGCTGACAGTCCTCTTAAAAGTTGGGTCTGGGACGGGAATTGCATCACGTCTGTCATACTGTGTAAGTCAAAGCAGACACAGGTAAGCCCAGAGTCGAAAGAAGTGCACACACATGTTCACTCGTGATCAAAGGAGTGTCAGAGAACTGGCTGTCTATTTTTGTGTTCTACTTCTAATTTAAAACAAAAATTTACATCGGGGTACATACAATAAAATACACAAATCTAAGTATACAGCTTGATGAATTTTGACATGTGTATATACCCATGTAACCATCACCCAGATCAAGATAGCAAACAGTCCTACTAATTTGTTTTTCTCTTCGCCTATTTCAACCATCCATCCCTGACTCCTGCCCTGTGGTGATCACCAGTCTGTTCTCTGTTCATGAGTCTATTTCAGTTTTGTTTATTTGTTTTGTTTTTAGATTCCACAGATAAATCATATGGTATTTGTCTTTTTCTGTCTGATTTATTTCACTTAGCATAATATGCTCTAGGTGCATCTATGTTGTCATAAATAGCAAGATTTCGTTCCTTTTTATGGCTTGGAAATATTACATTGTATATGTGTACCACATCTTTATCAATTCAACTATTGATAGGCATTCAGGTTGTTTCCATATTTTGACTTTTGTAAATAATGCTGTGATGAACATAGGGGTGCATATATCTTTTCAGATTAGTGATTTGTTTTCTTCAGGTAAATTCCCAGAAGTGGAATTGCTGAGTCATATGGTATTTCTATTTTTAATTTTTTGAGAAATCTCCATACTGCTTTCCACAGTGGCCACACCAAATCCGCAGTCCCACTAGCAGTGTACAAGGGCTCCCTTTCCTCCACATCCTTGTCAACACTTGTTATATCTTGTTGATGTTAGCCATTCTGACTGGTGTGAGGTGATACCTCATTGTGGTTTTGATTTGCATTTCTCTGATGATTAGTGATATTGAATGTCTTTTCATGTTCCTGTTGGCCATCTTTGGAAAAATGTCTTCTTTGGAATAACGTCTGTTCAGGTCCTCTGTCCATTTTGGTGGACTTTTTTGTTTTGGTTTTTTTTTGGTGTTGAGTTGTATGAGTTTTTATATTTTGGGGATATTAGCCTCTTATCAGACAAATCATTTGCAAATATATTCTCCTGCACAGTAGGCTGCCTTTTCGTTTCATTGATGGTTTCCTTTGCTGTCAAAGGAATTCACTGTCAATTTTAATGTGCTGTGGGCAGCAATTGTATCAGCTAATTTCATGTTTTGGGGAAGCAAGTTACCTAAACAGATTCCCTTTGTTCTGATAAGAGCCACTTGGGAGGTCCTCACCCTTATTTTGGGAGAAGAAATGTCAGAGGATCTTTATTCTTCTACATGGTTTAATAAAATCGATGCCACCCCTTGATATCCAGAGCTCTGAAGAAGGCCCAGGCTAATCTGTATAAAGAACCCAAGGGCTTTCTGGGCCGTAAGGTTCACGGTTAAAGAAGGCTGTGGCGCTAGATGATGGCAATTGCTGTAAATGTCTATGGAGAGAAAAGGAAACGGAGACCCCTAGTGTGGAACTTCCTGGCAGGAAGGGGCATCTGGATGAGTGACCCAGGACTCCAGGCACCCACAGGTTTGAGGTGGTTCTGGAAGCCCCTCTGGACCCAGCCATCCCAGCATAACAGCTTTGCTCTGAAAACAAAGGTTAACTGTATAATCATGACACAGTGAAGGCACTGGCCCAGCCTGGGCCACATCTATATCGGCAAGAGCATCAAGGTAGCAGTGAACAAGAACCCATTGGGGACGGAAGCAACGGACCAACTACCAAGCCCCTTTCTGTCTCGAGTTAGAAGTAGGACTTACTCCTCAGGGATTTTTAGATAATTCTGGGGAACGGAAAAAGGTCTTGGGAAGGAGATAGCACACTTGTTGCTCATAAGAGACCAACGGTACATTTATAACTAACAGGAAAATTTGAAAAGGTACTTTGTTTTCCTGCCCTAAGAGAAGTGGGTCAATCAGCATTACAGCAAGGGTCAGCAAACTTTTTCTGAAAAGGACTTGACAGTAAGCATTTTAAACTTGTGGGTCATTTGGTCTCTACCACAACTGCTGAACTGTCATTGAAGCATTAAAGAAGCTATAGTAAATATTTAAACAAATGAGTATGTTCCAAAAATTTTTATTTATGAACACTGAAATATGAATCTCATATACTTTTTGTATGTTACAATATATATTATTTTTATTTTTCCCAACCATTTAAACATGTAAAAACCATTGTTAGCTCATAAGCCACAAAAAAATAAGGAATGGACCAGATTTGGCCTGTGGAGTATAGTTTGCCAACCCCTGAGTTACAGTAGTAACATATTATTCATTTGGATGTTCTTTTACTTATGAGAGTGTTAAACATTATATTATTATCTCATTCAAGAAGTCTAAAAGTTGGTTAAGTTAGAAACTCAGGAATTCAGGCTCTCAGTCACTCAGCACTGCTGTCAGGATGGAGGGTGTGGACCAAGGAGGCTGCAGTAGTGCCAGACATCACCTCCTTACCAGTGGTTCTCAAACTCCCACATGTATCAGAATCATCCGGAGGATTTGTTAAACTACAGTAACTGGGTCCTCCAAAATTTCTGGTTTAGTAGGTCTGGAAAGGGACCTGAGAATTCACTTTTTTTTTTTCAGTACTCATCACTAAGACTTATTACACAAAAGGGTTCAAAGCCAAGTCAGCAAAAGGAAAAGACATATGGGGTGAAATCTGGAGAGAAACCAGGTGCGAGCTTCCAAGAGCCCTCTCCCAGGAGAGTCACAAAGGATGCATCTGATTTTTCCAGCAATGAGTTGTGGCAACATGTGTGAACTGTTGTCTACTAGGGAAGCTCATTAGAGACTCAGTGCCCAGGATTTCCATTGAGGGCTAATCACATAAGAATCCTCTCCCTGACACGTACCAAAATTTCAGAAAGCAGGTGTTCAGCACAGATGACCTCATTTTTACAGTTTAGGCATGATGAACCATTCTAATCAGAGAGTGGTGGGAACCTTCCTGAAACTCAGTTTCCAGATACCAGCAAGGGCCAACCTCGCAAGCTTGGGCTCCTGAGGAAAGCAATCTCAGGCCTGCTATGTAAACTTTTGAGATGTACGTTTTTAACAGGTTTCCAAGTAGTGCTTATGTTGCTGTTAGAGGACCAGACTTTGAGAACCACTGGTTTCAACAGAACCTCCAGCCTGGAAGCAGGCAGGCTGGGCTAGGGGCTTTCTCCTCGTGGCCTTTCATTTTTATAGCCAAAGGATGTCTTGAAATGCCCTACAAACTTCTCTTTATTGAATTGGTCCACATGCCCACCTCAAAGCTAGTATTGGTTTAACCAACCAAGACTCACCTCCTGAAGCCAGAGAAATGACAATGTAACCAAAATTAAATCTCTGCCACAGAATCAACACACAGGATTTCTATCCCCCAGCCCTCTGTCTTCTCTCATCAACCTCACAACCTGTGAGGTAGGTAAAAGCAGGAATCTACGTTGAGAGACCTTTTCGGTGTCAGTTATGATCTCCTGGGATGTGGCAAACTATTCTTCCTCAATCTTGTTGCCTGAAGTCAGCTGGCCTTGCTTACTGCCCGGGGCAGAAGAGGGAGGTCAGAGGTCATATCTGAACCGTCTGAGCAATATGATCAGCCTTTTTTTAATATTTCATCTAACAGGACCTGCTTTAGTGATGGAGCTCCTTAACTAGGTCTTATTAATCTCTAGGAAGTTTTCTGCGAACACATAGGCACAGGTCAATATTTGATCTCCCCACATATTAAAATGGAATGTGTCCAGTCCAAGAACCTCAGCTTCCACATTAAAAGAGAATAACCTGAAATAATTAATGACAAATTTTCTCATTGTGATATTTTTCTCTTTCTTCAACAGGCTCCAAGTGCTTCACTAATATTTATTATTAATATTTTTCATATCCTACCTCAGCTGCATTATATTAGGTCTAGAATGATCAGGTAATTTCCTCAAGGCAACACAATGAAGTAAGAGCCATCAAGTTTTTGAATGGCAGCCCAAGAAATATTCTATAGGGAGTAAGTTGTGCGTGTCATTACCCAAAGAATCTTGGTCACTTCCCTAGACAGTAACCATTCTGCAAATTAAGAATCAATACCACAGTAGCTCTAGCCTTTATGCTGTGGTTCCCAATATGAACTGAACGTCAAAGAAACAGTAAAAAAATCCTAGACGGGCTGACTTTACGAATTTATCCTGGCTGTCCTGCCAGTCTCATTCTCTTGGCTTTCTTGAACTTGAAGACAAACATTATCCATTATCTCTGGTAAACTGGACTTGGGAAGATGAATTTTAAAATGTCAAAGGTTATGCTATGATTTCCCTCAAAGATAAACAGATTAAAGAGATAGCCAGCAAGGAAGGCAACAATAGCTGCTTTATTTTGAAAAACAGTTCTGGCTGTCCTGTATTATAATAAAACAGGCACAAGTTAACCCTTGACACTTCTGAAAAAGGGAAAGAGTAGTCACACACTCAGATAAAGGTTTAGATAACTGAGAAGATGCTTTGGTTACTCTAAAGTACCTCCTTTAAAAGATAATCTGATTCTAATGAATTCCTTTAAAACTCTTTCTAGCTTAGAACAAGGTGCCACAATGAGCTACTCAGAAGTGTAAGCAAGACTAAGAATAAACTACTTAGAGGTGTAAGCAAAAATAAGACAATTTGCTTTTCTTCCACCTGAGCTGTCAACTATACAACTGAAGTCTGGGTTGGTGTTCACTATCTGTTCTTACAATGAAGTATCTGCTAAGTTAAACCATAGAGAAGAAATAGGAACTTCAGTTTCTAGGAGGGTTTCTTCTAACACAGAAAAACTTTCTTCCAAATGTAGGAAATTGTATCTGTTGAGGAAAACCTATTTCAACAAACAAAATCCCTAAATGCATTATTTTTGTGGTGAAAACCAAGACCTTTCTGATGTAATCTCAGCACAAAGACTCAAACTTGAAATTAGGGTAAAATGGGAGCCTACTTACAGTCCTGGCTGTGACCTAAGTCAGGCTGACAAATACAGGTGGCCTGCTTACAGGTACATTCCTAAAGTTTATCCATTGCAGACATGGCTAATCAATCAACGAATGCACAATCCTTTCAACACAAACTTCTAGTCCTGCAGGAACTACTGCTGTTCAGTCTGGTCGCTGCTAGTCACAGGTGACGGTGAGCACTTAACATGTGGCTAGTCTGAAATGTGACGTGCTTAAATAGAAAATAAATACCAAATTTTGAAGACTTTGTTTTCTAAAAAGCAAAATATTTCATTAATAATTGTATACCTTGAAGGTTTCAAGTATAGTGAGTTATATTTACACACACACACATACACACACACAATTAATTCTACTGGTTTCTATCTTTTTGAAAAAATACGTCTTCTAGGAAATTTAAAATTACCTGAGAAATAAAACCTTATGTATATGATCAAATGATCTTTGAGAAGGGGTGCCAAGGCTATACAATGGTGGAAAGATAGGTCTCTTCAATAAATGGTGCTAGGAAAACTGGATATCCACATGCAAAAGAATGAAGTTGGACCCTTACTTTATACCATATCCAAAAATTAACTCAAAGCAGAATGAAGATGTGAAATTATAAAACTCCTAGAAAAAAACAGAGCAGGAAAGCTATTCATGATACTGAATTTGCCAATGATTTCTTGGATGAGACCAAAAGCACAGCCAACAAAATCAAAACAGACAAATGAGACCACATCAAACAAAATTTTCTGCGCAGCAAAGGAAATAACAGTGAAAAGGCAACCTACAGAATAGGAGGAGGTATTTGTAAATCATACATCTGATAAAGCATTAATTAGCAGACTGTATAAAGAACGCCTACAACTCAACAACCACAAAACAAATAATCCAATTAAGAAAAGGGAAAAAGACATTTCTCCAAATAAGATATGCAAATAGCCAACAAGCATATGAACAGATGCTTAGCTTCCCTAATCATCGGGAAATGCAAATCAAAACTATAATGAGATATCACCATACCTGTTATGATGGCCACTGTCAAAAAAAACCCAAAATAATAAACATTGAAGATGATACCGAGAAACTGGAACCTTTGTGCACTGTTGGTGGGATTGTAAAATGGTGCAGCCCCTACAGACATCAATGAGTTCCTCAAATAATTAAAAACAGCATTAACTATATGATCCAGCAACCCTACTAATGTAGCTAAAAGAACTTAAAGTAGGATCTTGAAGACATACTTGCACACTCATGTTCACTGCAGAATTATCCACAATAGCCAAGATGTGGAAGCAACCTAAATGTCCACCAATGGATAAATGGATAAAGCAATGTATTATATACATACAATAGAATATTATGTAGTTTTTAAAAGAAGGAAATCCATGCTACAACATGGATGCATCTTGAGGACTTTATACTAAGTGAAATCAGCCAGTTATAAAGCACAAGTTCTGTCTGATACCACTCACAGGAAGTATCTAAAATAGTAGTCAGAATCATAGAAACAGAAAGTAGAAAAGAGGTTGCCAAGGGCTAGAGGAGGGGGAAATGGGATTAGCTGTCTAATGGGCATAAGTTTCAGTTTTCCAAGATGAAAAAATTCTAGAGAGCTGTTACATAACGAGGTGCGTATAATGAACACAACGGTACTGTACAGCTTAAATGGTGGAAACGGTGTATCTTGTTATGTGGTTTTTACCAGTTTTTGAGAGATTGTATACATGGCTCACCTGTATGTCTCCCTATTTCTATGGGACAGCACTGCTGCAGATAGCCACCGCCTGTCAGTCAGCCTTGGCACACAGCATGAAACCTATTGAGTGGTAGCATCGTGCTTTCCTGGATATGGAACTAAATTGAGATTTTCCACTTGACTTTTTAAAGAATGTTTTATTAGAAAAGTTGATTGCAAAGGGTTTTTGATATCTAAAACCAAGGGATAATAAATAAATAGCAAATAACTATAATTTGGGGACAATAAAAGGGACTTTTGGCTGATCATTCGGCAGGCTTCATACTTTGCCACCTGAAGAGCTCAGGCCCAGGCACTGGGCTCTCCTACCACCATGCAGCACTCTCTGAGCCCAGAACCCCCACTGCCATGAACCCCCACAGCCGCCCCAGTGGTGCGCCATTACTCTTGCTCTAATTCCTCGTGCTACTTTTAGACTGTGACCAGGTGGTTTTGTGGCATACTGAACTTTTCTCAGTTTAGAGCCAGAAATCCTTCCCTGGTCTTTGTTTAATTATCCTGTCACCCTTTCCTTCTCTGAATCCTTCCCAGAGACCAGGAAGCAGATACAGTTTCTCTGTCCACCATCTCTTTACCCTTCCACCCCCCTGGTCATAGAGAGAGAATGAAGTTCATAGTGTTGTGTTCCTCTCTGAGCTCAGAATGGACTGATTTCCCGTTACCTGTTTTTCAGCAAATAAACCATCTTAACTGAAAAGGGAAATGTCTATCTAATTCCTTAACTTTTCCCCCTTCTATCAGGACAAGTTATTACCCATGGAAATTAATGCCCAACTGCACTGTTTCCACTGGTTCCCTTGGCAACAACTCCGTCACAAACTTTCTTCAAACACAGACTTCTTTCTATTAAGGGAACTGTGTGCATTCTATGGAAGAAAACTTTCTACTGTAACATTTTAAGCATTTTAACAGGTCCCGCTTTAAAAAAATTTTTTTTATTTTGTCAGAACCATTTATTTTGTCAGGACCTCAAGGCCTGAAGCTCTGTATTCCTTAGAGGAATAAAGACATTTCTCACCTTGTTTCCCTTTGGACTAATTATCTAGGAGGATCCCTTTCTGTGCCAAAGAAGGCTCAATAGGTTTGGCAGGAGACACTTGTGACATGGTCAGCTGGGGCTCAGAAATGGAGTTAAGAGTAAGGGGCAATTTTTTTTTTTAGGGAACAAAGCTTAGGTATTTTTTAAGATGCTGATTTAGTGGGTTATTGAAAATGCTGCCCACATAGCCTTTTAACCCTCAAAGATATCAGATAACTTTTTTCTTGCAGTGAGATGAAGTGGCTGTCATTATCTCCGAAGGTCTGTATCATATTGGAATCTGTCAGTGCAGGTCAGGGAGTCTGCGGTGCTCTGGGCCCAGCTCCGGGACTGAATTACATTTCCCCAGCACAATGGCTGCAGAATGGGTGGGTGCTTTGTCATTTAAACTGCATAAAGAGGCAGAAATTGATTTTTATTGTGGATCTTCATATCTAATAAAGCTCCAAGGGGCTCTTTTCTTCTCCGATTGAATAGCCATTGAATGCTTTCAATCTAGTTCTGTGTTTCATGCCTAAACTGAATAGCGGGAAGGCAGAAAATAGATGGGGGAGAAGAGGCCAAGTCACTTTCCAGATTGAAAAGGATATGGCAGAGAAATAAATAAAAAAAATAAAATAAAATAAGACTATTTGGAAAAGCATTTAAGCGGAAAGGGGAACTTTCTTGATGCTCTGGGGGAAAAATTGCTTTTTGAGGGGTGTGTGTATATGTGTGTGTGCACGTGTGTGTGTGTCTGAATACACATGCACACACGTGCAAATCCACTTGTATGTGTGTGGGGACAATTGCAGTACTTTATGGGCATTGTAAAAATCTATTTATGGTCAGCTGGCCCAGAGCTAAAGTGCTAACCACAAACTTACCTCTCAATGCCTACCTTGCCTGTCTTCAGGGTTCCATCCAAAGAAATCTCAGCCAGAGCCATTTCTTCAGGGTTCCTGGAGTGGAGGATCCTGGGGGAGGAGGAATGTGCTACTGTTCCTTCTGTGGAGGCCAGGGAAAATCGTGGGCCCCAGATTTTTGTCTGATGCATGCAGACGTCTGGTAGTCTGTCAATTTAACAATCCAGAAGAGAATTAAAACTCTTCTGATACTTCCACCTGCTAAATCCTGAATTCCCTCCCTGAATGGAGCTTCCTAGTTATTAGGGCTTTTGAGTTTTGATCCTAGTCTTCTAAAAACAGCACAGAATCCTAAGAGCTTTATGAGTATGTGTGCTTTCAACCATGGATCCCGGACATCTGGCTCAACAAAAGTGTACTCAATACCTTCTCTGTACACAGTTCTTCACTAAAGATACAGTCCTTTCTGGTGTAGGAATCCAGACTTTTGATATTTACCTTCCCAGTATCTAACCTACCTCCTTGTGGCAACAGTCCCATGTTCATTCAGGGATCATCCTCCCCCTCTCTCAGGCCAATGATCTGAATCAGATCCATCCCTGTCTCCAACCCTTAGCGAATTAGTCAATCATTTCCCCCTGTCAATTTTGATTGGTCCAGGGGATGCAAGTGACCTAAACTCATTTAATCAAAATAATACATTGTAGGAGCTAGGAGAAAATGAGACTCCTATCCTGGACTAGAACCTGGAAGAGAGAGGCTGGAACAACTGCCATAATTTTACCCCACAAGGGGCCTTGCTGAAATAGAACCATCACACAGAGGAGAGAGGACACCAGCTGAGAGCTGAAGGGAAATCAGGAACCCCTTGATCCAGCTGTACCTGAAGCTATAGACCTATTGCTACACTTTCCATTTAAATGAGCTGATATGTTCCCTTTGCACTCAGTTCAGTTTGCTTTGCTTCTATGTCCCTTGCAAAGAAAACAGACTTTACTTATACATTAGATCACTATTATTTGTAGAAAGACTAATAACATTCAGTTTAGAAAGTCCTTTTCACACACACAACCTCACTTAATCACATAAATATCTTCATGAGGTAGAATCTTTACATTTAATTAGGTTCAAAAAAAATCTGTTCAGGTAAAATGCTACATTTCAGAAATGAACCTGAAATCTAGAGAGAGGTTAAGTGACATCCCAAACTGGAGCACCAAGGATCAGCATTACTAAAACCAGACTCAGTTCCCCTCGGACTCCTTCCTGCTTCTGTGAGCTCCGTCTCAGATGGGCAGGTCCATGCACCTAGGAAGCTAAACCAAGACTCCTTCCTTTGCAGCATCTCCCATGACCAATAGGTCACCAAAACCTGACGCTCCACCTCCTTAATAGAGCTGGAATCTGCCTGCCCCTTCATTTTCACCATCACACAGATGCTCACCTGCTTCCTCGAATTCCTGGCGACCTGCTAACCACTGCTCTCTTTTACCTCACCCCACTCCAGGCCAACGCTCTCATGGCTGTCATAGGAAAGTTTGTGCAATTGACAAGCATCCAGTTGACTGCTACAGTAAAAGGATGCTGAGTTCGGAGCGCCTAGCCCTACCGGACCACGAATATCTGGATGAGAAAGCTGCAGCACAAAGATATTAAATAACTAGGAGACTTGCGGGAAGATGGTGGCATGAGCAGGGCGGCAGAAATCTCCTCCCAACACTATATTTATCTACGAAAATACAGCAAATACAACTATTCCTAAAAGAGAGACCAGAATACACAGGAAAGTACACAGCCCGCAGCTACACCGGAGAGGACTCAGCACCCCAAGAGGTAGGTAAGATACAGAGCCGCAACCCGGCGGGACCCGAGCACACCCCCACCCCAGCGCACCAGTGGGAGGAGAGGATTCAGAGCTGGGAGGGAGTGGAAGTACACCCTGCGAAGTAGCCAGCCCCGGTGATCTGTGTGGGAAGCGCTGACCCACATCACACAGGGCAGCGGAGATTGGAGAGACAGAGGGGCAGGAGCTGAACGGGAACACGCCAGGGTGCTTGCAGTTGGCTCCCAGGAAGGAAAAAAAAGCGCACGCATCCTTCAGCGGTCTTAAAGAGACAGGAGCCCAGCAGAGGAGCCGGATCACCCCAGCACACTCAGCCCAGCAAGCTGGGAGTCCTGGGGAGTTTCATACGCCTTAGCTGGCAACTGGGGAAGCGTGGCCATACTTACACTTCTCACTGAGATCAACAGCCTCCCATTCGTTCCCACCCAGGCAGGGTGATAAAGGGCCCTGCGGAGCAGTGCGGCCACGGTTGCGGAATAGTGGGGCAACAGCGTCCCCTACACAACATCCCCACAGAATCTACTCCCGGTGGGCGTTTTTTTTTTATTTCTTTTTTGTTTTTTGTTTGTTTGTTTTGTTTTTTCTTTTTTCTTTTTTCTTTTCTTTCTTTTTTCTTTTTCTTTTTTTCCCCTTTCTTTCTTTCTTTTCTTTCTCTTTTTAAAGTCTTAAAGAGCCCAGCTGACATACGTGGCAACTACCAGCGACCACTTCTATAGCCATGAAAAGACAAAGGAACATGGTCCAGACTAAAATCAACCAGACAACCCCAGAGAGGGAGCCTGAAGGGATGGAAATGCACAATCTTCCTGGAAAAGAATTGAGAATAAAAGTCATAACCATGCTGATGGATCTACAGAGAAATGTGCAAGAGCTGAGGGAGGAGGTGAGGGAAGTGAGGAAAGACAAAGCAGAAATCAGACAAGTGATCAATGGGCTTAACAGCAGACTGGATAAGATGAAAGAGACTGCTAATGGAATAGAAATCAGAGTACAGGAATACACAGAAGCTGAGGCAGAGAGAGATAAAAGGATCTCTAGGAATGAAAGAATATTAAGAGAGCTGTGTGACCAATCCAAATGGAACAATATTCGCATTATAGGAGTACCAGAGGAAGAAGAGAGAGAAAAAGGGATAGAAAGTGTCTTTGAAGAAATAATTGCTGAAAACTTCCCCTTGCTGGGGAAGGAAATGGTTTCACAGTCCATGGAAGCGCACAGATCTCCCAACACAAGGGACCCAACGAAGACAACACCAAGACACATAATAATTAAGATGGCAAAGATCAAAGATAAAGACAGAGTATTAAAGGCAGCTAGAGAGAGAAAAAAGATCACCTACAAAGGAAAACCCATCAAACTATCATCAGACTTCTCAACAGAAACCTTACAGGCCAGAGAGAATGGCATGATATATTTAATGTTATGAAACAGAAGGGCCTTGAACCAAGAATATTGTATCCAGCACGTTTATCATTTAAATATGATGGAGGGATTAAACAATTTCCAGACAAACGAAAGTTGAGAGTGTTTGCCTCTCATAAACCACCACTACAGAATATCTTAAATGGACTACTCTAGGTGGAAGCACTCCTAAGGCTAAAAAGATGTCATCAGAGAAAATAAAATCATAGCAAAGAAAGCAGACCATCCAAATACTAACTAAAGGCAAAGAATAAAACACCTAGTATATAAAAGAATGGAGGAGGAAGAATAAGAAGGGAGAGAAATAAAGAAACATCAGACAGTGTTTACAATTACATAAAAGAAAGTTAAGTTAGATTGTTAGATAATAAAGAAGCAACCCTTGAACCTTTGGTAACCACGAATCTAAAGCCAGCAATGGCAATAAGTACATATCTATCAATACTCACCCTAAATGTAAATGGACTGAATGCACCAATCAAAAGACACAGAGTAACAGAATGGATAAAAAAGCAAGACCCATCTATATGCTTCTTACAAGAGACACACCTCAAACCCAAAGATATACACAGACTAAAAGTGAAGGGATGGAAAAAGATATTTCATGCAAACAACAAAGAGAAAAAAGCAGGTGTTGCAGTACTTGTATCAGACAAAATAGACTTCAAAACGAAGAAAGTAGCAAGAGATAAAGAAGGACATTACATAATGATAAAGGGGTCAGTCCAACAAGAAGGTATAACCATTATAAATATATATGCACCCAACACAGGAGCGCCAGCATATGTGAGACAAATACTAACAGAATTAAAGGAGGAAATAGACAGCAATGCATTCATTTTAGGAGACTTCAACACACCACTCACTCCAAAGGACAGATCAACCAGACAGAAAATAAGTAAAGACACAGAAACAGATGGCCCTAACAGACATCTACAGAACTCTACACCCAAAAGCAACAGGATACACATTGTTCTCAAGTGCACATGGAACATTTTCCAGAATAGACCACATAATAGGCCACAAAAAGAACCTCAGTAAATTCCAAAATATTGAAATCCTACCAACCAACTTTTCAGATCACAAAGGTATAAAACTAGAAATAAATTTTAGAAAGAAATCCAAAAGGTTCACAAATACATGGAGACTTAACAACATTCTCCTAATTAATCAATGGGTTAACGACCAAATCAAAACAGAAATCAAGGAATATATGGAGACTAATGAAAACAACAACACAAAGCCACAACTTCTGTGGGATGCAGCAAAGGCAGTTCTAAGAGGAAAGTATATTGCAACTAACAGAAAGAGAAATCAGAAAAACAATTCCATTCACAATTGCATCAAAAAGAATAAAATACCTAGGAATAAACCTAACGAAGGAAGTGAAAGACCTGTACTCTGAAAACTACAAGACACTCCTAAGGGAAATTAAAGAGGACACTAAAAAGTGGAAATGCATCCCATGCTCTTGGCTAGGAAGAATAAATATTGTCAAAATGGCTATACTACCTAAAGCAATCTACAGATTCTATGCAATCCCTATCAAACTACCAAGAGCTTTCTTCAATGAACTGGAACAAATAATTCTAAAATTCATATGGAACCACAAAAGACCCCGAATAGCCAAAGCAATCCTGAGAAGGAGGAATAAAACAGGGGGAATTATGCTCCCTGACTTCAAGCTCTACTACAAAGCCACAGTAATCAAGACAATTTGGTACTGGAACAAAAACAGACCCACAGACCAGTGGAACAGAATAGAAAAACCAAACATTAACCCAAACATATACAGTCAATTAATATTTGATAAAGGAGCCTTGGATATACAATGGGGAGATGACAGCCTCTTCAGCAGCTGGTGTTGGAAAAACTGGACAGCAGCATGTAAGAGAATAAAACTGGACTACTGTCTAGCCCCATACAGAAAGGTAAACTCAAGGTGGATCAAAGACCTGAATGTAAGTCATGAAAGCATAAACTCTTAGAAAAAAATATAGGCAAAAATCTCTTGGACATAAACATGAGCGACTTCTTCATAAACATATCTCCTCGGGCAAGGGAAACAAAAGCAAAAATGAGCAAGTGGGACTATATCAAGCTGAAAAGTTTCTGTACAGCAAAGGACACCATCAGTAGAACAAGAAGACTTCCTACAGTATGGGAGAATATATTCATAAATAGCGTATCTGATAAAGGGTTGACATCCAAAATATATAAAGAACTCACGCACCTTAACAAACAAAAAGCAAATTATCCAATTAAGAAATGGGCAGAGGACATGAACTGACACTTCTCTAAAGAAGAAATTCAGATGGCCAACAGGCACATGAGAAGATGCTCCACATCACTAATCATCAGAGAAATGCAGATTAAAACCACAATGAGATATCACCTCACACCAGTGAGGATGGCCAACATCCAAAACACAAACAACAAATGTTGGCGAGGATGTGTAGAAAAGGGAACCCTCCTACACTGCTGGTGGGACTGCAAATTAGTTCAACCATTGTGGAAAGCATTATGTAGGTTCCTCAAAAGACTCAAAATAGAAATACCATTTGACCCAGGAATTCCACTCCTAGGAATTTACCCTAAGAATGCAGAACCCCAATTTGAAAAAGACAGATGCACCCCTATGTTTATTGCAGCACTCTTTACAATAGCCAAGAAATGGAAGCCACCTAAGTGTCCATCAGTAGATGAATGGATAAAGAAGAGGTGGTACATATACACAATGGAATATTATTCAGCCATAAGAAGAAAACAAATCCTACCATTTGCAACAACACAGATGCAGCTAGAGGGTATTATGCTCAGTGAAATAAGCCAAACCGAAAAAGACAAGTATCAAATGATTTCACTCATATGTGGAGTATAACAACAAAGAAAAAATACTGAAGGAAAAAAACAGCAGCAGGTTCACAGAACCCAAGAACGGACTAATAGTTACCAAAGGGAAAGGGACTGGGGAAAATGGGTGGGAAGGGAGGGATAAGAGGGAAAAAGGGGCATTACGATTAGCAGATGTAATGTTGGGGGGGCACGGGGAGGGCAGTACAACTCAGAGAAGACAAGTAGTGATTCTATAGCATCTCACTACGCTGATGGACAGTGACTGTAATGGGGTTGGTGGGGGGGACCTGATGAAGGGTAGGTTAATAACCATAATATTGCACATGTAACTGTAGATTAATGATACCAAAATAAATTATATTTAAAAAAATCCTTCTCTGGCATTCCATATTTAGGATTTACTTAAAACTCATACCCGGGCATAATATTTTTCTATTTTACCTACTTTCACATCATGACCCAGCATACACACACACACACACACACACAGTCATTGAAACAAAATATTCAATACAACACTTCAGATGTTTTCTGATATTTTCCTTTCAACTCTATACACATTTCCCTTCAAAATGTTGGTCATGACCCTCTCAATCAGGGGTTATTAACAAAGTGATTGTGGGTCATTTCATGGGGGCTGTGACTGAATTTCAAAGGAGTTATAAACTTTAATGGGAGAACTTCCATCTTCATTCCAGTAAATGAAATGTAATGTTTCCTTTTGTTATTAATGTAGGCAATAAGCACAGTCGTGTTAGCAGTCCCTGTGACTTGATCACCATGGAGCTCCCAGCTATAGGTCATTGAATATATCTTGAAATCGTGTTCATGCTCATCACTACTTTCAAATTATGTCCCAGTCTTCCCAGAGAATTCTTCCTCCCCTCTTTACCTATTATGTTTCCCTTTGGTCTTTCCCTCTCCCATCCTCCATGTTCCTTGTGTTTCTGGACCTGACACATCATGTGTGCACTCTAACTCACACACGAACGCATAATGAAGATAATACACTTATGGAGTTTTGAGCACATCACCATATATACTTGCTCCTATTTCCAAGCTCACACATACACAGGGCTATGCATCCACGTACAAGTGTACATGCCCACTCGTGCATGCACGCAATTCCCTAGATGCATGTCCAGAAAGACTCCTCGGCTAGTTCTTCTTTTGTTGATGTGCCTCAGCGACTTAGGGACTCTCCCAGAACCTTGTTAGGTGGCAATAGCCCAGAAGCACAAGCATCCCAGTGACCAAGAATAATGAATGATCCAGAGAGACATATGACAAGGTCAGGGAGACGTAACCTTGGTCCCAAAGAGCCAGATCAGCTAAGCCAACCCTCATTTTCAAGGTCCTAATTTTTTATATCTTTTAAATTCTAGACATCTTGTAAATCTTAGTTGTTTTGGAACAAGATGGTGTGAAACATGTAGAATTCACCAACAGTCATTCACTCTTTTGGAGCATGGACTATTCTGAAAATGTAATGAAAGTCATCAACTGTTTCCTGAGCAAAAAAAACAAGTCCTCTTATTCACATACGATTTTACATATGATTTCAGGGTGTTCCGGACTCTTTTACCTGAATTCTAGGAAATTATTTTCCATAATCATAAGATCTGAGTATTTAACATTCATGAATTGGAAAGGTTGGTATCTGCAAAGATCTGTGGCATCTAGTTGGGTCTGAGATACAGTGAATGCTGTTGGGTCCACAGATGGCCTTGGCCAGTAGCTGACCGTGATCACTCAGCTGCTGCCCACATCCATATAGCAACAGTCCTTGGCTGGTCTCTACCCCAAGCCCAGGCAGTGGTAACTCTCCAGAAGTGATCATACTTCATTTCTTGTGAAGGTGGCTCTGAAAAGACAGCCAGCTGCTAGAGTTGATGATGAAAATGAAGAAAGGGGAGGAAGTGAGGTTTCCTAACTGAAAGTGTGGCAATTTGCAGGGAGAACTATAGGCTGTCACAGAATAATATCCCATGATGGTTATTATCCAGTGGTGTTTATAATATATCCTATAAGTCTAATTCCCATGTCGCTCAGGTTCTTGACCATACACATGCCTAGACTTCAAGGATTACGAGAACAGATTCCTGCAGGGGCCAGGCAAGTATCACACATAAGTGAGGCATGCTGACAAAGCAGGCAGCCCTCGAAGTCTTTCATTTCCCCCCAGAGAGTCACAGGACCAGGGAAGAGTCCATTTCTTTACCGTAAGATGAACAGCAGCACAAGTTGAATGAGGAGTGGCAGGGATAGTGGGCCTCAGTGAGGAGTTTGGGGATAGTTGGCTAGTTAAGGCGGGTGTGGCCTGGGGTGAGCATTGTGTGCACCCACCTAACCTACTGGGAACCGACAGTCACCAGGTGGAATGCAGCCAGAGTCACCACAGCACAGCTCTCCCATTTCCCGTGAGCCAGGAATCTGGTCACTGAGTGACGTGCACTCTACCCTGCAGCACTGTGTGAGCTCGCTCTGGGCCGAGCAAACACAGCATACATGTGAAATGGACTCTCGTGGTGGATGGCTGTGGATAGTTCTTTCCTTGCACCTCCCCAACCCCCAGTCATCCCCAGAGAACAGAGGGTCCAGGCTCATCCCTGGAAAGAGGAGCTGTGCACAACCACGGCTAAACAAGGCCAACCCAGACACAGACAGGTTTACGCAGAAAGTGTGCTCAGAAAGTGACTCATTCTCAGAGACACGTGCTACTCAAGTGCCCTCTCAGAGGCTCAGAGGAGAGGAGCTGCCTTGTGTCCCGACCAGCGCTGTCCTAGCATTCCCAGCAGTCCAGCTTCTTGAAAGGAGAAAAAGGGCAGTCACTTGAGGCATTCCCCAGCACCCCAAACCACTTAGAGGCCCGGGCTCAGCCCAGTGTAACGGTGCTGTCCGCTTCAGACTTGCCCAGGCTCACCAGGTGGGTGCTGCGCTCGCTCCCCTGCCTTGCCTGGGAACTACCTGTCTGCACAGCTGATGCGGGGGAGAAACTGGGCTAGCACTCCTGTGTGTTCCACACACACCATCTGCATCTCAGCAAACCCCACCACCCACCACATCAGCACCGTTTGGGGTTATCTTTTTGATTTGGATTAACCTCTTAGATACAAATCGAGAATATTATATTAATTGAGCCGTTCTCTTCTCTCTTCCCACTTCTTCCTTGTGTTTTATAGCAGTCACATCGTTGTTAGGACTCTAATTTTCCTGAACTATTTTTCAAGGGTGCAAGGAATCTAAAACATACTTTACTTCATCTGTGTAAAAAAAATATTTGTAATGGAAGTTGAAGATAATTTAATGGAAGTTGAAGATAATTTGCAGGCTATTCTTGATTTTACTAGTGTTTTATTAACAAATCTGCTTTAATCCAGGATTAAAACTGAGTGAGATTAGAGGATTTCTCCCATCTGCAGCTCGGAGCAAGGGACTCTGAGCAATGGCATGCCTCTTTGCTTGCCATAAGGCTGTCTCCTCACGGCCCCAGCAGCGCCAAGTGCAGACCAGGTGCCACCCTCCCTGTGAGGCACAGGCACAGTGACAAGCAAGAAGGCTCCCAGCCTGGATAAAGGCCATCGCCTCCCTGGGCCCCTCAAAAAGGTATCAGGACAAAGTTCACAATCTCTTAATCTCTGTGTTCTCAGTGGCCTTTTCACACAGTACAGCCCTTCCTCTGAATTTAGCATTTAATTTCAGCATTATAGCACAGGGCACGTCGTTCCAGGAAAACAGGCAGTGACCAGAGTATAAAGCACCCTCTGCTGGACGTAACTGGTTTGCTCCATTGATTAGAGCACAATTAATAAGGCCAAGGTCACAGGGCCTCCATTCTCCTGGGCACCATTCAGTATTCTTCTGCTCCAAGGTCTTCTGCTGCACCTGAAGGCTGGACCAGCTGCCGCTGTGAAAATGTCATCATCCAAGGGATGACGGGGACTCAGGGCTTCTCTTGCGGGCAGTAGGTAGTGGCATTATGTCCACAGACACAAGATGTCATTTTATCTATCGAAGGTCACCATTATAGGGAAAAGGTTATGTCAGTCAGAGGTGACTACAGACAAAGCAGGCCAAGTCATCCCATGACCAGTGACTGGCATGTAGTTTCCTTCCTGGCCCTAACCTCACTCTGAACCTTCTGGGGAAGCTGCAGCCTTCCTCTATGTTCATTTCAAGCACCCATACAACCCCTCTCTGTCACCTTTGATTCTGTTTCTTTTTAATGTCAAGAATTATTAGTGTGTGAATGGCGTGTGTGGACATGTGTGCACAGGTGCATGCAATGAGCATGTCTGTGTGTAGTGAACTCATTCTTTCACCCCTACTTCCAAGGAGGATCCAGGAATGATTCCACCACCCAGTAGTTCACCCACGTAAGCACACTGGCTGTCACTTCTTTCTGTTCTCAGTCCTCTGTGTACAAGTGATCTCAAAATCTTGTCAGATCTACCATTAAAAAGTCTCGCAACCCTACTTTCTTTCTTTCTTCCACTATGCCATTTCAGATCACAGCCATCCCCCACCTAGATATCTCCAGCTGTTTCTAGCCAGTCTCTTTCCTTTGAAATGTCCTCCTATCTTACCCATTCTCATTACTGCAGCCTCATCAAACCACCTAAACACATGTCTGACCCTCCCACTCCCTTACTCAAAAGATTTCAGTGGTCTCCACTGCCCTCAGAAAGGAGTCTAAACTCCTCAGCATGGAAAAAAGGCCCATCGAGATCTGGTCCTAGCCTCAGCTCCTGCCTTCCCAATAGTAAGCATTCTACATTCAGCCAAATCAGACAACTCGCCACCCTAGACCATCCCAGCCTCCAGCTGCTTACATGTATGTCCTCACTTAGAATGCCCTCCCCCATCTTGTCCAATACTCCTCTGAGGCCTGTCTCCAAGTGACCCAGAAAGAGCCAGCCAGGTCTGCTTCTGCGAGGCATGAGTCATAGCACTTACCTGCCCATTACTACATGAGATGGTGTTCATACACGTGTCTCCTCCCTTTGTCCAAGTAGTAGGCCTGGGCAGGGGTTGGTGGGGGCGGGGAGCAAAGGATGGGTCATGCCAGCGGGACCAAGGAGCCACCCAGGAAGAGCTCCCCGTGCCAAAGTTGGAACAACAAGCTTTGCTTGTTGCTTTGTTTCAGCAACAAAATTAACTACAATAGTATTGGATTATAATACTATCATTTATATTCATATAAAACTATTATATAAATTTATACTTACATTTATATAATATTTATTTTGTATTTATACAATATTATTATATAAAGAATAAAATGAGTATCTATGACACTCTATTGATATAAAACAAATGACTGAATAAATAAATTAATGGGGGATAAGGGACAAATTTCCCTTATAAAAGAATTCCAAAGTGTAAATGATTTATCTGATAGGGGGTTAAGACCCTAAATATATAAAAAACTCACATGACTGAATACCAGAAATAACAAATAACCTGATTAAAAATTGGAAGGAGAAACTGAACAGACATTTTTACAAAGAAGAAATAAAAATGGCCAACAAAAGGCCCATGAAAAGATGCTCCACCACATCTCTAATCATCAGAGAAATGCAAATCAAAACCACAATGAGATATCACCTCACACCAGTTAGGATGGCCACCATCCAAAAGACAATAACAAGTGTTGGCGAGAATATGGGGAAATGGGAACCCTCTTACACTGTTGGTGGGAATGTAAATTGATACAGCCACTGTGAAAAACAGTATGGAGGCGCCTCAAAATACTAAAAATAGAAGTACCACATGACCCAGTAATTCCACTTCTAGGAATTTCCCAAAGTAAACAAAATCTCTGACTTGAAAACGTATATGAACCCCTATGTTTATTTATTGCCACATTATTTACAATAGCCAAGATAAGGAAGCAACTGAAGTGTCCACCAAATAGATGAATGGATAAAGATGTGGTCCATATGTACATATATGTTATTCAGCCAAAAAAAAGAAAGAAACCTTGCCATTTGCAACAGCATGGATGGACCTAGAGAGTATTATGCTCACTGAAATAAGCCAGGCAGAGAAAGACAAATACTGTATGATTTCACTTAAACAAAACAAAATGAACAAAATAGCAGTAGACTTATAGACACTGCGATGTGACTGGTGGTTACCATGGGGACGGGTTAGGGGAGTGGGTTGGGGGAGGGAGATAAAGAGGCACAAAAATTTTCAATCATAACATAAGTCAGTCAAGGGGAAGGAAGTGCAGCATAGAGAATATAGTCAATGGTTCTGTAACATCGTCCTCTGTTGACAGGAACTGCACTAGCTGGGGGGAGGATTTAATAATTTGTGTAACTGTTGCATCACTGTGCTGTATCCTTGAAACCAATATAATATTGTGTATCAACTATTCTTCAATACAAAAAGAAGAATTTTAAGTAATATGTGTAGGTAGTCTCCTGTCCTGGAGTTGGGGCTGGACTCAACGACCTGTGTCCAACAGAGAGCATATGGAAAGGGAAAAGTAAAAAGCTTACCTAGAAGAAATCTGAAAGGCAACAGACACTACCTTAACCAGGTGACCACCAAGGTCAAATATCACATGCCCCTGATAGGACAGTGAGAGTGACATTTCATCTCTGTGGCATTCTACTCCCAAATCCATGACTCCAAGCTGATCGTAAGAAAACACCAGGCAGACCCTGATTGAGGAATGAATGTTCTACAAAATAACCAGTGTTCTTCAAAACTGCCTAGGTCATGACAAACCCAGGAACACTGAGAAATTATCATAGATCAGAGGAAACATAAAAACACCTGCCTCATAAATGCCACGATCACAAAACAGACAGAAGAACGTTAGTGGAAAAACTGATGACATCTGAATAAAGTCTGTACTTAGTCAACAGCATTGCACAAATCTAATTTTGACAAAGGTACTGCAGTTATATAAGATGATAACATTGAGGGCAGCTGGGTAAATGGGTATATAGGAACTCTGTGACTCTGTAAGTCTTTTATAAATTAAAATTATTCAAAAATAGAAAGCTTTTTTAAAAACCATCTGAAATTGTTATTGCTTCAGATACATATGTATACATAGTTCTGAATTTTAAGACATGTAAAAATATTTCTTATTCAAAAAAATCAAATTAAAAAATAAAATAAACACAGCATTCATTATAGTATGCGTCTGAAAGTGGTAGGGTTATAAATTTGCTGCTTTTCTTATTCTGCATTATTTTAGGGCATTGTTTTTGTTTCCATAATAATTTGGATTTAAACCTGGGAAAACATCAGTTTCAGTTTTGTGCAACCGTGAAGTTTCTCTATTTCTCTTTGTTGGTCTCAAGGGTTGAACTCCAATTGGGATAGATTCAGAAATAACAGAAATGAATCCTCTCTAATTGAAATTCATTTGCAATGGCTGAATTAGGCCCCATCCCCTGGGTTTGGCTAAGCCCAACGGCTTACGCCTGGGCAGGAGAAAGACTAGAAACAGCAGACAAATGCCCCCAGTAAACTTGCCACACAGCAACTTTTAGCAAAGAGGCCTGTTTTCATTGTGAAACGTTGGTCAGAGAACTAATTTGGATATCTACTTCCTTCCAGATTTGTTTCATGCCCATATCAGCTGAAACATACAAATCACTGATGGCAGATAGAGGCGTGAGCTGCTCTGCCATAATAGGGTAATTCTAGGTATATAATCAGGTGTTTTGTGGCTGTCACTTAAGCAGCCCCTGACGAACGTCACTGCCGATGAAGACTGACACAAATATATGAGGCACCTTCTTGCCATCACTTCTGCCAAAGCATCAGGTGAAACACATCATCTGTGACAGGGCAGCATTAAGCAAATTAATGTTCAGGAGTCTTTTAAATAACAATTTTTTCAAAAAGCAAGGAATTTATTTTTCAGGCATGACTAGGGAGAAAAATTGTGGCAATCAAATGTGGAGATGGCTCTCAGCCACTGTAAATAGGTTCCACAGGACCTGGCTCACTCCTTCCTGCCATGTCTTCTCATTCTAGAATTAGGGGAAGAGCCTTGGAGGATGAGTGTCATCCTCCCCTGCGCATTCTACGGTGTGCTATAGGAGGAAGACATGCATCCCTTAGGAAGAATCCCTCACATGAGGCTTTGCCTATGGATGGCCCAGTGAGGCCAGGAGAGCAGCTCTGAGGGACAGAAAAGTCTAAGCTGTCCACACTCATCTCTGGGCTCCCAGGACAAGGGAACAGGACACTGGACAGAGGCAGCTGTTTCCTGAATGGTCCCCATGCCTTCATTTTTTGCCCACCACAGTCTCCTCTCCTTAACACAGCCAAATGATCTTTTCTTTTTATTATTTTTAAAAATATTGCGGTCAGTATGTTTATGAAGAATTTTTAATAACATGGAAAAGTTTAACATAAGCTCATGTTTTTATTTTATTAAGGTATCACCAATATACATTCTTATGATCAAGTTTCACATGAGCAACATTGTGGTTACTATATTCCCCTCTATTACCAAGTCCCGACCACACACCCCATTACAGTCGCTGTCCATCAACACAGTAAGATGCTCTAGAGTCACTACTTGTCTTTGTGCTATACTGCCTTCCCCATGCCCCCCCTCTACATTATGTGTGCTAATCATAATACTCCTTAATCCCTGTGTCCCTCACTTCCCACCCATCTTCCCCAGTCCCTTTCCCTTTGGTAACAGTTAGTCCATTCTTGGGTTCTGTGAGTCTGCTGCTGTTTTGTTCCTTCAGTTTTTCCTTTGTTCTTATACACCACAGATGAGTGAAATCATTTGATACTTGTCTTTCTCTGCCTGGCTTGTTTCACTGAGCATAATACCCTCTAGCTCCATCCATGTTGTTGCAAATGGTAGGATTTGTTTTCTTATGGCTGAATAATATTCCATTGTGTATATGTACCACATATTATCCATTCATCTACGGATGGACACTTAGGTTGCTTCCATTTCTTGGCTACTGTAAATAGTGCTGCAATAAACATAGGGGTACATATCTCTTTTTGAATCTGTAATCCTATTTTCTTAGGGTAATTTCCTAGGAGTGGAATTCCTAGGTCAAATGGTATTTCTATTTTTAGTTTTTCGAGGAACCTTCATACTGCTTTCCACAATGGTTGAACCAATTTACATTCCCACCAGCAGTGTAGGAGGGTTCCCCTTTCTCCACATCCAAGCCAGCATTTGTTGCTCCTACTCTTTTCTGTGTTGGCCATCCTAACTGGTGTGAAGTGATATCTCATTGTGGTTTTAATTTGCATTTCTCTGATGATTAGTGATGTGGAGCATCTTTTCATGTGCCTTTGGCCATCTGAATTTCTTTTGATAAGTGTCCATTCAGATCCTCTGCCGATTTTTTAATCGGGTTCTTTGCTTTTTGTGTGTTAAGGCATGCGTGTTCTTTGTATATTTTGGATGTCAACCCCTTATCAGATATGTCATTTATGAATATATTGTCCCATACTGTAGGATGCCTTTTTGTTCTACTTATGGTGTCCTTTGCTGTACAGAAGCTTTTTAGTTTGATGTGGTCCTGGAACTCATTCATTTTTGCTTTTATTCCCCATGCCCAAGGAGATGTGCTCAGGAAAAAGTGGCTCATGTTTATATTCAGGAGATTTTTGCCTATGTCTTCTTCTGTGAGTTTTATGGTTTCATAACTTACATTCAGGTCTTTGATCCATTTTGAGTTTACCTTTGTGTATGGAGTTAGACAGAAATCCACTTTCATTCTCTTAAATGAAGCTGTCCAGTTTTGCCAACACCAGTTGTTGAAGAGGCTGTCATTTCCCCATTGCAGGTCCATGACTCCTTTATCATATATTAATTGGCCATATATGTGTGGGTTTATATCTGGACTCTGTATTCTATTCCAATTCCATTGATCTATGGGTCTGTTCTTGTGCCAGTACCAAATTATCTTGATTACTGTGGCTTTGTAGTAGAGCTTGAAGTTGGGGAGCATAATCCCCCAAGCTTTATTCTTCCTTCTCAGGATTGCTTTGGCTATTTGGGGTCTTTTATGGTTCCATATGAATTTTAGAACTATTTGTTCTAGTTCATTGAAGAATTCTGTTAGTATGTCGATAGGGATGGCATTGAATCTGTAGATTGCTTTAGACAGGATGGCCATTTTGACAATATTAATTCTTCCTACCTAAGAGTATGGGATGTATTTCCATTTATTAGTGTCTTCTTTAATTTTTCTAAAGAGTGTCTTATAGTTTTCAAGGTATGGTCTTTCACCTTCTTGGTTAGGTTTATTCCTAGGTATTTTATTCTTTTTTATGCAGTTGTGAATGGAATTGTTTTCCTGATTTCTCTCTCTGCTAGTTCATTGTTAGTGTACAGGAATGCAACAGATTTCTGTGTATTAATTTTGTATCCTGAAACTTTGCTGGATTCAGATATTAGTTCTAGTAGTTCTGGAGTGGATTCTTTAGGGTTTTTATGTACAGTATCATATCATCTACAAACAGTGACAGTTTAACTTCTTTCTTACCGATCTGGATGCCTTTTATTTCTTTGTGTTGTCTGATTGCCATGGCTAGGACTTCTAGTACTATGTTGAATAAAAGTGGGGAGAGTGGGCATTCTTGTCTTGCTCCCAATCTTAGAAGAAAAGCTTTCAGCTTTTCACTGTTAAGTATGATGTTGGCTGTGAGTTTGTTATATATGGCCTTTATTATGTTGAGGTACTTGCCCTCTATACACATTTTTTGAGAGTTTTTATCATGAATGGGTATTGAATTTTGTCAAATGCTTTTTCAGCATCTATGGAGATGATCATGTTATTTTTGTCATTTTTATTGATATAGTGCATGATATTGACAGATTTTCAAATGTACCATCCTTGCATCCCTGGAATGAATCCCACTTGATCATGATGTATTATCTTTTTGATTTATTTTTGAATTAGATTTGCTAATATTTTTTTGAGTATTTTTGCATCTATGTTCGTTAGGGATATTGGTCTGTAATTCTCTTTTTTTGTGGTGTCTTTACCTGGTTTTGGTATTAGAGTAATTCTGGCTTCACAGAATGAGTTTGGAAGTATTCCCTCCTCTTCTATTTTTGGAGAACTTTGAAGAGGATGGGTATTAGGTCTTCTCTAAATGTCTGATAAAGTTCAGCAGTGAAGCCATTTGGTCCAGAGGTTTTGTTCTTGGGTATTTTTTTGATTACTGATTCAATTTCATTGCTGGTAATCGGGTCTGATCAGATTTTCTGTTTCTTCCTGGGTCAGTCTTGAAAGGTTGTATTTTTCTAAGAAGGTTTCCTTTTCTTCTAGGTTATCCAACTTGTTAGCATATTATTTTCATTGTATTCTCTAATAATTCTTTGTATTTCAGTGGTGTCCACAGTGATTTTTCCTTTCTCATTTCTGATTCTGTTTATGTGTGTAAACTCTTTTCTTCTTGATAAGTCTGGCTATGGGTTTATCTATTTTGTTTATTTTCTCAAAGAACCAGCTCTTGGTTTCATTAATTCTTTCTATTGTTTTATTCTTCTCAATTTTATTTATTTCCTCCCTGATCTTTATTATATTCCTCCTTCTACTGACTTTGGGCTTCATTTGTTCTTCTTTTTCCAGTTTCAGTAATTGTGACTTTAGACTTTCATTTGGGATTGTTCTTCCTTCTTTAAATAGGCCTGAATTGCTATATACTTTCCTCTTAGATCTGCCTTTGCTGCATCCCACAGGAGTTGGGGCATTGAGCTCTTGTCTTCATTTTCATTTGTCTCAATATATTGTTTGATCTCTGTTTTTATTTGGTCATTGATCCATTGGTTATTTAGGAGCATGTTGTTAAGCCACCATATGTTTGTGAGCCTTTTTGTTTTCTTTGTATGGTTTATTTCTAGTTTCATACCTTTGTGATCTGAGAGGTTAGTTGGTAGAATTTCAATCTCTTTGAATTTGCTGAGGCTCTTTTTGTGGCCTAGTATGTGATCTATTCTGGAAAATGTTCCGTGTGCACTTGAGAAAAATGTGTATTTTTTATCCATTCTTTAACTCTATGTCTTTTGATTGGTGCATTCAGTCCATTTACATTTAGGGTGATTATCGATAGATATGTAGTTATTGCCATTGCAGGCTTTGGATTTGTGGTTACCAAAGGTTCAAGGGAAGCTTCTTTACTATCTAATAGTCTAACTTAAATCACTTATTACACTATTATAAAGACAATCTGAAGATTCTTTTTCTCTTCCTTCCTTTTCTTCCTCCTCCCCTCTTTATATGTTAGGTGTCATATTCTGTACTCTTTGTGTATCCCTTGACTGACTTTGTGGGTAGCTGATTTAATTTTGCATTTGGTTAGTATTTCATTAGTCTACTTCCTTTACTGTGGTTTTATTTTCTCTGGTAACAGCTATTTAGCCTTAGGAGCACTTCCATCTAGAGCAGTCCCTTTAAAATACACTGTAGAGATGGTTTGTGGGAGGTAAATTCCTTCAACTTTTGCTTCTCTGGGAATGGTTTAATTCCTCTTTCAAATTTAAATGATAATCTTTCTGGGTAGAGTATTCTTGGTTTGAGGCCCTTCTGTTTCATTGCATTGAATATATCATGCCACTCCCTTCTGGCCTGTAAGGTTTCTGCTGACAAGTCTGATGACAGCCTGATGGGTTTTCCTTTGTAGGTGTTCTTTTTTCTCTCTCTGGCTGCTTTTAATATTCTGTCCTTGTTCTTTGTCTTTGCCATTTCAGTTATTATATGTCTTGGTGTTGTCTTCCTTGGGTCCCTTGTGTTGGGAGATCTGTGGACTTCCATGGCTTGAGGGGCTGTTTCCTTCCCTAGACTGGGAAATTTTCAGCAATTATTTCTTCAAAGACACTTTCTATCCCCTTTTCTCTCTCTTCTTCTGGTACCCCTATAATGCAAATATTGTTCCGTTTGGATTGGTCACACAGTTCTCTTAATATTTTTTCATTCCTAGAGATCCTATTTTCCTTCTCTGCCTCAGCTTCTTTGTGTTCCTGTTCTCTCACTTCTATTCCATTTACCATCTCCTCTGCCTCATCTAATCTGCTTTTAAATCGCTCCATTGTATGTTTCATTTCAGCTACTGTATTTTTTAAGGTGACTATCTCCCTCCTGAATTTGTCCTTTAGCTCTTGAATATTTTTCTGTAGTTCCATTAGCATGCTTATGACTTTTATTTTGAATTATTTTTCAGGAAGATTGGTGATTTCAGCCTCACTGAGCCCTCTTTCTGGTGTTTGATGGATTTTGGATTGAACAAGGTTCTTCTCCGTTTTCATAATCCTATTGGATAGTGAGAAATATTAGGTTTGTGTAGGTGGCGCCCTCAAGTGCTCAGAAGCTCTGCTCTTTGGAGCTGCCTAGTACCTGGAGCAATGGCAGCGGTCACAGGTGAGCAGTGTTGATGCTTACCCTAAAGAGTGAGCCCTTCTTCCCAGCCACAGTGCCTGCCTCCACTGTCAGGGACAGTGAGCTGCACACATGGGGCAGCCTCTGCTTTAAGCCATGTAGTTTCTGTAGGTGGGGCTGCTCTCTGGCTGGTCTGGAGCAATGGAGGAGGGCAACGGGTTTGTGCACAGGTGCAGTCGTGGAGGAAGAAGTGGCAGGCTGCTTATCATGGTGGGGGACCTTGGGGCTGCATTGCCAGCCAGGGGGATGGAGTGCCTGAAGCTCCTAAAAGTTCCCAAGATACTGGGCTAAGTGTGCTGGGACGATTTTGTCCACCTATTCCTTCTCCTGAATCCTTGCCCTTTTATCAGACCTCTCACTTTGGGAAGTCTTTCAAAGTGCTTGCCTTTCTTTTGTCCCAGGGCAGCCGATTGTGGGAACCTGGTTGCAGTCTTAGTCTCTGACTTCGGTTTTAAGCCCGTCTAATCACCAGGGCACCATGCAATGTGGGTTTGTGCTCTTGGGGTAGATTTCTAGGGCTGGGTATTTAGCAGTTCTGTGCTTCCACTCCCTCCCTGCTCTGGTTCTCTTTCTCCTGCTGGTGAGCTGGGGTCAGGGGAGTGCTCGGGTCCCACCGGGTTGCAGTTTTATTACTTTAACGTTTTCCATGACATGTTCTCTTTTTGCACATGTGGACTGGCTAGTGCAATCTTATTTCTGGTCACTCTTTTAGGAATAGTTGTATTTGCTGTATTTTCATATTACATATGGTTTAGGGAGGAGATTTCTGCCTCACTTCTCACACCTCCATCTTTTTTCCTCTCCCTCCAAATGATTTTTTTTTATGTAAATCAAATCACATCACTCCTTCATTGCAAATCCTTCAACAGCTCTCCATCACACTTGAATTAAAATTCAAAATCCTGATCATGGCTACAAGGCTCCTGAGGTGGGCTCCTCCCTTCCCTTGCCCACAACCACCACCCCCATATACTCCAGCCAGCTGGTCTTCATGGCTGTTTCTCTAACACGTTAAGCCTATTCCCACCCTGGGACCTTTTACTTGCACTTGCTGTTCCCTTCTTCCTAAAGTATTCTTTCCCTAGATTTTCTTGTGGCTCATTTCTTCACCTCATTTATCAGCTCAAATGTCATATTCTCAGAGAGGTCTTTCCTTACCACCTTATCTTGGAAATCTTCCTCTACATGTTGCCTCTACTACTCTCTATTCTTCTGTTGCTTTAATTTTTATAGCACTTAATTCTGCTTAATGTTATTCACAGATTCATTAACTGCCTGCCCCACTAGAATAAAGACTTTCCACAGTATCATGGTGCCTAGAATATGTCATGGCCAACATCATGCCCTGCCAGTACACATGGTCAAGTGATTTGTTTTGGCCAGTAAGATGTAACAAAAGTGACACATGTCATTTCCAGATAGAACCATGAAGAGCTGGTGCATGGTTCTTCGCTTTCCCTTCTCCCTGCTGTAGGCCAGGAAAACACATGTTAAGATGGACCCTGAGCAAAAGACCCCTGGGCAACTTACACTGGGAAAAATAAATTTTTTATTTTAAACCCCTGAGCTTTGGGGAGTGGTCTGCTAGTTATGTCAGCATAATCTAACCTATCCTAACTAGCACAGGGCCTGAATGAACAAATGAATGAATGAACACAGTAAATAGATGATTTGCTGAGTGTGGCAGTATGTTTCTCTGGCATCGGCAACCACAGGGCAACTCAGATTTTCCCACAGCCAGTAGGATAATAAAGCACAGCAAGGCTGGGACAATGAGCTCAGTAGGGAGCACATAGGGCAAACTGAAGGTCTTACTGTCTTACAGGTCCAGCTTAACTCTATAGCCAACAATCACACACAGCATGCTCCCTCTCACTCCAGTTTATTTGCCTAGAAAATAGGCCTCTCAACAAGCCATGGCAGAGGGGTATCTCTAGTGCAAGAACCTGGGGGGGCAATATGAGGAAGGGAGTCCAGTACCTCCCTCATTCCTCCCACTAGTTAGCTCCCTCTGATGATTCTAAAAGCATCTCTACTATTCCACAGCGATGTGACCTCTGGTAGATTACTTAACCCCTCTGACCTACAGTTTTCTTCTCTGTAAAAGGTGGATAATAATACCCCTATCTCATAGGGTAGTGAGAATTAAATAACAAAAGGCATTTGCAACGCTTGAAAAAGTGTTTGGCACAGATTATATGCTCAATAAATGCTAACTACTAATATGAGTGTTTTCTGAAACTTTAGAAATCTCTCAGGTAGAAGCTAGAGGACAGGGAGGAGAAGCCACCATCTTAGGATGAATCATACACGGTAGAAACAAATGAAGAAACATTCTTCTAAAACAACCCAGATGTCCCAGAATCTAAAATAATTTTAATTCAACGGAAAGCACCGACAGACACAGAGAGGCCCAGCCACAGCCACCCTGCGTGACTCAGCATGCCTGAAGGAATATACACATTGGTTACGTTTGTTGCCTTTAGTGTTATCGTATTTTTGCACAGACCTTTTAATCTTAGAAATTAAATGACTACTCTAGAAGGTTACAGGACTTCTTACTCTCCCTCCCCCTGGTTGTATTTCCTTTTGAGACATTTTAAAAGTTTTCAGGAAAAAATAAATATGCTGTAAAAGGCTAGGTTGAATTATATGATACATTGAAATTAAAATGAAATTTAAAATTATCATGCAGTTCAGAATGATGTAGAATGAGTGATAATAAATAAAGGTTAAAAGGATGATGAAAGATTCTTTTTCATGGTTTTTATTTTTTTCCCTTTCTGTTGTTTATAAAAACCTTCTCAGAAGATTAAAAATAATATTTCTTTCCCTATTGATTTTTTCTTTTCCCATTTGGCAAACATTAATTTATTTCCTGTGTTTCTAATGGAGCTGATGTTAATATAACTTTATTTATTTATTTCATCCCCCAGACATTGGCATTACTGTAGGCACCCCACGGCCTGAGGACAGCAGCCAGACAGCTTCAGGGGTGACAGGGCATATCTGGGGACAGTAGTGCAGTTCCCACAAGCCTATCCCCAGTGTACGCATGGAAAGGCCTCTGGCCTACACCACCTGAGAGTCAAGGGACTTCTTGCCCACCCCACTGCCCTGGGAAGGCTGCTCCAGAACTGGACCAGGGCCTGCTCACATGGTTCCCTCTGCTTGGAGTTTTTCTTCTCTCCTCTCCTGCTTTCCTTTGGGGCCACCCCAGATTCTGTCTTTTGGGAGGAAGACTGCCCTGATCTCTTCTTTTTTTTTTTAAGTTTATTTTGATATCATTAATCTACAATTAAATGAGTATTATTATGGTGATTACACTACTCCCTTCATCAGGTCGCCCCCGAACCCCATTACAGTCACTGTCTATCAGCGTAGTGAGATGCCATAGAGTCACTACTTGTCCTCTCTGGGTTGTACAGCCCTCCCCGCGCCCCTCGAACATTACATCTGCTAATCGTAATGTCCCTTTTTCCCCCTTGCCCCTCCCTTCCCACCCATCCTCCCCAGTCCCTTTCCCTTTGGTAACTATTAGTCCGTTCTTGAGTTCTGTGAGTCTCCTGTTGTTTTGTTCCTTCAGTTTTTTTTTTCTCAGTTCTTATACTCCGCATATGAGTGAAATCATTTGGTACTTGTCTTTTTCAGCTTGGCTTATTTCACTGAGCATAATACCCTCTAGCTACATCTGTGTTGTTGCAAATGGTAGGATTTGTTTTCTTCTTATGGATGTATAATATTCCATTGTGTATATGTACCACCTCTTCTTTATCCATTCATCTACTGATGGACACTTAGGTTGCTTCCATTTCTTGGCTATTGTAAATAGTGATGCGATAAACATAGGGGTGCATCTGTCTTTTTCAAACTGGGCTGCTGCATTCTTAGGGTAAATTCCTAGGAGTGGGATTCCTGGGTCAAATGGTATTTCTATTTTGAGTTTTTTGAGGACCCTCCATAATGCTTTCCACAATGGTTGAACTAATTTGCATTCCCACCAGCAGTGTAGGAGGGTTCCCTTTTTTCCACATCCTTGCCAACATTTGTTGTTGTTTGTGTTTTGGATGTTGGCTATCCTCACTGGTGTGAGGTGGTATCTCATTGTGGTTTTAATCTGCATTTCTCTGATGATTAGTGATGTGGAGCATATTTTCATGTGCCTGTTGGCCATCTGAATTTCTTCTTTGGAGAAGTGTCTATTCATGTCCTCTGCCCATTTCTTAATTGGATTATTTGCTCTTTGTTTGTTGAGGTGCGTGAGTTCTTTATATATTTTGGATGTCAACCCCTTATTGGATATGTCATTTATGAATATATTCTCCCATACTGTAGGATGTCTTTTTATTCTACTGATGGTGTCCTTTGCTGTACAGAAGCTTTTCAGCTTGATATAGTCCCACTTGTTCATTTTTGCTTTTGTTTCCCTTGCCCGGGAGATATGTTCATGAAGAAGTTGCTCATGTTTATGTCCAAGAGATTTTTGCCTATATTTTTTTCTAAGAGTTTTATGGTTTCATGACTTACATTCAGGTCTTTGATCCACCTTGAGTTTACCTTTGTGTATGGGGCTAGACAGTAGTCCAGTTTCATTCTCTTACATGTAGCTGTCCAGTTTTTCCAACACCAGCTGCTGAAGAGGCTGTCATCTCCCCATTGTATATCCAAGGCTCCCTTATCAAATATTAATTGACTGTATGTGTTTGGGTTGATGTTTGGATTTTCTATTCTGTTCCACTGGTCTGTGGGTCTGTTTTTGTGCCAATACCAAATTGTCTTGATTACTGTGGCTTTGTAGTAGAGCTTGAAGTCAGGGAGTGTAATTCCCCCTGTTTTATTCCTCCTTCTCAGGATTGCTTTGGCTATTCGGGGTCTTTTGTGGTGCCATATGAATTTTAGAATTATTTGTTCCAGTTCATTGAAGAAAGCTATTGGTAGTTTGATAGGGATTGCGTTGAATCTGTAGATTGCTTTGGGTAGTATAGCCATTTTGACAATATTTATTCTTCCTAGCCAAGAGCATGGGATGCATTTCCATTTGTTAGTGTCCTCTTTAATTTCTCTTAGGAATGTCTTGTAGTTTTCAGAGTACAGGTCTTTCACTTCCTTCGTTAGGTTTATTCCTAGGTATTTTATTCTTTTTGATGCAATTGTGAATGGAATTGTTTTTCTGATTTCTCTTTCTGTTAGTTCATCATTAGTGTATAGGAAAGCAACAGATTTCTGTGTGTTAATTTTGTAACCTGCAACTTTGCTGAATTCAGATATTAGTTCTAGTAGTTTTGGAGTGGAGTCTTTAGGGTTTTTTATGTACAATATCATGTCATCTGCAAATAGTGAGAATTTGACTTCTTCTTTACCAATCTGGATGCCTTGTATGTCTTTGTTTTGTCTGATTGCCGTGGCTAGGACCTGATCTCTTCTTTATGTGGGACACCTACCTCCCAGCAGAGCAAGTTTCTAATGTATTCAATACACCTTTAGTATGCTTGACCCTGGGCCATGTGCTGGAAATGCAACAGTGAGAAAGATGCAGTTTCTGCCTTTGAGGACATGAGTCCAGTCGGGGAGGCACAATGGTAGTATTATGGTGCAACACTCCTCTGTGAGGCACACTTACCAGGGCACTTACATCAAGCTGGGATCAGGAAAGCGTTCCAGGGGGAAGTGACATCTAAGCTGAATCTTAGAAACAAACAAAATGAAAAGAGGAAGTTAGAGAATGGAGCACCAGGGGCTTAACTCAAAGCACATCCCCAGGTGGCCAGGCTAGGACTGAAACTAAGGTTCCCAAGTATGCTTCCTGTGCCCAGCTCCTCCCAGGCCACACCTTGCTTTCTCATACTGTGGATGCTGCCTGTTATCTGTGCAAAACTGGGCAGCCCTGTGGTTCTACTTCTGGGCTTGGTTGACCCAGTTAAGTCTAGAGTAAAGGTAGGGGGTACCATTCTCTTCCTGATGCCCTCTACCCCATGCCATTCCACCACATTTGTATGTACCAAATGGTAAACTTGAGAAATTCAAATCACAGAGAAAACATAAGTAAATTGCTACAGCTGTGACTGCTAAAGTATTTCCTCAGTAATTATGCATTCTATTTCATTAAATCTTCCTTCAAGAAGTATTCATTTTGCAATGTGGGGTTCATGTCTTATAAACAGCTTTTAATTTCTTAAAATTCATTTATTTTTATTTATCTATAAAATAAAATATGAGTGGATCTGGAGGCATCCCTAACTACTTACAGTTTTCTCATCCTGTAGCAATCCAACCAGAGAATTCCTACCACAATGCGGTGTTTCCCAAAAGCCAATCTATGTTTAGGTGCTAGGCTGGTTGCCTAAGAATTACTTGGACAAAATCAAACACGTTGAACTTGTCAACATGGAGGTTTCCAAGCTCTATTTGAGAAATTCAGATTCAACAGAACTGGAAGATTCCACAAGTGATTCTTATAGGCATTCTGACTTGAGAACCACTGTCTCAAGCAATTCCACTTTCTACTTAATGACAACCAGTAAAACTGCAGACATAGAAACACACAATCAAATCCTGGGAACAAAATATGCAAGTCCAATCCATTTCAAAAAAATAAAGGGCATAAAATGAGAGTTCAAGTAAGTGAAAGAGAAAGAAGTTGCTCATACATGGATCTTTTTTTGACTCTTGCTCTTGTTTCTATCCGTCCTAAGACTTGTTGAGAGAAACCAGAGGTTTTGATGTGGTGCAGAAAAGTATGTGAGGAGAGTAAGATATGAAATCAGAGGTAAAGGAGGAGACAGAACATGTAGGACATTGTGAAGACTTTGGCTGGTACTTTAAATAAGATGAGAAGTCCTTGGAGTGTTTTGTGCACAGATTGACAACGTCCAACTTAGGTATTTGCATGAGTGCTTTGACTGCTCTTTAGAGGATGGAATACATAGAAGAGGGGAGGAGGAGTAATTTGGAAAACCCTCTGGAAAGAGAGTGCAATGATCCAGTTAAAAGATGATGATGACATGGACTGGGTAGTAGGAGTGGAAAGGTGAAAAGTGGTCAGATTCTGGATATATTTAAAGGTAGAGTTGACAAGGTGTGTTAATGGGATATCTAAAAGGAGGAGTCAAAAATGGCAAGAAGATCTGGCTTAACCAATTGGAAGGATTGGTTGCCAATAACTGAAATGGGGAAGAATAGAACTTTCTAAGTGGAGTGTGGTGGCTGGAAGTATCAGTGAGTCCTCTACTATTATGAAGATTAATCAAGAGTTTATTCTATTTCCTGAAGAGAATAATGAAGATAAGCAATAGTCTTGTGTCCAGGGTTGTTGTCAGGATTAGAAATAGTCTCTATTCAGAGGAAATATCTAGATTAGCAACTGTTAATAATGGTTTCTTCTGAAGAATATGAAAGGGAGAGTTCACAAAATTTTCTTTTTACTTTTCTTAACGGTCTTACTATGGACATGTTTCAATTTTTAACACTGCTCAGTGACAAAAAGACAAATAACTACCAATAAATGCAACAATGTGGTTGAATCCCCAAAACAACATGTTAAGCAAAAGAAGTCACATATAAAAAAAGTATACATTGCATGATTCTGTTTGTATGCATTTAAAGGATATAAAAAACTAATTTATTGTCATAGAAGTCAGGATGGTGGTTGATTCTGTGAGGATTGACTAGAAAGGACAGGAAGGAATTTTAAATTGCATCCAAGTTAATTTTCTTAAACACTGCCTTTTAAATATTGCCTGTGAGTAACTGAGTGAACTATAAACATAGCTTCTCCTCTTCAGCCCACAAATCACTATATAATGTGCATTACTTTTCTCAAAATCTGTCTGATTGGTCACTGTACTGTCCGCACACAGACAATAAAGCTTGTAGTTGTGTTGCCTACTCATGACCCAATGATACACCCAAAAAACATTTTACAAAAATAGGTCATTGAAAGAGGGATTGACCAACAAAAACAAAAGTGAAACAAATGAATGAAAAGTGGTAACACTGGAAATGAAATTAAAACAGTGATAGAAGAAATTTCTGACCATGGAATGTTGACACTGCTGTCACTCAAGAAACTCTAATATGCCACCAGAGGAACTTAATGAAGGCAAACTTATGGATATAAATAGCTGATGAAAAGAATAAAGATGCACCAGAAGATCCCAGCAAAAACTTCACAATAAAGAACTCTCAGAGGTGTTACATTAAGAGAAAAAAAGGATTAAATGTTGGAAGCTGAATCAATCTTAAAACACAGGATGACAATCTCTCAAGACAGAAAAGATTCACTTCATATTGTAAGAAGGCAATTACTATTCAAACTTCTCTTGACTATTTTTTAAAATAAAATATTTCAGTTCTCAATGTTTCTAATGTTTTATAGTGTCTAAGTATTCGTTTTACTATTTTTTAATTCCCAATACATTTATAAAAAACAGAGTTTTTGATGTTTTGATAAAAACTTTGAGAGGTCATGGAACAAATATAATTTTCCTCATTGATAACTAAGATCACTTTGTATGATTTCAGTTTGCACAGTTTTTTTTTTTTTTGGTCCCAAACATCCATGCAAAGGGAGAACTGACTGAACTTGTATAACTTTAGAGAGATACACATTAAATTATATCTCCATATTTTATCAATGTTGGACAGTATAATTTTTTACATTAAAGTATCATTGATACAATCTTATAAAGGTTTCACATGAACAACATTGTGGTTTCAACATTCACCCATATTATCAAGTCCTCATTCCCCCACCCCCATTGCAGCTACTTAGACAGTATCTTTTAGTACCCCTTTGGCTGGGTGATAAAATTACTACTCCTACACCACCCTCAACCTCAACTTTCCCTTTCGTCCCTAAATTATTTTTGTTTTAACATTACCTTGCAGTTGTAAGAACAATAAAATGTTAGTTTGAATTTTGTCTGATAGATTTTAAAAATAAAAAATCAGTAAGTAATATTGGAGCTTTTAAAAATTGTTGTTCAGAGAAGACAAGTAGTGATCCTATAGCATCTCACTATGCTGATGGACAATGACTGTAATGGGGTATGTGGGGGGGACCTGATGAAGGGGTAGTTTAATAACCGTAATATTGCACATGTAATTGTAGGTTAATGATGCCAAAAAAATTTGTTGAGAAGAAGGATATGACTTCTACGTATGAAAATCCTTTAGCTTCTTAATCATAGTGTTTGTTGTATAGAATTCACTTCCATATTAAAGACAGCCATTTTAGAGACTTCTGACTTCCCATTCTAATTTGGATCAGTTGATTTATGATCTATCAAATGCCCATAATTATGGAATATTTATCTTCGGTTAGTTCCAGTTTTTTGAAACAAATGTCTCACTTTCTTTTGCTGGATACCATCACTTAAAAAAAAATAAAAAAGGGGTGGTGGATGAATGAATGAAAGTTTTGCTGGGTATAAAATTCCGATTCAACATTATTTTCTTTCAGAGTGTGATGATATTATGCCTTGTAAATCCAGTGTTACTGACGAAAATAGGATTTTTATAGATAACTCTCTAAATTATAAAGATTTATCATCTATGAAAGCTTTCAGGATCTTTATCCTAATGTCCTGAAATATAATCAGGATATGTATTATCATGTTCAACACTCAGATGTCCTCTTAATGAAAAGTCACATTTTTCTCCAACTCTTAAGAAACTGTTTTTATTATTTGTTTGAATATTTATTCCCATACATGTAAATATTATCTTTTTTCTTTATGGAATTCATAATGAATAGATACTGCCTTTCCTAGATTGGTTCCTTTATCATTTAACTTTTCCCTAATACTTTTAGCTGTTCTATATTCTACAAGAATCTAGTTTTTATTCCAGGCTTTCTCTCTTTTTTAATTTAATTTTTATTCAGGAATAACTTACATAAGATAAAGTGCAAAAATTTTAAGTTTACATATCTACATGCATACACACCCATGTAAGCACTACTCGGATTAAGCTACAAAACTTTTCCACGACGATAAAAGACTCCCTCCTGTCTCTGTCAGTTGATATCTCCAAAGGTAACCACTATTCTGACCTCTATCACCAAGAATTAGTTTTACCTGTTTTGAACTCATTTTCTATTTGTACTAATTGTTCTTTCTTTCCTTCTTTCCCACCTTTTAAATAATTGAATGTTTTTCTATGATTCAGTTTTTCCTTTGTTGGCTTATATTTCAGGGATTGTTTTAGGGCAGGGTTTCTCAACCATGGCATTATTGATTGATTGGACCAGAAAATTCCATGTGGTGTGCTGCTGTGTGCACTGTACAATGTCTGACAGCATCCTGGCCTCTGCCCACTACGTGCCAGTGGCACTCCCTCATTCATGACAACCAAAAATGTCAGCAGACATCACCAAATGTGCTCCAGGAAAGGAGGGAGTCAAATCATCTGAGTTAAAAATGACTTGGGTTATAAAATATATCTTTAACTTATTGAAGTCTAACTTCACATGATGTATACCACTTCACCTTTAGTATGAGAATTTATGAAAGCAAAGTTTTTCCCTCCCAAACCTTGTCTCATTGTTTTCACACATTTTACTTTTACATATTCTACATTACCACACTTCATTTTTTGTTTAAATTGTCAATTTTTAAAGAGCTTTAAATAAGAAAAAATATATTATACCCATATAGTTACCATTGCTCACTGCTGTGTAGATTCAGATTTTAATGTGACATCATTTTCTTTCTGCCTCAAAGACTTCAAACAGTTCTCATAATGTAAGTCTGTTGACAAATTTGTGCTTTTGTACATCTGAAAAAGTTATCTTACCCTCATTTTAGAAAGATATTTGGGGTAGATAAAGAATTCTAGGTGCAGGGGTGCAGAAGAAAGAGTGGTAAACAAAACAATGTTCCTGCCCTCATAAAACTTATATTCTAGTAGAGGTGGATAGAAAACAGCACATAGGAAGAAGCAAATAAGAAAGATAACAGCTAATAAGAAGTGGTATGCAGAAAATTAAAATAGGGTAGTGTAACGGAGATGATTGAATGGCTGCTTTAGGTAGACTGGTCAGGAAAGGTGGCATTTGGACTATAATCTGAGAGCAGGGGAGTCAGCTATATGATATGACCAGAGGAAGCACATTGCAGGCAGAGGGAACAATGAGGATTGCTTGTTTTTCTCTCATCAGTGTGTAAGATCTTGATGTAATTAGCAGTGTTACTCCTTTGTCAGTGTTTTATGCTAGAAAAATGGCTTCCCTTTGCATTTAATCTATGTGTTGTATTTTGCCAATCATAAATTTTATTTTACTCTTTTTTAATTATTCAAATAAATATTTCTTTTTTGGTGTCTCATACTCTCTCTTTCCCTCTCACTAACTCTTCCATACATCAGAATGGTGTGCCTATCTGATGGATGAGACTGGGAGTAGGCACTTCTGCTCACTCAGCCCCTCAAGGTTACTCCCTCCTTTCTTGCCCTGAGTTTTCCTCAAGGACACACATCCTCTTCTCTTGGTGGGTTGTGTGCCATACCTTCCTGTTCCCACCTCATTTTACAGCCTTAATATCCACTCCTGACATCTACAGTGGAAAAAGGATTTCACTCATGGCTATAACCAAGTGCCAGATGCTGCAACCAGACTCTCTGGGAACAAAGAGGAGCCATTCATAACTCTATAATTAAACATCCTGCTTTCTGCTCCCAGTCCAGCTATCTCTGATATGGGGCTTTTTCTGGAAATAGTCACTATTTTGGAAATCTTTTTCTCTTGCATTTAATTATGGATTCCTCAGCTCTGTTGAGTATTGTCATCAATCTGAAATTTTTTTTGTTTCATGTTTTACAGTAATTTCTTAATTTGCAAAACTGTAAGTGCTCATATGGTTTTGTTGCCTCTTATAGCTTTGTAGGATTCCAGAAATATGAAATATTTTTCTCTATTATTTCAATGAAACATTGTGAGAAAGAAGATGTAAATGTGTCTGATCAACTACCTGAACTAGAGTTCTCATGTGAACACTTAGGATCCTTTTTTTTTCAAATTTAAGTTATTGATTAATTTGGGGAGAATTGATATTTTTCAAAAGGGAGTCCTTGGTACTGCCTGGTCCATATGGTATTGTATAACTTCATTTATTAAAATTATATTTTTCCCTGTTTCCCTGGTGCAATCTAGCAATAAGTTATATCACATTTCCATCAAAATATATTGTGAATCCAATTACTTATCAAAACCTCTGTGACTACCCTACTCAAAGGCTTTTATAAATTTTACCTTCAACTGGTCATTGTTGAGTTATGTGAAAGTTACTGATGTTTTTGTATGTTTTTTTATAAATAACAACTATTCAGAGAATTAAAGTTTAAAAAGCCACTTTTTTCAACTTATTATAGTTTTAACAGTTTTTCATTTGATTCTTTTGGGTTTTCCAAAGAGACAATCATCACCTTCAAATAATACAGATTTTGCCTTTTCTTTCATAGTTATTGATTTATTAAACTTTCTTACCTCTAATAAGGTAAATTATAATCACATCAAATGTATTTGTATCTGTTGTGTTATTCCTCAATAATGTGCATGTTTCTCTCTTTCCTCAATTGACCAGGGAATGTGGTTTATAAGACTGAGGCATTCTGAGAGGATGCAGTGCCTTATTTTAAATAATACTCTTTGTCATGTTAAGAACACAAACTTCCCAATTTTCATACTTTCAATACAAAATTTATGTCCAGTTTTATTAACTTTTCCTTAGAATCTTTTAAGAAGACTGTCTCATGTTTTAAAAATCCTCAAAAAACACTTTGAGGGAGTTATATCTTTATTCCCATTTTAAAAGTCAGGACACCAAGGCCCAGAGAGATTAATTTTCCTAAAGTCACACAACAAGGAAAGGCCAAAACTGTAACTTCCAATTCAGATCTTAGACCTTACCCTCTACCACACTGGGTTGTAGTTTTTAGTGTGTATACACTCACGCACGCATGCACACACACACACACACACACACACACACACACACACACATAGTATTTCTTACATTACATCTCCTTCTTGGTGCAAAGAGCCTGGAGAAAGGAAGCAATTGAGATTCAGGAGATTGAGAGGATAGTTTCCATATTGAAGCTCTTGAGTAGGCAGAAAGAAATGGAGCACAGAGTAATTATAAAACCCTATTTGCCCCACCATAGTTCTACTTATCTGGGAGCAAGGGCGGGGCTGGGATGCATACGACCAACCTAGGCTGTCCTCACATTGCCTGTTGCCCAGGGCTTCATCCACCAGAGGTCATGAGGTATCCTTGGAGCTGCTCCTCTGTTGGCAGAACTGAGATTCTTCTAGTGTCTCAGTGTCAGTCAGTTGGGTTAATAATGTCCTCACCTCTCAAATCAATGTCCTCTCAGAAACTGTGAATGTCACACTTTTTGAAAATTAGGTCTTTGCAATGAAGTTGCAATGAAATCACACTGGTTTCAGGTGGACCTTAACCCAATGACTGCTGTTCTTATAAGAAGAGGGAAATTTGGAACAGACACATACAGAGGATAGATGACCACGTGAATATGGAGACAGAGATTGGCCACATGCCAAGGATTGCCACCCACCACCAAAAGCTAGAAGAGAAAAGAAAGAATTCTTCCTTAGAGCCTTTGGAAAGAGCATGGCCCTTCTGATTTCAGACTTCTAGCCTCCAGACCTGAGAGAGGGAAATTTCTGTTGTTTAGAGCCACCCAGTTAATGTGTTAGGAGACTAATACAAGCAGGAAGCCTCCCAGAACCACGCCCCAACTCCCCCCCACCACCCCTGACCTAGCACAGCCACACAAACCATTTTTCTTTCTAAATGTGGGTAAGCACAAAACTCCATTTTTATTTGGGGCTTACATGTGAAGAACTGCTATTCAACCCTCAAAAAGAGGCACTAACTGGGCAAGTGGGGAGATAACCACATTTCAATAATTCTACGTTTGGTTTTATATAGATTTTCGAAGCAAGTGCATGCAGCTGCAGGAGTGTGCATACACACACACACACACACATTTTGAAGTCCTTCTTCAAAATCTGAGAGTTGAAGTAATAAAGCCATGCTCATTGTTACAACTTTAAATGTCAGGTCTCAGAATAAACATATAAGTCACCTTGCCACTTCTTTCATTTTCTTTCTTGGTGATTTGTCTTTGGCTCCAACATTTAAAAGAAAAAAGGATCTCTCTTTGAGGACTATTCTTAAATGAAACTGTCTGGACCATTCTAATTTGCATGATGAAGTTTCTTTCATGTAATGAACTTATTGTTCCCTTGTATCCCTGATCCTAGTATTCACAGGACTAGTCTTCCCTGTTTCCTCAAGGGTCCCGTTTATGTATGAATTTCCTCTACGTACATGGTTTCCTCCTCCCTTCATTGGACATGTAGACATCCTTGAGTTTCTGGGCTTCTTGATTTTGCTCTTAGCTCCCTGTGACTCTTGTTCACTCTTTACAGTTATTTCCACATTTTTGCTTCCTCTAGTTTTGTAACTTGTTTCATTTTTAGCATCATTGTTACTTCTTTTAAAGTTATCAACTCGTTCAAGCCTCCTTCAGGAATTGGTCCTACCTCTCTGGTGTTGCAGAATTGCTTAGTTGAATCAGGGTCACTGCATTTACTTAGATTTGTTTGTTGTTTTCTTGACCTAGACTAGGGTGTTACTGATTTTCTTTTCCTGGGACGATGCTATTGTTCTCCTGATACAGCAGCAAGGAGGAGGAGTCTGGGCCTGCTTTTAATCCCACATCTTCTAAGAAGTCCATTATCTTTAAACCTTCGTTCTAGTCAAAGCTCTTGCTCTTGAAATCTCTTCACTTCCTTAAGTTCCTTTTCACATGCTAAATGTCTCTCCTGCACGTTTAGCTTTGCATAAAATTTGGTATCAATTCTTTGTTCTAAATAAATCGTTCAGGGTTATACCAACGCAACAGGGTTATTTACATTCTTACAAGGTTGACTTGTCTATTTATATCTAATGTTTTAAAACTTCCCTTACTAAAGTCACAGCTTCAATAAAAGAAAATTTGGGCAATGATCTTGCATACATTTTTCTATTAACATTATTATAAACATTTCTACATGTTATTACAGAGAGGTGTATAAACACACTTTTTTTTGGCTGGATAATATTCCATTAAGATGCAGCACCATGCCCCCAGTGAGACATTTAATTTTTACAGTAGGTGTGTATTGTTTTCACGTACGAACCATCTTTTCCTCCTCCCTGTGGTAATCATACTCTCTCATTCCACCTTCCTTTTGGAGAATTGTGCTTGCCTTCTTTACATGTGGTCGTGGGGCTACCATCTCAGTACCTGGCCCCCAGTGTCCCTGTGCCTCCAACCCCTGTGATGGGTCTCAGGCCTGGTTAATCCCAACTCCTAGTCCCAAGAATGCTCTTGTAACTCTAGTCCTTGCCAGGTCATTATCACATGGGATGCATTTGCTGCCAGTAACAGCAAACCTGACTAACCATGGCTTAAACCTTAGGGACAGTTATCATTTTACTTAAGAAGTCTGGAGGCAGTGATGCTATGGCTTGATTTGTGTTCCCCAAAAAGATATGTTCAAGTCCTAACCCCAGTGCCTGTGAGTCTGACCCTATTTGGAAATAAGGCCTTTGCAGGTGTAATCAAGTTAAGATGAGGTCATTAGGGTTGGCTCTCGCTCAGTAAGGCTGCTGCCCTTGTAAGAAGAAAACACCATGGGAAGACAGAGACACACAGGGAGACCATCACAGGGCAGCGGAGGCAGACACTGGAATGCTAAGGATCAACTAAGCCACCACCAGAAGCTAGGAAGAGACAAGGAAGGCTCTTCCCCTACAGGTTTCAGAGGGAGCATGGCTGTACCAACACCTTGATTTTGGACTTTTAGCCCCCAAAAATGTGATAAAATAAATCTCTGTTGTTTTAAGCCACCAGTTTTTAGTACTTTGTTATGGAAGTCTGAGTAAACTAATAGTGATGCATTAAGATCCCAGGAAATAAACAAGAAAAGAAGGAAACCTGTCATCCTAAGTATGGAGACAAAATGGTCAGTGAAGGTAGAGGACATGTAAGCTAGTACTCATTCATCCAAAAAAAAAATATTTACTAAATGTTTACTACATGTCAGTAACTCCAAAGTGGCAAAAAGCAGCCTGACTCAAATAATGCAGTGCACAGACTTTGTTATGAACACAACTATTATTATTGTGGTTTTAATAACTGTCACTATTGAATATGTATTATCTGTTCACTGTATGCCTGGTGCTTTTAAGACATTATCTCACTCAGTCATCTCAACAACCCTGTGAAATGGTACTATTATTCTGATTTTTCCTATTTCTAAGAAAGAAAACTGAAACTCTCAACCAATGATGTCTTCTGCAGACTGTTGAGTTAGGTGTACATGCAGAAGAAGCTGCACATCAGGCTTTGGAAAATGCACAAATGTTTCGCCCTGTTGCAAATGCAACCTAGACTCACACCAAACTTGCTTGGCTACTGTGGCCCAGTACTTTTGGCTTCTACATGACCCCACACCAGGGGATCATAGACTGTGTCAGCAGCCAGTCATTGTCACAGCAGACTCCACAACAAATGCCCTCTGTGGGTCAGCATGAGGACCCTGCCTCTACCACTGTCAGTCAACTGGTGTTCATGAGAGTCCCATGGTTTACACTGGCATTCTAATAGTCTGGAACTTTCCCATCCTTAGAGACTCTATAACCCAATTCATGTTGTGGTCAACATTATTTTATATATGAAAGCAAACATTAGAATATGCTTTGAGGTAGAAAGTGAGTCAAGGATGTTTATGCTTAAGAGTTGAAGAATGCTTACCAAACCATTATAGGAGATGTTAATTGGAGTCTCCAAAAAATGGGTTCCCTATTTTAATAAATAAATAAATAAATACAGGAAACATGGCATAATGGAGGCTCTGTGAAGTACTGGCTGTTCTCAAGAAACCAATTTAAATGCATTTTCATTCTTATTTGACTTCAGATATACACCCCTCATCTCCTTCCTTCTCTCTCTCTCTCTCTCTCTCTCTCTCTCTCTCTCTCTCATTCTCTGTCCTTCCCCCATTTTTCTTTCTTTCAACTGCCTATTAATGTCCTTTAGAACAGTGTCAGTGGGGCATCAGTTATGACATGTTGAGTTAAAGCACATTGTAAAAGTGCTCTGGAGATGCTCACAGAAAAAGTGAAGAGCAGCATAATGGTGTGGAGCATTTAAGGAAGAAGGTTCTCACCATAATATTGTGAAGTCTGAGTAAAGCTCATTTGTAGGAGGTTGGGTTCTTCCTGATGCCAAGCAGGTGGGAGCATATTCTTTTTGTTACAGAATTATAAGTAAAAATCATCTTACACTGAGACATTTTTTGGTAGCTTCTGGTCTGGAATTTCAGAGAATCTTTCAAAAATTCTGAAAAATTTTGAAAGGACACATTTACCTCTCAGAAACTCCTAAACAAGGCACACTCCTGCCCACCGGTGCAGGCATCTCCCAGCCATGGGTTTCAAGTCATGAGGCATAAACCAGAGGCTTGAGGTAGGGACAAGAACTTCCTCTTTAAAAGTGAAGACGTAAGCCTTAATTAATATAGTTTGGTGCAAACCACTCAGCTAGGCACTTTTACCAGCACAATACTAAGCACCAGAACCCGAGGAAAGCACAAACACAGCCTCTGCAGGGCTGGAGTGATGAGGACATGGCCATGGGATGAGTGGGGAAGAAAGGGGTACCGTGAAGGTAGCAAACCCCACACGGAGGTTCAAGGGCAATTAATGGAGTTAATGGAGCCGAGCCTTGAAGGATGAGTGAGATCTGCCCAATAGGAGATGAGAACACGTTCAAAGGTAGAGAGACCTGAGAGGTGATGGCCAGGAGACCAGCACTTAGCTCCGTGCGGCCGGGGCACAGAGTGGAAAGTGCACAGGGTGGCAATGGAGAGGGAAGACGGGCTGCAGCGGTGGCTTGGGGCAGGCTTGAACACCTGGCATAGGATCCAGATCCACCAATCAGTTGGCTGTGTGACCTTTGTTAATATGTCACCTGCCCTGCCCACGCCTCATCTAGTTCATCAAAAGCACAGTTTCTGGAGGCAGGTCCCCAGGCTCTACCACTTACTGTGTAATCTCAACTTCTCTTTGTCTCAGTTTCAACTATAAAATAGCACTGGCCTTCAAGGCTGGTTGAAGGGATTAGATGTAACAGTCTATGTAGGACACAAAAGGAACATACACCAGTGTTTGCGGCCATCGTCGCGGTTACTGATGATGCTATTATCACATTCTTCCCCATCTGGAGGGATGTGTTAAAACAATACGTGTGCAAGTGCTTACTAAGCTGAAAAGCAGAATATTATTATTGCCATGCCAAATAAACTGCCCATTCCCTGGACACCAGACCTGTCTGCTGGGCCACCACCAGCCCTCCACAGACGGCAGTGCCCAGCTCTGGGGCACCCCTCACTTGGATCAGGGCTGAGAGCTGGCTGACTGCAGGGCCGGTCACATAGACAGACGCATATGTCACAGCCAATAAAACTGGTCCCTTAAGACCTATCCATTTTAAAGTATTTTTTAAAACCCCAGCTTTGAGTCCAAAGCACTTTCAGTTCAGGCTAGTATCAAACCAAAGCATCGCTGGCCTCTCTGGTTAAGTCCTGGCATGGAGTCATTTCCCTACAGGATGGAAAGACCTCAAATGACTCATTTCTCTCCATTTCTACCAGTTCTCTGTCTCTTCAGGTAAAGCAATGAGGCAGGAAACTCACTCACTGTCCCCAGGTAAGAAGATGTCTGGCTCCGTCTGGCTCCCAGCAGCTCCCCTTTCCTTCCACCTGCTGGAGGCTCTCAGCTTGGCTGACTTGCCTTAGGACAAGTTTTAAGTTCCGAAACTTTCAGAATGCTTTTTTGAAAAGCGAGTTTCTCTTATACAAAACAACACCTTAGAAAATTCAAGCGATTTATTTTTAACAGATTCTTAAAGTGCTCTAAATCACCAATATTTGCCGGCGGGGCACAATGTAAGACTCGGCCATCGTTATCAATCAAGTACCGGCTCTGCAGCGAGCAGGGCGCTGAACAAAGCGAGAAGCACAAATTAAGGACGTTTTCTGGGCTAAGCCCCTGGTGGGCAGGGGCCCTGTCTGGCTAAATTGCTTTGTGCCACCCAGAAGAGAAGAAACGAGCAGTTTTTTATATTAGTGATGGTTGTGTGCTTGCTGCGGACCTACCAAAGTGAGCAAAGGCCAGAGCTGTCGGGGGCGTCTGACAGAAGATTTTCTTTGGGGGAACACAAGACCTAAGTCCTCAAGCAGGTGGAAATCTCTCAACAAAGGAGTCATGGAAAAAAAAAGACTAGTACTGCCTATGAGCTCTGAACACCTCACAGAATTCACATTGATTTGTTTATGATTTTTGAAAGGCATACCATCAACTACTAATGGCTCTGGAAACACCGGGGAACAAGTGTCTGTTTCACAGGGGTGTGCACGAGCAGCTTCCCACACGGAGAGCCCCCCGAGGAGGCCCACCTCCCCTCCGCTCACCTTCCCCGGCCTCTTCCAGCCAAAGTGCATTCCCCAGACTGGGCTCAAGAGTGTGTTTCCGGAGAGATGACCCGCCAAGCAGCTGTGCGGGTCTTCCTTTCTCCTTCTCTTCTCTCCCTCTTCCCTTCTCCCTCCTCCTCTGCTCCTCTCTCTCTCTCCTCTCCTCTCCTCTTCTCTCTAAACCTTTTACACTGCAGTTGAACAAGTCCCTGGATAAAGACTTTATCCAAAAACCCCCTCTTTAAAGTTATTTCAAATTTCTCTGCAAGGCTTTCAGAAATCTGTTTGTTTGAGGGCAGAATTAGATGTGACCGGCGTTTTATTGTGACATAAAACCATATTTCTTCCCTGGAAGATTAAAAAATAAAATCGGTTAATAAGAAAAGCTGTCAGCAACAGAAAATGGCTGACATAATCCGTTTATCCTCCGAGCAATAAAGATATTGGTCCTTGGGAGTCTATCCTCTCTCTCATGTTATTTCGCCCAAAACATTATCTTCCCAGCATTCTGATGGATTAAGAAGTCATATGGGAGATAGCAGGGAAATGACAGATACAAAAAAATATATAATATCCTTTCATTTCCCCTCCTCCCTCCACACTCACTCATATTCCCCCTCTCTCCTGTTCCCTCCCCCTACTCAAAACACACACACACTTTATTTTCTCTTTTCCCTGTCCCTGACACCCTCCCATTTTTCTCACCCTTTGGAAAAGAAATAGATCTTCTTTTACCCACAATTCCAATACTCTGATAATCCTAATGGGGGTGATAATGCAAAGTGGCACAAAAGTCAGTTCCTGCTTTGTGTGCGGGTGTGCGGGTGTCTGTGTGTATGTGTGTGTGTGTGAGAGAGAGAGACTTGCACACATCTACGTAGACACAGATCCCCAAATGAAGAGATGGACCTTTGATAAGGGTGCTGAACACCTAAAGAGAAGAGACTTAAATGCATTTAGCCACACTACTAGATTTTTAATCTAGGATTTCTGACAATAGCATAAATTTCAGGAACAACACTGAAGGCAGCACAAGTTAAAGGAAACAACAAAAGGTGCTTTGGAAAGGCTACAATTAAAGTACAGTTTGTGTTTTGGGGGTTGAGTAACCATTAAAAAAAATGCACAGTGTGGACAAACTTGTTTTCCTCTTTTCTAGCTAATGGTACCAATTACCATCTTCTCTCATATGCATGCAGACTGTTCTCAGGGAAAAATTCTGGAGATCACCCAGCAGAACCTTCAGGATACTTTTAAACTACTTTACAAATAATCCCTGGAATCCCTTCCTGGGATTTGAAGGAGGGATAACAAATAGGGATAACAAAGGAGGGAATGCAAATAGAAACTAAGCAATGTCTTTAAAATGTGTTCTTCTGTCGGGAATGTTACTCTCTTTTCTAATTCATCACGTAAAACACCAGCACCTTAGTCAGTTGTATGAATTCTGTTCAAACAGGTAAATATTTTAGAGTCCTACTGACCAAGCCTTAGCTGTGTCCATGGGAATTTGATCAAATGAGGTTACTGTTGACATTTGTCCTCTTAGGTAAGTTGACAGGAAGCTGCAGAAGGAATCATTAATACCAGGAAGCAATGGTGAGCCCAGTAAGTGGAAGATTGAAGGATTTCTGGATGATTTTTAATGTGTCCCTGAAAGTGGATAATTATATGTACATACACATGTCTATCTCAATATCTAGAAACCTTCTTAACTATATCACTCATAATGATTTTTAAAATTTATTAGTGCATCCTCACCTAAGTTACCAGAAGTGGAAAGTTTTTTATATTTCCATTTTTCTAATACCTAATCCTCAAGTATGTCTGTGACTGCAGTATACTCACATGGGTGTGGGATGAGAACAGACCTGGGGAAGGGTGAGAGGTGGGGGGTGAAGGAGGAAGAGGATGTTTGGGGGTTCCACTCCATAAATTACCTTTCTTTCCCAAAGCATTTAATAGTTTGCAAATGATATAACAGACATACAATCAAGGTTCCAAGGAGAAAATAATTTTGATTTCCTTCTATTTATATACATCTTTCTACCACAAATGTCTTTTGGATTATAATGTTCTATACATTTTGAAAGCCAGTTGCTACAGAAGGCTTTAAACTGCATTATACAAGACACACTCCCATAAAAAAACATGTTACCCACTCAAAACAAATATACACATTTTATTATGGCAAAACCTCTTCATTTAAATGGCTATAAAACCAGATGTTAAGCAAATGTCTACAGCAATTAAAAACAGGGAATACATTCATAAACCACATTTACTGAAGCTAAATGTTTAATTGAAGAAGAGGCTCTTCCTCAATTAAAGGCTTTTAGTAAATAAAAGCTGTTTGAATTTTAGTGTATTTAAGTTCCATAGCATGAAGCTCAGCTCCTCAAATATTTCCATGTGATAGTATTAGTGATAAAAACAGAAACTCTGAATTAAATTAATTCCTAGGTTTGACAATTGGCCATGTATAAAACACAATTCATTTATTATTTCATTGAGTATGTTATTGTCATTGTGTTAGGCCAGGCATCATAAATCATTCCAATGCAAGGTTTAATATGGCCATAAGCCACTGCCAGGAATCGGCTAGTAACTAGTTTGGAGTTGATTACAATCCCTGAATTATACACTTTGCCTATAACATTTGCTCATTTTTCTTTCAACAAACATTTATGGAGAGCTCACCATGCCCCAGGTGTTGTGCCAGGCACTGGGGATCTACAGATAAATAGGACAAAGAGTTCTGTCCAAGGGTTCAAAGGTCACTGCCCTCTGGAACGTCATGGTCTGGCAGGGAAAGCAGACCGGAGATAGGCAGCGGCACCTCAGTGTGGTAGGTGTTTTGACAGAGAAGGCACAGGGCTGGGGGCTAGTCATCCCACAGAGGTAAAGGCTCCAGCCCAGCCTGGGGTAGTGCCATGGAAGCACTTTCTTCACATACCACTTGCCTGCTCTGGTGCCCAAACCATACTGCTTCTGGGAGACAGATGCCAGCATCTCGTCCCCAGGGTCCCTCCAAGACTTTTCTTCCAGGGAGTATGTGGGAGTCACAGTTGTGAACACTTCCTGCATCTTTGATGTGGGGCACCTGCCCACCAATGATCTAATCTACTGGCTCTGAAATAGTCACAAATTAAAATAGAACAGTTTAAACATAAATGTGCCTATTTTCTCCAAAAGCACTTTAAAAACTGCAGGCTTGCCAGGTTGTTTTTATTACAAAAATTACAAAAGTCAAGACATTTCTAACACTTGTGTTTTCCCCATCATAACAGTGTTAACACTGCATGGAAATTCTAAATGACCTGACTATCTCTCCTATGACACTGTGAGGTCATTGGGGATTGGGATGGCTCCCAGTGGGCAGTCTAGAAATGTCTGTCATATCTAATCAATGGAAATACCTTCCAGTTAATGGAAAGAATGAGTCATCAGTGTTCAAAACGATTCAGTTTGTGAGTGACTCTTTTCTGCAATGGTTATCCTAGCAAGATTTTTAGACAACTGGTCTATATAACTCTTGATCTGGTCATGGAATGGGATGTTCTATTCAATCAAGGTATTCATTTCTACAGAGCACTACCCAAAATACTTTATTTGGGTTACCAATTTAGATAATAAATCTTATGAAAAAGTTTACTTCACACTAAAACTATATAGACAGGATCAGGAGGTTGATGATTCAGGAGGCTGGTCACTCTGAAGATCAAGTAGCCCTTGCATAGGGGGTGCAAATGCCACTAACAGCTTTTTTCAGTGGGTTGTCCCTGGAGTGAGACACTATTTAAAAACAAAACTCCAGATTTGTTCAGTTCTACCTTCAGCCTTCTGGGGTTCTGCTTGGTGGTTTCTTAGGAAATTTTCTGGTGGTGTGAATTTAATCAAGCACACCTAGCAGTGTAGGATATATATGTGTGTGTGTGATTTATAAAGAAATTACCGTGTCTGGAAACTCCACTAAGCATTCATATAGTCCTCGCAACAATGTTCTGAGCTAGGTACTATTATTAGAGATAATTTACAAGTAAAGAAACAGTGGCTTCAAGTTCACTTGCCCAAGGTATAAACTAGGACTTCCCAGAGCTAAAGCTGGAATACCCATCCTTCTGATTTAAAGGTTCTCACTCTTAATTACTATTTCAAACTACTATCTCCACTAAACTAATTTACTGAAATATCAGGCAAACCATGCAGAATTTAGTATCTTATTCCTGGTTGAATAAAACTTGAGAGGAAAAATAGAAACGCAATCCTCAGAATCTTCACTCAGTGATTTGGCCTGTTTTCTTCATCTGGGCCTTTTGGGATTTTTATCACCCTTTTTCCCTATTAACCTGACAGCGCTCTTTTTTCTCCCCTAATGTGTGCAAGTCTAGGGTCAGGCAAAGGTCAGTTCTTACCACCTAGTCAGTCAGTAAGGACCTGCCATATGCTTAGCTTGGTGCTAGGTGGGGGTAGAGTAAATGTGAGTGTTTAGAAAAGGTCTCAGTGAACTGCAGTTCTAGAAAAACTCCAGATCATGGATATAAAGCTAAAATGAGGAAACATGGAAAATAGGCTGGTTTCCAAAACAGAGGCCAGGCCTTACCCACACGTATTCTCTCTTCTCCTTCATTCTTCCCAGGAATGCACCGTGAATAGCTAGAGGAGGTCTGCATTCTTCAAGGAAAACAGGTGGAAAGTTCCTCTGCATTCCTTACCCTCTAGTGCAACTGTTGAGTAGCTCATATAGAAAGAGTTTATTGCATATAGATTTAAGTAATTAAAGAGAAAGTTTCCAGCTTGGAAAGAGATGTGTAGGTAAAGTAAAAGTCATCTCCTGATTGGGAAAAATAAAGTTCTTCCTGCTGTTATACACACATGCATAAATATCCCAAATAGAAAAATCTCTTTTTCTGACTGAGAAGGACCACTTGGAGTATAGAAAGGCTTCTTGCAGAGAAAGTAGTTTCCTCATGTGCAAGAAGGTATAGGAAATGTAAATCCCTCAGTTTTAATTTAAGAAGTCTAAAGATAAGGCTCCTTTATAACAGTAGTTAGAGGCTAGCACATGGTCTCTAATTAATATCAGCATATTAATGCTGACAGGGAAGAAAGTTGTCAACCTAAGATGACTTTGGACAAGTTTTTGATACCTAATATGTACATGAGTGGAATAAAGAGATACTTTTTAAAGCAAAACAAGAAAATCTAGGATTGGATGAGTAAATGATGATACTTCCAGTTGATAATGAGAAAAACTTATTTTTTGTACTTCCTTTAATCTTGCTCTAAATGGCATCTTCCCTGAATTTGGTATGTAAAACCAATAACCAGAAATAACTAAATAGCTAACAAAATTTGTATTTGCAACATACATTGTAGCATAGTATCTATTTGCAACATACAGACAGTATCTTTTCTGCAAGAAGAGCTCCTACAAGCTAGAAAGAAAAAAAATCTCTACAGAAATATGGGCTAAGAGTTAAAAAAAAATAGGCAATCCACACAAGAAAAATCCAAATAGCCAACAAGATATACATGTAACAGAATGTTAAAATGGAATCAGTGACAAAGGAAGTGCCAGGGATCCTTGGATCCCAGAGCAGCGCCGGACAGGCTGAGTGATCATGAAGTTGTTTCTGCCAGCTCAGATGACTACGCACAGTCAGGCTACGGGAAGTAGTAACTGAAGAGGCCCTTTGAAAAGAGTTGTCAGTGTCACTGTGCCGTGCTTTCCCTCCCTCCTTTCTCACACTCTTCCTCCTCATTGCCAGACATTTGGGAGGGCCTTTAAGGGAATCTTTCACAAAACCTGACATGGGGTTCCTTAAGCCTGCCATAACACCAAGACTGGATTTTACGTTGTCTGTGAAGACTAAAGGTAGAGAGCTGTGTCCAGAGCTCACAGAGTAAAAAGACTTAGATCAGGAGCTAATTCCTTCCTGCAATGACAGGGTGTGCCTGTGGGTTAAAGAAATCCAAGGGAAGGAGCAGGAGGATTTTTGTAAAAGACTCCATCCAAGTGGGCTTCTTGCCAGGAGCTGGACAACCTCAGAAATAAGAGGTTCTAGATACAGAGGGAGATGGGGTTCATGAGAGGCCAGCCCAGGAAGAGGTGCTGTCTGTGAGCAGGAAGCCCAGCAGGGAATCTCTTAGGAGACCAGGGGAGGGTCCGCACTCACATGATGTCTGGCTCTTCTGGAGTTCTGAGGAAACCTCAAGTTTGGAGCAAACTACTTTTTACTCATTCATAAAGTAAACAAAATTATACTTTTTACTAAAACTTCACATTTAACTAATTCACTAATTAGTACAAGGTGGGAGGCCAGCCACACCCTGGCTTCCCAGCCTAGAGCAGTTGCAAATAGGAGAGATGAAGTGTTAAGGTGGAAAGGAGTAGAGTTTTATGATATGAAATTGAATCAGATATTTTAATTCATTCTACAAAGCTGTTCTTGGAATAGGAAGTGACAGAGGGATTATTTGAAAGACCTGATGGAGGAGAATTCCAAGGTCCTGGAAGAATGTGTGTCTGCAGTGGTTTGAATGGACAGTGGAGAAGTGAATAAAATTACTTTTACTTATACCCTACTGGGGCTATTTGCTCAATAAATTGGTTGCAAAAATAAAAATTTTCAACCTTGGAATAAAGGAAGGGAGTAAAGGAAGGAGAGGTATGGGAAAATGAAAGGAAACAAAGAGGAAGAAAGGGAGGAAGAAAGGGATAGATGGAGAAAAGGAAGAAGAAAAAAGAAGGGGGGGAAATGGAAGAAGGACAGGATGGAGGGAAGGAAAGAGAAAAAGAAAATATATGCTAATAGAAACAACCACCTATCCATTTTCATGTAAAAATTTGGCAAAGATATTCTCAAATAACCAGAGGGGGGGCTTGATGATAAGAACCAGCCATTCTTATATATTGTTGGCAGAAGAGTTAATACATATTTCCAAAGAGCCCTCTAGAAAGTTGCATCAAAATATTTTACAAACCTACCCTTTGATATAGATATAACTGTAACTCTACTCCTAGGAATTCATTCCAAGAAAATAATTGTAAATGTGCACAAAGATTTTGCTACAGAGATATTCCTTGTGGTGTTTTATAAGAAGAAGAAAGAAACAGAACAGCAAGGTAACGGTCAAGTGAACTATGCAATCCTACAGATAGCACATGGAAATTGGAAATTTCCCTTGGAAAATTTACCAAGGGGAATATTACCCTTGGAACTATCTTTTTAGTTTTAAACCAACACCTTATAAGAGCGTCTACAGAACAAACCCACATGCATTTATATATACATAGGGTGGGAATGATCTACACCAAAATGTAAGAAGTAGCTAAACTCTGGATAATGAAATTGTGGATGATTTTTTTATTTTCTTTCTTTTGCTTATATCAGTTTTCTATAGTAAGCATGCATTATATTTATAATAAAAAAGCAAATGTTTTAAAGAGTATTTTTATAGAAAATGATGCATAATTGCCTGAATTGCATTCTTCTCTTCTGCTCCTTGGTTCTCCATGCCTGAGGGAAACCCTGGCATTTTGGTCCACACAGTCATAATCTAATCTTTGCCCATCAAATGACTGGAATTTAGAGTATTTAGGAGCTGATAATGAGCTAGCCAGGTCTGGTGTTATAAATCAAATGAGGCAGCAGCAATTAACAAGAGATCAGAAGGTTAGGGTTCAAGAATAAAGTAGCAGCTTCAAGCCTGCTGAGTATGGCCATTTGTTATGGACTCAATGTCTGTGTGCCCCCAGAATTCATAATTTGAAGCCCTAATCCCTGGTGTAGCTGTTTTTGGAATAAGGAAGTAATTTGGGTTAAATGAGGTCATACAGGTGGGGCCCTGATCTGATAGGATTAGTGTCTTTATAAGAAGAGACACCAGAGGACAAACTCTCTCATTCTTTCTCCTTCCCCACCCTGCCACATGAACTGAAGAAGCCCATGTGAAGATACAGTGAGAAGGCAGCTCAGAAAGAGAGCTCTGTAGCCCAAGAAGAGAGCTCTTATCAGAAAATGACTCTGCTGGACCTTGCTCTGGGCACTTCCAACCTCCAGAACTGTGAGAAAGTAAATGTCTATTGTTTAAGCTCCCCCATCTGATGGTATTTTGAAATGGCACCCCAAGCTGGCTAATACAGATTTTGGTACCGAGAAGTGAGGCACTGCTCTAACAAATACCTAAAAATGTGGAAGTGGCTTTGAAATTGGGTGATGGGTAGAAGCCAGAAGAGTTTTGAAGTACATGCCAGAAACAGCCTAGGTTCCCTTGAATTGACTGGTGGTAGATGTGTGGATGTTAAAGGCAATTCTGGTGAGACTTGGGGGAAAAAAGGAGATGCTCAATTAAATTTCTATTCATTAAAATGACTTCTAACTTCTTGGAGAAGAAAGAATAGCAGTGGCTAGAAAGTCTTCTGCAAGATAGAAAGAGCCAATGTTTTGGAGCCAGGAATGCAGGCATTAAAGCAGCAGTTAATATTATCAGATGCCCCAGAGAACTGGAAGACCACATTCCTGGAACATGAAGATATTTTATATCTCTACTTAAAGCTCAGCTAGGTTCTGTTCAATGTGATTTTTAAGTTTATATCCTGGTGTGAGGAGGAGTTTCTTTGGTAACCACAACTCTCTCTTATCAGAGAACAGTTTCATGGTCTAATCTTTTGAATGTGGGTAGTTGCCAGAGAATGATTAAAATGAAAAAATGACTAGCAAACACCCAGCATATAGATTCCTAATACAACAAGGAATTTCATACAACTCAGAAGTTACCTGGTCTGAAAATAGTTTTGGAGGGCTGTCTGAGCAGCACAAGGGCCTGTAATTTGGCGTTAAGGGCCTGTAATGACCTTGTGGGAGCACCCTCCCTCTAAGCCCACAGCTCACAAATGTCCTGGAGCAGGAAACTACAGAGAAGGCCTTGCTCCACAGCAGCTGGCTTGCTGAGAGCCCCTTACCTCTGATCAGCCCCCAGGCTGCCTTCTGAACGCTGCTGCCTGAAGCCCCATGGCCGCTGGGGTGCCCTACAGTGGTGCTCTGCCTGCTCTGACTATCATCAAGTTCACTTGCCTTGTAAGTCACTCCTTACCAGGGAGCTGCTTGGGAGCTCTGACTCATCCTTAGCTGGAGATGAATTAGTATTAGTGGGTAAGACAACAGAGGGCATTTAGGGCTGTATGGGTTGTGGCTTTAAAGTGCCAAGAAGGATTTTCTCATGCATGAACCTGGAACTATCAGTTACCATCTTCCTCAACCCTGAGAGAATCACAGGTTGATTCTGAGATCTGAGAGACTGAAAGGGGAAAAGATAACTGATATTGTTTGAGCCCTGGATTCCACTTACCAAAATTCAAATTCACTGGGTTAGAGAGAAGTGCATGTCTGTTGCATGAAACTTAAAAGTCCAAAGTAATAAGATTCTAGACTTTTTTCTTGTATTTAAATATGTACATATATCAAACATGTAAGATAACCATATGTATACACATACAAGAATAATACTGTATTGTTATTCAGTGATATTTTTAAACTTAACAATATAGCTTGGAGATCATTTCAAGTCAAAATGTACAGATGTACCACATTCTTTTTAGAAACCATATAATATGTCATACTATGTGTGATGGTTAATTTTATGTGTCAGCTTGACTGGGCCAACTTGAGTGTCTGTGAGGGTGTTGCTGGATAAGATTAACATTTGAATCAGTAAAGTAGATTGTCCCCCCAATATGGGTGGGCCCCATCCAGTCAGTTGAAGGCCTGAATAGAACAAAATGGCACAGTAAGTGAGAATTCCTTCTGCCTGACTGCCTTCAAGCTAGGCCATTGTTTTTTTTCCTGCCTTTTCTGAGTCTTAAGCCTGCCAGCTTGCAGACTGGAACCACACGATTGGCTCTCGTGTTGCTCCAGCTTACCGACTACATATCTTGGAACTTGTCAGCCTCTTTAATCACATAAGCCAATTCCTCTTAATAAATCTACATGTAAATTCAAATGTAAAGAGATTTATACTGGCTTTTTCTCTGGAGAACTCTGACTAGCACAGTATGGATGGGTTACCACATCCTTGACCACTCCCCAATTATAGGTCATTATATTGTTTTTAATTTGCCTATTTTAAATAATGCTAACTCCATGTCACTGGAATGGGTTTGTTTCTGTAGGAGAGATTCCCAGGAACAGAATAGCTGGAGTAAGGTATAAACATTTAAAATTTTACCATTTGATCTGTTTTGCAAGTTTCCCTTCCAAAAAGGCTTTTCTAGCTTTCATTCTCATCAATACATCACAGTGGCTATTTATCTATACCCACATGTACATTAGCTATTAAAAATATTAATTTGATAATCCAAAGAATAAAAATCTATGTCATTATTACATTAAACTGAATTTACTTGCTTAATTTGCATTTGCTGAATTACTAATGATGTTGAACTTTTTCCCATATCTTTATTAAGCATTTGTATTTATTGTTCTGTCAAATACTTTAACCATTTTTCCATTAGGTAACTTGCTTTTTCCTGCTGATCAGTAGTTGCTCTTTATATATTATTGATACTAATCTTGCGCTTGTTATGCAGGTTGTGAATGTTTACTCCCAACTGTCACTTGTTTGTATTATTGTTTGTGACATCTTCATAGAGGGCAGGTTACAGAATACTGGTTATTTGCTCTGGAATCAAAAAACATGGATTCAAACCTTATTTCTCCAACTCACTAGCTAAATAACTTGGCTTTTTAAGACTTAGTTTACTGTCCTAAAGTAGGAATTATAGCCATACCCTGATCACTGAATTATTGTGAACATTAAATGAGGTAATATATGGAAGGTGCTTAGCACACCATCTGGTACATTTAATTAGTAGCAACTATTATGAGTTTTATGATTACTATGTCATATTAAAGAGCGCATTTCAATGTAGTCACATCCATCAGATGTGAGTTAGATGTTACTTAGAATCCTTTTGGTTAGGAACCAAACTAAAAATGGCCTCAAAATCACCAAGATGTGTTGTTTCAAATAACAAGAAGTCCACAGGTAGGGCAGCTCCACGGTTGGTTAATTCAGTGGCTCAACAATATAAGCAAAGCTTGTGTTGTTTTTTCCCTTCACCATCCTCAATATGTTGTACTGGTCCATAGATAAACTTCCCTTACAGGCATAAGTCAGCTGTCACATTTGCAGACATTACAAACAGATACAATGCCCAGTTGATAAAGAGGAACAGCTTCTTCCTCATCAAAGAGTAAGGAAACCTTTTTCATAATGCCTCCCAATTCCACCCCTTATATCTAATTGGCCAGAACTTGATCACAAGACCATGTCCAAAACCATTTCTAATGAGAGGAATGGGATTAAATTATTGACACGGATATATTAGGACCAATCTCTGAAACATGTAAAAGAGGAATGGACATGCAGCAAAATCAGGAGTCAGCTACTCTGTCACTATTAGGATATTTTCATAAAATAAACATATAAATAAAGAGTGTTTTCTTTTTTAAAGAGAGAAATTTAGTTCTCTTTCATATAAAAGATAGTCAGAGGCAGGCAAGGCACTCCAGCACTGGAAGTGTCTCCACGATCATTAGAAATTCAGGCTTCTTCTACATTCCTACTCTAGCATCTTCAGTCCTGACTTCTATCCCAAAGGATGCCTGAAATTTAGAGTCCAAAGTAATAAGAATGGTTGCTGGAGCTCTGGTCCTTATGTCCATGTTCCACTCAGGAAGAAATGGGTGAAGGGAAAAATGGACCACTTCCAACTGAGTCAGTCTCTGTTAAGAGATTTTTTTCAAAAGCTCCACCTACCAATATCAACGTCATTTACCTCTAGCTTCAAGGGGCTCTGAAAATTAGTCTTTTAACTGAACATGTGGTGTCTGAGATTAACAATTGGATTTTATACAAAAGGGGAATAGGAAGAATGGATATAGGATAAACAACCAAAGAAGAAGGGAACAATGGCTTTTTGGGTGGGCAATGAAAACATCCAGTTTTTATTTTCCTTTGTTATCTGTTTAGGAATTCTTTCCACATCTATGTATTAACCATTTCATTCTCTTTCTGGTGTGCCTTCCTTTATTACAGAGGCTGAGAAGCTAAAAACTACATTTCTTAAACTCCTCTGTAATTTGAATTCCAGGAGCAATTTAGATTCTGCCAATTAGATATCCTATACAAGATTTGGAAGCTGGGCTGTCTAGTCACTACATACATATTTATCAATAGATAGGTACAGGCATCCATCTGCCCACAGATATATTAGAGACACTTTCCTTCACTATAGGTCACAGCTAACATAGTGAATTCCTGGAGCTGAGTTCCTATTTTCCTGAGTGTGGCAGATGCAGAAGCTTCCCTGGAGGACCAGTTCTGGGTGGTGTTTCAGAACCAACTTAGACCCCACCTATCCAGCCCTTTTATAGATTTTGGAAGCAACTAATTCTTTACATTAAATCTTTTCAGCTTAAAATAACTAGTGCAGTCTCCATTTTCTACAATGGAACTCTGTGCTATACCATTCAAATACTGTAAGAATGTTTCCTCTATTTTTGGAACCTTAAAATTTTTTGGTATGTATTTCTTTAGTCTACTACCTTGAATTAATTTTGTTATATGAGAGCAATTAACTTAAAAAATGATCAATTGTCCCAACACCATTTATTTCTTCACTTTTAAAAGGACATTATTAATCATATACTAGTTTATAGAGGGGATCTGATAAATTGAAGGAGTATTAATGCATTAAACTAAAATTTATAGTAGCATGTAGTGAATGTACATGGCTACATTTGGATAAAAAGACTTTCAAAAAGGGGAAAAAAAATTTTTTTGGACAGGTTTCTTTCAATCACTTTGTGTAGTTTTCCTGGTATCAGGATATAGTTGACTGACAGAAATAAGATAAAGAGAGAGAAGACCACATGATGTTAAATACTTTTTAAACATTGAAGACTAAGCTGAAAGCAGACACTATCTAGGGAAAATGTCCACTTTGAAGTACCCTGATTAGAGCCACCCCTCTTCATGGTATTATATTATAGGAAGGCCGTTGAAAAATTAGACAAACATGAAGGACATTTTTCCATCTAGTTTAGTCATTGTTGCCATAGGGAAGGTACTGAACACATTTGGTTTGGACAGCAAACAAGAAATAATTTACAAGTAGATGGACTCTGGCAGTATTTAAGAGTCTGGGATATTGGGCATACCTACTATCTGCCTTCTCAGTTGGTCAAGATTTTCATACTCATATGTTGTCTCATCTTTCTAACAGCATTTCTTCAAGGAAGGCAACAGAACTCATTCTCCCCATAGCCTGTCTGTGCTGGCCAGGGATTATAGCCATTGCATCCTACTTGAATTGCTCTCTATCTTTTCTGCTGCTGATAAGGGGGATCAAGTTCAATCCAAGGCTCTTAGAAGGGGTAGAAAAGATTGCTAATTACATTGTCAGTTGGTTTGTTGTTGTATTCTTTTATTAACTTGTCTATTTAGTACCAACGCCAAAGTAATTTAATTGCTATGACATAAAACATGTTAATATCTGGCAGGCAAAACCTCTTTCATTGTTCTCCATCTTAAAATTCTTTTCTTCTTTCATGTGCATTTTCTCTGTAGGTAAGCCTTAGAATCATCCTTTCAAGTCTCATAAAATACCATTTTTTGGCTTTTATCATTTATTTGCATTTACAAATTAAATTTCTAGAGAGTTATAATTCAAGTCTTATAATTTCAAGTCTTTCCTTTTGAATCATGGTATATCTTTATTCAGCATTTCCTATAAGCCTTTCAATAAACTTTTATACTCTTTTATATGCATCTCACACATTTCTCATTAGGTCTAGTGCTAAACATTTCATTGATATTGTAAATGGCACTTTTTTTGCACTGTATTTCTATTTGCTTATTGTTAATCTATAATAAAGTTGCTAGGTTTTGTATGTAGATTCTGTATTTTGTTCAGCTTTGCTGAACTATTTTAATAGTTCTACTAATTTTTATGTTTTCTTGGAATTTTTAGGTAGACAATTATTCTTTTTCCAAATAATAACATTTTTATCTCTTCCAATAATTGTACCTATTTTTCATGTCTTATTGCATTATCTAGTACCTCCAGAATTATGTTGAAAGGTAGCAGTAGTCCTGTCTTCTCCTGTTTTTACCTTTTTTTTTTTTGCTGCTAAATCTTCACAATTTTTTGTGATTGCTGCTAAATCTTCACAATTTAGAATAATATTTGTAATATATTTCTGTTGGATATGCTTTATCAAATTAAAATTTTTCTATTACTATTGACACTTTAAGTATTTATACTGATTTATCTTTTATTAATAAGAAATATGTGCTGAATTTTATCAAATATTTGGATATCTACTGGAATGATCATATAGTTTTTCTTCCTTAATTTCTTAATAAAAAGAAATCTTAATTAATAACTTCATAAAGAAACCCGGCTTACATTCTTGGAATACACTCTCTTGGTCACAGTTGATTATTTGGCATAGCAGTTTGGTTTGGGTTTATGGATGTAGGGTTTTCATGAATATCAGTTAGAAGATGGCCTCAGGGACCTGTGGGACTATAACAAAAGTTTTCACATTTGTGTCATCAGAATCCCAGGAGAAGAGAAAGAGGATGAAATTAGAAGAAAAAAAAACTTGAAGAAATAACAACTGACAACTTACCAAATTTGGCAAGGGACATAAACCTACAGATTCAGGAAGATGAGTGAGTCCCAAACAAGATAAACCCAAAAAACTCCACACGAAGCCTAAAGGGAAATAACAATTAGAGTGACTGTTTCACATCAGAAATCACTTAGGCCAGAAGGAAGTAGCATAGTACTTTTTAAATACTGAAAGAAAATAACTGCCAACACAGAATCCTATACCCAGTTAAGATGCCCTTCAGGAATGAAGGAAAAACAAGACATTCTCAAAGAAAGGAAAACTAAGGGAGTTGTCACCACCAAAACTACTTTAAATGATTTATTAAACACAGTTCTCTAAACAGAATGTAAATTATAAAAGAACTTTTCGAACATCAGAAGGGAAGAAAGAATATAATAAGCAAAAATATATAGATAAATATGGTAGGCTTTCCTTTTGCTCTTGAGTTTACTAAATCATGTTTGAGGGTTGAAGCAGAAATGTAACACAGACTTCTGTGGTTTGAAATGTATATAAAGGAAATATTTAAGACAGTTATTTTATAAGCAGGGTAACAAGATTTAAAGTGAGGTCATATTATTATATTTCACTTGAACTGGTTAAATGACAATATCAGCAGTGATTAGATGTATAGATAGACATTGATTTATAAAGATACATATATATAATCTAATACCTATCTATATATTTATATATATATATAATAATCTAATACCCAGTAAAATCACCAAAAAGCTATACAAAGAGATATACTCAAGAATACTATCAATAAAGCAAAGTGGAAATTTTTAAATGTTCAACTTCCCATCGAATTCAGGAAAAAGAAATAGGGAGAATACAAAACAAAAAAGTGAAACAGCAGACTTAAGACCTAATTTATCAATAATTACATTAAATATAAGTGGTTTGAATACAACTAAAAGACAGAGATTATCAGAGAAGATTTTTAAAAAGCGTGATCCAGCAATACACCATCTATAAGAAACTACCTTCAAATATCATGCTATAAGCACATTGAAAATAAAAGGATATTAAATGATATATAATGAAAACACTAATCAAAGGAACACAAGAGTGAATAAATTAATATCAGATAAAATAGACTTCAGAGCAAATAAAATTAGCAGAGATAGAGGGACATAATACAATGATGAAAGAGACATCCACCAAGAGGACTCAGTAATCCTAAATCTGTATGCACCAAAAAAAACAGTGCCAAAATATATGAAGCAAAACTTGACAGAAATGAAAGGAGAAATATATAATTCCACACCTACATTTGGAGATTTCAAAAATACCCTCTCAGCAATTCTTAGAACATCTACACAGAAAATGAGCAAGGATACAGAACTCTGTAACATCATCAACCATAGAAGCTAATTGACATTTACAGAATACTCCACCTAACGAGCAAAATACACATTCTTTTCAAGTACCTAATGAACATAAACCAATATATGCCATATCCTGGACCATAATACAAATCTCAATAGACTTAAAAGAATTGGAGCCATGCAGAGGCTGTTCTCTGCCACACTGAAATCAAAAACAGAAAGAAAATAGTAAAATCTCCAAATACTTAGAAACTAAATAACACACTTGTAAACAGTCCATAGATCAAAAAGGACATCTCAAGAGATATACAAAAATAGATTGAACTGGACAGAAATGAAATACAACATATGAACAGTTGTGGGACACAGCTAGCACAATGCTGAGAGTAAAAATTAAATTCATACATTAGAAAACAGGACAAGTCTCAAATCAGTAACCTAAACTCCCACCTAAAGAAACTAAAAAAAAGAGGAAATAAACTCAAAATGAGCAGAAGGAAAGAAATAATAAATATAAAAACAGAAATCAATGAAACTGAAAACAGAAAAGCAATAGAAAATTGAAGAAATAAAAAGCTAGTTCTTTGAAAAGATCAATAAAATTCATAAACTTTAGCAAGATTGCCAAATGAAAAAAAAAGAGAGATGACAAAGATTACTAACATCAGCAATGAAATAGGGTATATCACTACAGACTCTGCAGACATCAAAGGGTACTAAGGTAATACTATGAATAACTGGACACCCATAAATCAAAAACTTAGTGAAATGAACCTGGTTCTCAAAAAGTACAAAGTACCACAACTCACCCAACGTAAAATATATAATTCATATACTATACAACTCACCCATTTAAAATGTACAATCCAATTGCTTTTAGTGTATTTATAGAGTTGTACATTCATTAACACAATCAATTCTAGTATATTTTTATTACCCCAAAAAGAAATCCCACTCACTTTAGCCATCACCCTGCAATCTCCCAATCCCACCTACACGTAGGAATCTACTAATCTACTTTCAATATCTACAGATTTGCCTATTCTGGACATTTCATGTAGATGGAATCATACTATATGTGCTCCTTTGTGACTGGCTTCTTTCACTTAGGCATAGTGTTTTCAAGGTACTTTAGTCCTTCGTTTCCTTTTAATGCTGAATAATATTTCACTGTAGGGATATATCACATTTTACTTATCCATACATCAGTTATGGACATTTGGGTTGCTGCCACTTTTTGGATATTATCAGTAATGCTGAAACAAACCTTCATGCACAAATTTTTGTGTAGACAACTGTTTTCATTTCCTTTGGGTATACACTTAGGATTAGCATTGCCAGGTTTTATGGTAACTCTGTGCTTAATCATTTGAGGAATTGCTGTGTTGTTTTTCAAAGCAGCTCTACCAGAATTCCTACCAGCAGTGTATGAAGATTCCAATTTCATTAACATTTGTTATTACTGCCTTTTCTATTCTAGCCACCCTAGTAAGTGTAAAGTGGAATTAGTCATTCCCTGATGACTAGTTATGTTGAGCTTCTTTCCTGTACTTAGTAGTCATTTGTATATCTTTTTTGAGAACTGTCTATCCAGTTACTTTGCCTATTTTTAATTGGGTTATTCACCTTTTCATTGTCGACTTGTAATACCTCTTTTTATGCTCTGGATACTAGATGCCTATCTGATATATGATTTGCAAATATTTTCTCCCATTTTATGGGTTATTTTTTCACTTACTTGATAGTGTCCTTTGTAGCACAAATTTTTAATTCTAATGAAACCTAATTAATCTATTTTTATGTGGTTGTGCTTTTGGTGTCATGTCTAAGAAAGCATTGCCTAACCAAAGGTCAAATATATATATATGATTTTTTCTAAGAGTTTTATAGTTCTAGTTCCTACATTTAGTCTTTGATGTATTTTTAGATAATTTTTGTACATGGATTGAGTTCTTCATTCCAACTTCATTCTTTTGTGGATATCCAGTTGTCCCAGCAACATTTGTTAAAAGACTGTTCTTTCCCTACTGAATTGTCTCAGCCCTCTTCTTGGAAATCAACTGACCATAGATTCATGGATGTTTTATTCCTGGACTCTCAGTTCTGTTCTATTTAGCTATACCTATATCCTTAGGCCAGCACAACTTTGTGTTGATTAGTGTAGCTTTGTAGTGAGTTTTGAAAACAGGAAGTATGAGCTTTCCAACTTTGTTCTTTTTCAGTATTTTGGCTAATCTTAGTCCCTTGAATTTCCATGTGAAAATTATGATCAGCTTGTATATTTCTGCAAAGAAGTTAGCTGAGATTTTAATAGAAATTGTATTGAATCTGTACTTCAACTTGGGAAGTATTAGCCTCTTAACAATATTGTCTTTCAATACAATAAACATGAAATGTCTTACTTTCTTGTAATAATGTCTTAGAGTTTTCAGAGTACAAGTGTTGCACTTTTTAAAATTTTATTCCTATTTTATTCTTTTTCATTATATTGTAAATGGAATTGTCCTATTAGTTTTATTTTTAGTTTGCTCATTATTATATAGAAATATAGTTGATTTATGTATATTGATCTTATATTCTAGAACATTACTGAACTTGTTATTAGTTTCAGTAGTATTTTGAGGATACTTTAGGATTTCGTATATACCAGATCATATCATCTGAAAACATACAGTTTTGCTTCTTCCTTGCCATTCTGGATGCCTTTTTGTTTTTGTTTTTTTTTTGAACTAAAACCTTCAGTACAATATTGAACAGAAATAATGAAAGTGGATATCCTTGTCTTATTCCTGGTCTTCAGAGGAAAACATTCAACCTTTCATCACTAAGTATGATGTTAACTCTGGGGTTTTCATAGATATCCTTAACTGATTGAGGAAGTATTCTATTCCTAGTTTGTTGAATGTTTTTTTAAAATATCATTAAGAGGTATTTGTCAAATGTTTATTCTCTATCTACTATAATGATCATGTGCTTTTTTCTTTATTCCATTTATACAGTGTATTACATTGATTTTCAGATGTTAAACCTACTTTGCATTCCTGCGATAAATCCTACTTGGTCATGGTGTACAATGCTTTTTTACATACTTCTAAATTTAACTTATTAGAATATTGTTGAAAATTTTTGCATTTATATTCAAAAGATATAATTATGTATAGTTTTCCTTACTTGTAAAATCTTTTTTTGTTGTTGTATAAGAATTATACTGACCTCATAGAATGAGTTCGAATGTATCTCCACCTTTTCTATTATTTAGAAAAGTGAGGGAAAATTTAATATTGACTGTTCTTTAAATTTTTGGTATAATTCCTCTGTGATACCATCTGATCCTGGGGTTTCCTTTGTAGGAAGTCTTTAAATTACTAATTCAATTGCTTTACTTGTTAAATATATGTCTTGAGATTTTCCAGTTTTTCTTGAGTTCATTTCAGTAGTTCGTACTTTTCTGAGTATTTTTCCATTTCATCTAAATTATTTGTGTCATACAGCTGTTTATAATATTCTTATAATTCTTGTTTCTGAAAGGCCAGTAGTAATATCCCTTCTTTTATTATTGATTTTAGTGATTTGAAACTTCTTTATTTTCTTGGTTAGTTTAGCTGAAATTCTGCTAATTTTGTTGATTTCTTTAAAGTAACAACTTTCAGCTTCACTGATTTTCTCTATTGTTATTCTATACTCTAAAGATTTTATTAATTTCTGCTCTAATCCTAATTATTTCCTTCTTTTTGCCTGCTTTGGGTTTGCTTTGCTCATCTTTTTCTTGTGTCTTTAAGGTAGAAGATTAAGTTGTTGATTTGAGACCTTTCTTTTTTAATGGAATATAATTTTAATTGTGATTTTATTTATTATTCATGGATTATTCAGAAATAATGTTTCTTAGCTCCCAAGTACTAAAAGTGGACACCCTGTGACAACCATGGGTTTTCTAGTTAATTTATGTTAATTAATAACATAATTGTTACATGCAGTGTTCATTTCAATTCACCTATGTCTTTTTCACTGTACTTTGTTCTTTCTCCAGGCTTCCATCTTGGGTCATTTTCTTCCTCTTTGAAGAGTACCTTTATTGCTGGGTCTCCTGGTGACAAGTGGCCCCTTGTTGTTTGTTTGAAGATGCCTTATTTTCTTTTCATTCTTGAAAGATACAGAATTATAGGTTGGCAATTATTTTCTTTCATCCTTTTATGTCATTTCATTGTCTTCTGGTTTCAACCACTAAAGTGGCTGTCAGTCTAATTTTTGTTCCTTTGAAAACCTTTTTTTCCCTCTGATTTTATATATGTGGGTGTATGGGGATATATATTTTTGGTTTTGAGCAGCTTCACTATATGCCTCAGTATGAATTTCTCTTTATCTAAATAATATACAGAGCATCTAATAATATACAGGACTTACAGGACATCTTTAAATCTGTGGCTCAGTTTCATTCCCCAGCTTTTGGCACGTTCTTCTCCATTACCTTTTTCTGACCTATTTTTTCCTTCTCTGACTCCAATTATACATATATTAGAATCTCTCCCTATATTGCCTATGTCTCCATAATCTTTTTCTATATTTTTGTCCATGTTTCATTTGTGCTTTCTTCTGATCTTCTAATCCACTGATTCTTAGATGTGCATAGTCTGATACCAAACTTGTCCAATGAGTTTTTTTAATTTGATTATTAAATTTTTCATTTCTATGAATTTCACATGGTATGGTTTTCAGTTCCTTGTGGAAAAAAATCTCAATCTTGTTTTTTTTTCACTGAGTCTACTAATTAGTTACTTTAAGGTCTGTACCTTGTAATTCTAATTATGAGCCAGGCAATTTACTATGTATTCCACAAACAGTATCTCACAACAACGCTAATGGATTATTTTTAGAAAAGAAGAAACTGAGGCTCACACATACAGTTTCTAAATAGTAAATCCAAGAACCAAATTCAAGTCATCTAAGCTTCAAAATTCATGCTTTTAACCATCTCATTATAGGGCCATGAAAGTTCCAAACCAAGTATCTGACTAAACCAGAGTTCAGAAATTGTAAGGTTAATTTATTTCCCTACCAGAGCAAGATTTCTCTGTACTTGTGATTGGTTCTCCATCAAACCCGTCACAACATTCACCCTAAATTTGTTTTCTTTTTCATATACCTTCCCATTCACTCCTGCTCAGTACTTTTGGAGCATCTCTCACACTGTTCTAGGCCCTGGTATCTGCTAAATAACATAGACATGGTTCCCATCTCATGAAATTTTTATTCTAGTGGGAGATAAACAGTAAGTGTGTGAGCAAGTACATAAGATAATATCAAGTAGTGTTGAAATCAAAGAGGAAATAAAATGGTCTGACATAGTAGATTAGCACATGGCAGGTTGACTTTAGCTAAGTGGTCAGGGTAGACATTGAGAGGAGATGACATTTGAGCTGAAACCTGAATGAAAAGAGTATTCTAGGCAGAAAGAAAATAACTGCTAAGGCCCCACATTTGAAAGATGCTTGATGTGTTTAATGGAGAGAAGAAAATTGGGTTTTGGCTGGAGTCTCATGAATGAAGAGGAAAGTGTTTGTTGAGTTTGAGGTAGAACATGAGATAGAAAAATTGGCAAGGATGGAAATCTGGACTCTCTTGCAGATAAAAAGTGATGGTAGCAACCTTCACTTTGAGTTGTAAGGAAGTAACTGTGACCCGTCCACCCTAAGCCACTAGAAAACTGGACAAGATATATAAAAGGACTGTTTTCAGACGTTGGGGAACAAACAGCACAGGACTGTGATCCACATGAAAAAGAAAACCAACAAGATGGCTATGATCATCCTAGCTCTTTTCCTGAAAACATTCCAGACCACAGGCAGTAAAGGAAATCCCAAACTGAGCATGTGGTTTCATTGAGTCAAGAAGGTAAGTAAATAGCAGTTCAGGGAGGTTGAGGTGGCTGGAAGCTACAGGGCAGAGCTTCAGAAAGGAGAGACCTATTCAGCAGAAGAATTCTGGAAATCTCCATAGGGACCCTCTCCTAAAAACTGCATTTTTAACAACCTTCCCTCTCCGAGTTAATACTTGTACACTAAATACTAAAATTTGAGAATCACTACTCTACAGGTCTAGGAAACCAGAACATCGAAGGAATGAACATAATATTCTCCAAGGAATAGGCTGCATTTCTTATTACTGCCTGCGGTTGTGATGAATTTCACTACTGTAAACATACACTGACCTCTCTGTTTAGCCAAAGGTAAAAGGGGTCAGTAGAGTCTCTCGACTTATGAGAGTGAAGACTTCACTGGGTAGAAGAGACAGTTTGGCAAAGAGGCTCTTCTTGACTCTCTTTCCATTCTGGAAGTAATCACACTGATTCCGGTTGTCATCTCCTCGGCCTAGAACACATGTTCATTGGAGCAGATTTCTGCACTTCCCAGGTATGGATGCATGTTTGTTTGCCTGTTGGTTAGATGAGAGATTAAATAAATGAATTAACTAAACTAGTTAGGCCAGGTTCTCAGAACACATCATCATCTCCATTCTATTAAGGTTGGGTAAGGAGGTCAACTCTGCCAACTTCTGGTCTCTGAGAGCTGCCTGGGGTCCCCGACGGGTCATCGTTCTCTCCTTCCAGCCAGCGCTGGTCAAGGTAGACAGTGACCCTCCATTCCTCACGAGCTGGCTAACGCCAGACCCTAAGGCAGGGCACTGTCACTATGCCAAGGACCCGGCATCCTGTCAAGGTTTGGGATCAAGTCTGATTTTGAAAAGAGCAAAGAGAACGACATAATTTAAAAATCAAAGAAATTCATTTTAGTAGTAAAAGGTTAACAGCCGTTGGGAGAGACAATTTTTAATCACCCTCGTCTAGACTCTATCACTGGAATCACCAGCCGCCGAGTGAAATATGGCCCAACTGCCACCACCAAACAGCTCCTAAAGACTGTTGTATTTAATCATGTCTGTGCACCACTTATGGATTTTCATTATGATTCCCGATGCTGTTGCGCTGGGTAAAATATTAATATCCATAGTAATGATGCATGAAGCTTGGAGTGTAATTTCTTCACTCTTCTTGTCTGATATTAAATTGTTACCACTTTATCATTTGTGTAGAACTGCACGTTTCAATTAATCTTTCCATATCAGCAGCCCTGATTAATATAGATCATGATTCATAAGCTTATCGTCACTATAGTTTTAACAGATCATTTATAAAGATCTTAAATTTCAGGGTCTGGGAGGTGCAGCTGCTGTGTCCAATGTGCCTCTTTATTCTCTGTTCCAACAGTGCTGCTATACACCGGCTGTCACCTCCTGTTGAATAATTAATTTCAGGAAACCAAATTTGCCCAAGGAAAAAAAAAAAAACAGAATGAGGCAACTGGTGATGGGCAGGGCACTGGGCAATGTTTGTTCACCTTTCCATGCCCAGCCCGATGTTGCCTGCTCTGCATGGGTCAGAACTGCTGTTCTGGGGGATCAACCACAGGTGTGTGTGGGCTTCTGCAGGCTGCCACGGGCAATCCCAGCCAGCACAGCCATCCCAGGACAGTTGTTGAGGTTGGATATCGCATTGGATGACTTCCCAGGCAGCTGCTGCTGCTCACAGGAATCCGCAGACCTCATCAGGCCTGGCATGGTGCCTGGGGCCTTACTCTCATCCTGGAGTGCACAGTCTAAGCCGTGCGCTCAGAGTAGGGTGGGGGTGAGCTGGGGAATTAGTGAAAGGTTTCAGACATTTTTATAAACACCAGAACTACTCAGGGTTGATCTCTTTTATCAGAAGAGGCTATTGAATCTCAGCGAAAATTCTTTGGACCACAGACATATTGCCCATCACGGGAAGTCTGGTGAACACAGCAGAGGCGTCCCCTCTGCCTGCCTCTTGACCGACTTGAGATTGGAGCAGACCCATGCAGAACAGCCTCCTTGTTTGAACAGAAGTTAGGCAATAAAGAACAGGGAATGAAGCAGAGCCTGCTGACTTTTCTTGGGTCTGTATCTGAAGCTTAATTCCTATGGCTCAAATTTCTCAAAGGCTGCATGTACACAGAAAACAACTGGAATTTTTTTTTAATACACTCTGGTAACTGGTAAAGTAACTAAAATTTTGGTAACATTTTGTCGACTTAAAAATTTGAATATTTTATTTCAACCTCAATCAAATCAGGTGATTTTTTAAAAATTTGTTTGGTGTAAATTTGTACTTTTGGTTTCATCAAATTTATACATCATCTATTCCACATCTTCTCTGCAAAAGGCATTGTCATGGGGCCTAAAGCTTGGGCTTACATCTTAGTTTGGGTTCTCCCTGAAGCAGACTCGGAGACAAGAATTCAAGAGCAAGGAGTTTATTTGGGAGATGATCCTAGGAAAAATCATTAAGGGGGTGAGGGAGCAAGGCAGAGAAGGGGAGGCAGTCAGCAGAGGCTACATTATCACTGAAGTTACTACTGTGGGCAACTGGGGACCTCTGGGAGACTGCAGAATATGCCTCAGAGACAGCTCAGTGGTGGGACATGGAAGCCGAGTCATTTATTTGCCAAGTCCCCATCTGTTACTGGAAGGGCTGATAGTTCTAGGGTATTAACTCTCCCACACTCACTCCTGATTTTCCCTGGTCAGGAGCAGAATGATTTCCTGCAGCCAGAAATAAAAGCTCTCAGATGGAAGTGCGATGTATTCCTAGTAAGCAGGCTTGACATGTGGAGGTGAGGGCCAGGAGAAAATGACCAGAGCCCACAGCATTTTCTACAGCCACCCTCTGGTCCCATGCATTTGTTCACTCATTAATTTAAAAAGTGTTCAGAGGTGTCTTCTTATCTAACACTCTCCAGATAGGAGAGTGGTTACTTTAAAAGTCCACTAAAGCTGTGAACTTAATTAAAAAGCTGCATAAACATACATGTTTTATTTTAACTAAAAAACACAAGTGTACATTATTCACCATTATTTTGATGTTGGGCCAAGATCTTTCCTTTGAATGGACATGCCCTAATGGACTTCCGCCTTTCTTTTCTTGTGCAAACCACACCCATAGAATTTCATCACCTTCAATTTCCAGTATCCGTTTCTATGAAGTACAGCTAGAACTTAGAGTGATATTTGAAGTAATTTAAATGTAAAAACTTTCTAGATGTTTATGATCTTTCACCAATCTTTTATAGTGGTTTTTCCCACATCTAATTCAACAGCTATTTTTTAGCGACTCACTTTTATTGAGTCCAAAACATTCAATTTAATGTTCAAAGAAGCAACAATTTTTCTTTCTACACTTATCATCAGTTTGTGCAACATTTAATTCAATTTCATGGTTACAATATTAAGCACAACCGTCACACACAGATTAATGGACGATTAACACTTAGTAAGGTACAGCGTGACTGGTGCATGCCCAAACAGACAGGCCTCCTGCTGGTGAGCGCCGTTACTGCATGCCAGGGAAGTCCACATGATGAACTCATTTGATCCTAATAACCTGGAGTGAGGCACTGCTGTTACATCCACTTTACAGAAGGTTTTGAGGCTCACTTGCTCAAGGTTGCACAGCCAGTAAGGGGCAGATCTCAGTTTCTGACCCATGGACTGTGACACCGGAGCCCAAGCTCAACCACAATACCACACTGCCTCACTGCCCTGTCTATACAGAGTAGCCTCAGCCAGGGTAAAATTATTTATCTTTCACACAGTGACACTTCTGAAAGTGAGAGGGTCCATTACTGATAAAGATGCCCACAGCACAGATGTTAAATGGCACAGTTCTGAGCTAGTGAGGACATCTGCTGACCATGAGTGCTCCCTATATCATGGGCACTGGCCAGATATAAGTGAGTACTAGTCTGTGGCAGAACTTAACGCGGGAGCCAGTTAAGGGAGCCTCCATGGGTAGGGGTGGCGGGGGGCTCAAAGGGAGAGCCTCACAAAACTTACAAATCAAGTAGAAATAAAGCAAGTGCCCCTTAGTTATATCATAAGGTACTGAAAGTGTCTGTAATAAAAGGTGTCAAGAAACATGTAAATGAAAAAGTTTTATGAGCATTCAGAGGAGGGAGAGCATCTCTTCAACTCAGGAATTAAGGAGGTCTTTATAAGGAACACGGCATTTCAGGTGGCCACTGAATACGGGTAGGCTTTGGAACTGTAAAGGAAAAGCAAGAACATTCCAGGTGGAGGGGGAAAAAGCAAAGGGGAAGAGGTAAAAAGCCAAGGGTGTTAAAAGGAAAAGATGTTTAGTGATTCTGTGTTTGCCTGCTGGAGTATGGTGATTGATCACTGTTGGCAGTGGGAAGCAGGACTAGAGGTTGCAACCAGGTTATAAGCTAAAGTGTAGGTATAGTTGGTAATGGGTAGTGAACCAGAGATTGTCCTTGAACTGGAGGATGACACATCCGGCAGCCGTGGAGTCTGGTCTGGCCCCTAGGAGTGCAGACTTTGGAGCCAGCCTGCCTCGTTTCCCTTCCTTTTCCCCTGTGACCTGAGACAAATCACATCCTAAGGTCTCAGTTGTCACAAAAAATATGGAGATAATAATGGTACCTACCTCTTAGGGTTTTGCAGATCAAGTTAGTTTATACATCTGTACAGTGCTTAGAATGACACAGAGTAAGAGCTTTGTAACTATTAACTATTTTAACATGACTAAAGTTGAGCTTTACAGTTTAAGCTAGTGGCAGAGAGGGGACAGTGGCTGGCAAAGGGAAGAAAAGGAGAGAAGCGATGAGTGTCAGAAGAGGTGAGGAAGATGGTAGAGACAGAAAATGTGTGTTGCTCACAACCATTAGGGAATTTTGAACCTTCTCCTTCCCCACAACCACCCTTTCTACTTCCTCAACTTCCAGGTTCACCAGCATGCTTCCCAGGCAGCCCTTGGCAAATAGACCAGCAAGACCCTCACACAGCTGCTTATTCTCTTAACAGGGCACTCACCTCCCTGCTGCCCATTTATGCCCTCACCACTCCTGTGAATATAGGAACTAAGCTGGCACCATTCTTCAATAAAGATCCTTTCCAGAACCTCCTGTCAAACGACACTCTGCAAAGTGTTTAACCTTGTAGTGTGTTTTACAATTCACAACACGGTTTTCTATTGAATGTTGACTTTGCCCTATTCACTTTTATGTCTTCGGTGTTTAGTACTGTGCTTAGAAGAGAGTGGCTGCTCTGCAAATGTTTAGGAATTAACAAAAAGACCAAAGAATGTGTGTGATCTTACCTCTCTTCCTCCTCCTCTCTTCCTCTATCTATACTTCTTTGTCAAACAAAATAATCCAGCCAAAAAACTTTGAAGAAAGCCTGATACATAATAATTACACAATAAATGGTGGCTAGAACATTATTACTCAGTCCTACTCTACCACTACTCACAGTCTGCCTTGCTAGGACCTGGTGTGGGTGTGTGGGGAGGCGGAGCTACTTGGGGGTAAGGCCAGGGTCCTCTTCCAGTGAGTCCCCTGCTCAGTCTAGAGGAGGTATCTGATTCCTGCCCATTCCATCAAATGATTAAATTTTTAAAGCCATCTGATTTGGGTTTAGTGGAGGTGAACAAATTTGTTGGTAACTGATGGCCCCTTCCTGCCCCATCTTTGTACTGAATGTTTCATTTCATAATCAGATACCCAGACCTAGAGCTCTGGTCTCACAGTGTGCAGTATGACCAGATGGGCCACAGGGTTGGGCCCACTCCCTCTTCTGTTCTTCTGTCCCTGCAGATCAACTACTTGGACACATTGCTTAGTGATCACATCACCTTCATTAGGTTAATGAGGTTGTAAGACAGCCTTATCCATGACCCACAGCCTCGCTGCACAAAGGCCATCACTCAGGAAAAACCGAACTGCTTTAGGAATTGGTTTGTCCATTTACAAAATAGAAGAAACTATACCTATTTCTAATTTATAGGCATGGCAAGTAAGCTAATGAAATAATTAGAAGTTTTGCTTGGTTCTTTCAAAAGTAAATCATTAGCAAAGAAACCCCAGATACTGAAATTATTATTCAATAATTTGCAAGGGTGTTGGAAAACTGGGAGGTTTCTTTTTTACCCTTGTTTCAATTTCTTTTCTTAAGTAAATTAAGCATTTGCCTGAAATTTGATTACATTACACTGTTGTTTACTTAATAAATCCTTTTTTTCATTCCCAGACCTTAAACCAGCCTAACACAACAGACATCATAAAATCCGAAGACCATTACTGCAGAATGCAAACAGCTACTGATGTTCAAAGCAGCGGTCCAGGACACTCACCCCCGTCCTATACCTAGCCTCTCATTGCTAACATCTGTCCAACTCTGAACACGGCCTGGCTCCTTATTTCTCTCTTATAGGCTAGAGATGGGATATTGGCATACTATGGCATTAGGCCAGAGCCCTAGAAATACTGAAATTCTGCCCTGCCTTGCCACCCTTGCCACAGGGACAGAACAGCAGCTTTTTGGTTGGAGAAAGGGAGAGAGAAAGACACCAAGGTAGGCCTGGGATCCCCTGTCCAGTCAACAGTTTAGAGTCAAAGGGTAGACCTGCAAGGTTGGCTGGCTTGCTCCAGAGGCCCAGCTTCAATCTGAGGAAGGGCTGAACACAATAATCCCACCCACCAGGCAAAGGGGCCCAACCACATCCACCCATCTGGCCTTCAGGTCGGCAATTTCTTCCAGCTTGTGGGGAAGCTTGCAAAAACAGTGAGCCAAGGTGCAGAAGATGGAGGCGGTCGAGGAGTCCTCCCCCCACATTGCCCAGCGTTTGTACCTCCATTTTCCTGAATGGGCTTTACCTGCCTCTTCCTGCTGACCCTGAGGGCTCCTGTCCAAGCCTCCTTCTGGCTCCACTTCCCACTGGTCCTCTCGCTGGTGCCCTGGTGAGGTTAACCCCAAACCCTTAGGCTGTTCAGCTCTTCACCCACCAGTTCCAAGATATGTAACATAAAACTGAAGATTCCCTGGTGTCTAAGGAAAGGACTTTAAGAGAGGTTTAATAATGAAACATGACTTTGGGAAATTTTAACCACAAGTAAAAATATGTGGTGCCTCTGTGTGTGTGAGGAAAGAGAGTGAATTTTTTGTAAGTGACATTTGTGTCACCTGACATAAATAAGAACACTACAGCAGCTGTGAAAGTTTCATGATTGCGAGAACAATTCTCATTGGTTTTCAATGCCCCAGGATAAATCAGAGCCAATTTATCTACATTCCAGGCAGGTCTGAATCTCTTCACCCTCTCTCCTTCTACTTAAAAGATACCCAACCTCAAACCCATCAAACTCCAGACCATTTGGGTCTTTTAGAGTTATAATTTTGCTTATTTATGTCTTTATTGCTCCTTTGATAGAGAAACTGAAAAAAAAGAAAAAGATATGAAGGAGAACAACAAAAAGCTATAATTATGAAGATTCAATTTAATTTTAAAGCTTGTGGACAGAAAAGAAGGAACCAAATTAATTTAGCAGGGAAGCATTGCATGAAATATTGTTGAAGTTTAATAACCATGAAAAGACAGATGATATGTGTGGAAAAATTAGTTGTAGGACCTCATAATAGTCTATTAATATTTCCTACAGGCTCAAAACCCTTTCCTGAATAATTGTGACAAAGTAATCTTTTGAAAAACAGTGAGTTGAAAAAAAAAGAATCTTCAAAAGGAGGCAGAGATGATGAAGGTGCTAGAAGGAGAAGGAGACTGTGTCGGCCAGGGAATCTGAGCCTCTGTTTGGTGTGACTTTCCATGGCTAGATAAGAGAGAGGAAGCTCACAATCGGAAGCCATGTGGCAGGCTTATAGGCACAGGCATATGTGCACAGCAGAGAGCAGTGAAAACAAATAGTGTGATTTTTAGGCACACCTGTCTTGTTTTCATAAGTCTTTATGAAAACTACTCAGTATTCCTGCCTATGAAGTCAGCATTACTGAGCTCTCAGTCACACAGAAGAAAAAAAGGAAAAGGCACAATGGAGGAGCGGCTGATTACAGAGGCCTCCAGGAGACGCAGATAGAGAGGTAAAGGGAGGGCCAGTGTGATGGGCCCGGCTGCCTCCCCTGGGCCCAGAGAAATGGAATGGCTTCTTCTGGCTTGGTCTTCCTCACAGAGGCTGAATCCTGCTTTGGGTTTTACAGAGTCTGAACTCCTCAAAGAAAAGCGCCTGAACTCCTTAATTCTGATCCACCAGGGTGATTATTCTGTACACCCAGAGGCCAGAGATTACTGTTGTAGTGAGACTCATTAGATAAATCAATTGAATTGTGTTCAGTCTGGGGTAAAAGAAGGGGAAAAGGAAAGGGAACTAATATTTGTTCATAACCTGTAATGTTTCAGTGCATTAAAATGCATACTTTCTATAATCCACACAATAAATTTGCAAAGCAGTTGGTATCATGCCCATTTTGCAGAAGAGAAGAGTTTTCCAGTTTCACATGCAGCTAGGAACTGGCAGAGCGGGAGAGTCAAACCAAACACACTGCCTCTTTTACCTGTGGGAGGATCGGTTAGGTTTGCTTCCATTCTCCCTCTGCGGAGGTCTCTTCTGCCCTTCACTAACTTGTAGTCTTTATTGCTGGAATCTTAGCTTCACTTGTCAAAGTTACCTCCATCTAGAAAATGGCTCATGGTAAGGAACCATCTTGCTGCCTTGCTGAGCATGGGCTTATCCTAATCTGCCACTTAGGTACTGATGACTTGGGTTATCTGGGATAAGGACCAAGATTAATAACAAATTCAGTTAATGAAAATCTACAGGACTTACATGGTTAACTGAGAACTCACTTCTTCCAGAGTAAGATAAGCAAATAGCATATAGGATATGAATACATGAGATGAAATAGTTGAAAATCCGGAAGGAAGAATTTTGAAAGACACAAGGGATAGGATTGTGTTTCTTTAGGTTATAGCTCCTACCTTTTAAATGAGTACCATCTGGATACTTTGAGGAAGCAAAACTGTTCTTCCAGGTTTCTGTCTGAGGAGGTTAGTCTAATTTGGTTTAGACATACTGAACCAAAGTATGCATGCACGGCTGAGACATGGCACGCATCTGAGCATGTGCTCAGGGGACCACAGTGGCCATGGCTCATAAAGTGTTGGACTGTAGAGGATGATTCATAGAATATGGATTTGTTTGATGTGATAATATCCAGCACAAAATTTTAGTCTTCACTTCTTTTCTTCCCTATCATGGGCACACCAAGACCCACCCTGACCACGTTGAGCTCTTTAGTAAGTCATTCTTCATCCAAAACATCAGAGAAGAGTGGTCATTGGGACTAATCTTGGGATGGGACAGGATGGTACTGGCAGCTCAGGAGTCACCAAAAGCCATCTTCCCATCCTCCAGTTACTCCCTCTTCCCAGAATTACTGAGGCCCTTCCTAGACAGATAGAAAGGAAGATGGGCCCCATTTCAGAGGTGTCCCTACAAACCAAGGATCTGCTGCTTCAGGCCAGGCAAAGAGAGTGAGCGCTGACCATGAATAAGCACTCCCAGAAGCCAACTGGCATCTCCATATTTGGGGCATGGGATAAAGTGTAACTCCTAGAAGCTTTGCGTAGAAGCTCAAGAATTTCTCCTACTGAGAAACTTTCCTATTTTACCTCTTAGTAAAAATTGTTTTAGTCATACTGTATCACTAAGGAATAGTGTGTTCGACCATACTTCCAGTTTCATTTATAGAACTCTCTGGTATGACTTCCCATAGCAAATAAAGCAGAGCACACGCTAATTTTAAATTTAATAGGGATGGGATTTTTTGAATTCTGCCACATGTTCTTAAGAAATATACAAGTATTTTTAGTACTTCCTCTAAAAATATTTTAAATTGGTTTCTTATGTCTAACAAAATCTGTTTCCTTTCACTTGCCTTCATTACTTTGTATATTTTATGTCCTGTAACTAGACATTCTCCCAATAGGTCTCATACTCTCAGAACTGGAAATACCTTTCTTGTAATGAAGTAAAATACCTTGAAATATCTTAAGTGTGTGTGTCCTCGCAGAAATACCAGTCTAAATTAGCCACTGTCACTGAGACCCAGAGACTTACAGCATCCTGGATGATCTCCCACTCTCCATCTGCTCAGCCTGTAATCCTCCCTTATTCCACTGCCAGGACCCTCACCGCCTCTTCATCGACCCTCCTCCTCCAATGCTTGATGGTAATGGAGAATAAGCAATGCCATGCTCCTGCTCTCTCCGAGACACACCAGACATTTCAGAGCAGGAGCACTAAACTGGAATGGCATTCCAGCTCTGCCTTACTAACTCCCATTTGTCCCCCAAGACTCAGGTCAATTCTCCATCTCTTCTGTAAACCCTCCCTGATTCCCATAGATGGAAGTCATCTCCTCCTCCTGTGTCACTCTCTTGTATATGGACTTGTGTCCCTGGCATTCAGGATACACCCCCCACTGATAGGCCATTGTGTTCATGTCTGTCTTTTAGCACCAATCTCCAAGGTTCATGAAGGTAAAGGTTATATCTTACACTTACCTCCTGAACTTGCACAACTAGTGCTACATGTAGAAAGGTCGTGAGTTAAAGCTTTATATCTATTTGAAAATCTTTACATATAATTCCCCAAGGTGTTAATAATGGTAACTATTACAGTTCATAGCCAAGCCGTGGCTGAGCATGACGCTCAACAATTATGTCTGTACTCTGGAGACTATGATAAGCTAAAGCAAATAGTTATGTCTAAGACACATTGCAAGAGGCAAAGAAAGAGAAACATCTAGGATGAAGACATAAGACCCACAAGTGACAACAAGACCAATATAGGGAGATTTTGTCTCAACTTGCAAGTCATTCCCTCCACCCTGCAGCAGCACAACCCAAATATGGGAAGGTCTGTAAAGTAGGACAATCCTGTGTTCAAATCACTGTATGAGAACTTACTATCTGTGTGAAATTGGGCAATTAGACTTGACTTCCCTCGGCCTCAATTTCATCATCTGTGAAAAGAAGATAATAATAATTTCACAGGGCTATTTTAAGGATTAAATTAAATAAGATTATAGTTACACAAAGAGGAGCACAGTGCCTGGTTGCTGTAGATTGAATTCTTGTATTCTCCCTGAAATTCTTGTGGAAATTCTATCCCTCAATGTGATGGTATCTGGAGGTGGAGCTTTAGGAGATGATTAGGTCATAAGGGTGGAACCTTCATGAATGAGACTGATGCCCTGAGAGTAGAAACTGGAGAGCTCTCTCGCCCTTCTGGCCACGTGAGAATACAATGAGAAGATGGCTGTGAATTAGGGGAGCTAACCCTCACCAAACACTGAATCTGCTGGTGCCTGGACCTTGGATTTGCCAACCTCCAGAACTGTAAGAAATAAATGTTTGTTGTTTAAGTCACCCAGTATGGTGTATTTGTTATAGCAAGCAATCTGAACAAACCAAGAAACTGGCTCATGCTGGATGCTCACAATTGGTAACTATAGATGTTTCATCAGTGATGGACATAGACTCAGTTTCTGGAGGGAGAATGGATAAACACTGTGTTTTGAGCACTACTAGAAATATTTTCTTTATATGAGGTGGTTTAGTCCTGAACTTTATCAGAACTATTGCTGGGGAATGGCACCAAATTTTCAATTTTATGTAGCACATGAAAGATTTTATTTTTTCAGGAACATCCTTAGAGTTCTAAGGTTTAATGGTAAATCTGATAAAACCTTTAGGTCTTATGCACTCATGAATTAGAATTATAGTAGAATAATATCCCATCTAGTTACTCATTTCACTAAGATTAACTAGCTTCTGCTAGTCGCTGGACACTGCCCCGTGGAGCCCAGTATATAGGTGGGCTGGAAAGAGAATACAGTAGTTTCTTGTTAAGGGCCTGGAGTATCCGTACCTGCCGTCCACGGTTTTGTCTCCCCGGAACACAACTTCCCTGATTCTGAGAAGTATTTTTCTACTCTAAACCAAATGTCATTTACAGATTTCATCTTTGTGCCAATTATATTTATTGTAAATTAATAAAACATTTCAAAACTTAAGAACAACCATTTATGTAGTTCATGACTTTGTGAGTTGGCATTTAGTAAGGGTTCTTTTAGATGGTTCTTCTGGTCTCAGCTGGGCTCACTGATGGTGCAGATGACTCACTGGGCAGCTCTGCTTCTTGCAGTTGGCTGGTTGTAAGCTGGGATTAACAGGGATATCTAAGCCACATGCCTCTCTTTATCATGCAGGCCAGCCCAGACTGTTCACACGTCAGTGGCAGGTCTCAAAGAGAGAGAGAAGGGAGAGAAGGGAAGTGTGCACGGTCTCTTGAGGCCCAGGCTTGGAGCTGGTACAGCATCACTTCTGCTACACTCTACTGACACCAAAGCAAGGCCCAAGGCAGCCAAAGTTCAGTGAATGGGGAAATAGACTCCATCCCTTAATGGAAGGAGCTGCAAAGTCACAGTGAGATGTGAAAGATCATGGCCACCCCTGCAATCAACCACTACCTCCTGGACAAATTTGAAGGGCATGTACCCAGGCTGGGCCAGTCATAGTATCTTCCTCCTGGACTCTCAGCCTCCTTTTCTTGAACCAGGGATGGACAGCTAAAAACTGCTGTGGTAATCAGGTATCTTGCATAGGACTTTTCCCTTTGTGGTCAGAGAGCTCAAGTATCAGTTTGTCCTTTAGGGGAAAAAATATGAGACTATAGCCATCAGAATGTGTCTATCTGCTCCATCAGCCTACTTTTGATGTGGAAGAATCCCATCAACAGCTGGAGAGAATGAACTCAACATTTACAAAGAAGCAGAGGCAGAACAAAGAGATTTCTAAGGATATACCAATCTTCTGGTTGGATCACCTGAGACCTAGAGGCCCCCTTCATTTTCCATGATTAACCAAGTCTTCTAATCAGTTGCCTTTATGAGCCAAGCTATGTTCTGCCACTTTTAACCAAGAGTGTTGTGCCAACATGAGGCATGGTACCTCAGAGGAAGTAAAAACCATGTCCGACTAAGGGATGACCAGGACGGCCACATCGAAATGCAGAAGAATTTACCAGGGAACTAAAGAACTTGGACAGGTACAGTTTTCAGGAAGAAATTTCAAGACAAGGAAGAACAATAGCAAATAAACAGAGATGAGGAAATGGTAACCATGTCTGAGTATGTGAAATACTTTGTGAAGCTTAGACTATAGAGGAGTAAGAGAAAAGGATGAGACTGAAAAGGCACGAGCATCAGATTCTGGAGGGCCTTAATGCTATAATAAGGAATTCGATTATTTGAGCAGGGAATGTCCTGGCCAAAGAAGAGTTTGGGGAAGATCAATCTGGTGACAGCAGGTATGATGGATTTGAAGGACAGAGGAGGACTGAGTGGGGAGATAAAGCCTGGGACAAAAGTCTTGAACTGGGACTAAAGAAAGGGGTGAATAAGGAACAAGGAATATACAAGAGGGAAAGGAAAGAAAAGGCCAGGTCATGGAAGCAGACAGAGCATGTTGACCCTGGATGATGAGATGAATGGCAGGAGAAGCTTACCAAGGGCCAGAAAGCCAAGTGTTTAATTGGAGACATGGGACATTTGTGATGGCAAAAGAATTTAAATGAGATGTTCAACAGGAACTTGGGAAGATGTTGGGGTCAAAAGGAGGTGTTTGGGGGTTTTCAGTCAGTCAGTCACCATGTATCAGTAGAAGACCAGCGTACTCTACTGTGGAGGGTGCCAGGACCACTGTGATACACAGAGATGTCTCACAGACTTGGATTCTAATGAGGACTGTAGAAACACCAGGAGCAAAGAAGTCTACAAGGAAGGTGTCCCTTCCATCCTCATGAACATGGTGTGGCATGTGGGGAGGGGAGTGGTTCTACTTCTACGTAAGTGGCCGAGGAAGACAGCTGGGACATAATCAGCCTTAGAGGGGACCCCAAGCCCCTGCCCACAAACCCGGGCCTTTTTCATGGGTTAATACCTTCTCCCCCAGCCTGCGTCTCCCTTTCCTTTGGCTTCCTTCCACCTTGCAATTAATTAGTGGTTGCTATTTTCCACACAACTGGAAAAAAATCAACATCTGTATTTGTCAACTCAGGGGTCATTTTCAAATCACTATTAGAAGACAGTTAAAAAATCTTTAATACCGCCAACCAGACCAGTGGTAGCAGTGTGAAGGAAATCCTTTGGTAGGAATAGAAGAACATGATTCACTAAGATTGAGAACCCAGCACTACTTCTTAACAAGATTTATGTCACCACTCCCAACTTGGGGATGAAGCAGATTCCTAGAGCAACTGGATGCCAACTGGGGGGTGTCTGCATGGGAGAGGTGGGGGGCCTGGGGAGGGGGAACCAAAGGCCACATGGGCTTGGCAGAAACGGAATTCTTGGCTTTAGTGTCCCTTTTGCCTGCCTATTTTCAGCTTTATAGAACAAACCCTTCCCTGTCTTTCCCAATTCCCCATTTTCTTTTCTTTTTTCCTTTCTTTAAATGCAGTCTAATCCCGAGTATGAACTGATGTAGTTTGTGTGTTAGGGGGAAAAAATCTCTCTCTTTTTCTGCCTTTTTTTTTCTCCTCCTCCTTCCCCTGGCCCAGTTCATTATTTTTCTTTCTTGTCACTCAGTGTGATAGGTTGAACAGAAGTGCACAGATGAGCACTGAAAACGGTGTCACAAGGCCTTAATCTAGTCTTTAATGCCTGACTTCAGAGATGTCATTTATCTTCTAACTGCAGCAGGCATCCACCAACTTTATCTCTAATAATATATTGATGGATTAAAAGGGTCGGGCAGGAGACCGGGCTGGAAAAATTGCTTATTGACATCAAAATACAGTGCCCTTAACCTGATAAACATGGAGGGCTCGTGTATCTCCCAGAATAGTTGGCGTAGCTATAATTTTTTTTTCTAACATGTTTCTCCCAGGTTCATGGGGTGGTCCAGTAAAATAAACAAATACTAAACATTATTTCCAGGCTGACATGGCCTGGGAACACACGAGATATTTTAGGAACACATTTTTAATGTCAGATTTATAAATATGCCTCCCTTATTTATGACACATTATAGTATATACTGTGACAACTTGAAATGGGTACCTATAGTCTTGGCAGCATTCAAATATTCTTCGTGCAGTTTACTGGAGGAGAAGCTCCCACTAGCACCTGATTATGCCTTTGGACAACCAGTAACACAAGGCTATTTCAGCAGAGAGATGAGACCAGTAATCTCAGAATGTAAATGAAGAGAGCCTTGCAAAGCTTTCCTTTGTTTATTATTCTCTTCATTTCATTGTTGAGTTGGCAGCAGCATGTTCCAAATCAGGGTCCCCTTTTCCCCCTTAGGCTGTGTCTACACAGGTCAGTTTTGGAATAAACCAAAAAATAATTGTAGCTTCTAACTCCTACTTAGTGGCCAGTGCCTAAATGGACTCTTTTCAAAATTACCTGTTGTAGGACTGAATTTTGTCTAATTTGTTATGACCTTAGAAATTAGTTTGCATGTAAAGGCACTCTCCTGGAGAATTACCGTTCTTTAATTTTATAAGCTGCAATGTTGTTGACTTTCACTGGATTTTCAAATGAAAGAGACTCCTTCAGCTCAACTTCCTTTGTCTGGAAAGCAAGCTCTAAAAATACCTTCTCCACACTGTGGTAAGAGGAGGGAGGTGACCTTACTCTAGTATTTCTTTTTATTAATTCATAGCATTTTTTCTGAGGACAAAGGTAATGTCATACAGGTTGTCTGGAAAAGTTGCTTTTAAAATGATGTGCAGAAATGACACATTATCCAGCATCTTGAAAATTTTGTAGGAACGGTTTTTACATTGTTTCTCTTGCTGATGACAAGAGCACTTTGTTCAGGACTGTCTGAGCTGGGATCCTGGGCATCAGTGTCCCAGTACCTAGAGGTGCTGACAGAGGAAATTCTCCACAGGCAGCTCCAGTGTCCAGGCCAACCTGTGGCCAAGCTAAGTGTTGCCTACTCGCTGCGGCTGTGCAAGGTACCACACCTCTCTCACAGGACTTTCCCCATCTATAAAATGGAGATAATAACTGCATCTATTACATAGCACAGCTCTGAATGCTAAATGTGTTCCTATATATGAAGTGGTCACAATAGTGTCTAACACATGGTGAATGCTCACTCAATCTTACCTATTACTGTTATCATCATCTGTAGCATTGTTGGGTTTGTAATGACACGTCATCCCAAAGGAAGGATGACTTCTGATATGGCCCGGAAAGAAGGGTGTCCTTTAAGAGAAAACATGATGGCGGGTGGAGAAAAGGAAACTTCTGAGGCCAAGGAAGATACCAAAATGAAAAACATACAGGCTGGCAATAATCCTAACAGTCTTCAGCTATCGGGTGGCAAAGCTCTGATCAACAGACGAGAAGAGAAGATGATAAGCACTAATATATGCATTTTCGAAACCAGACATCAGACAAGGTCCCTTGACCCCTTCCTATAAGACTTCCTGGCCAAATTGGAGATTATATGGGGTTAGGAGGCTTACTGCATAAAACCCTGCCACTTGGCAGATTCTGGAACAGGTTGAGAAGAAAAACTGAATTTGGAAAGTAGAATGAAGCCCATCCCAGAATGCCCTGTCAATCCCCCTTGAATGCTCCGGAATAGACCCTGTATCTAAAAAATTGTCTTCTGTATTGAGAGTCCTGCAATTAGCACAGGTAGGTTGACTACATGGACAGAATTCAAATGCAGAATATAAAAGCTAAAAATCCAAAACTAATCACTAAAAGGTTCCTCTACACAGAAACATTCAAAAAAAGATTAAAGATCAATGTGACTGAAATACAAAAGCTGAATTGGGAGTAAAAATAATAGACACAATTTACAAGGCACTGACCATGTACCAGGATTGAGTCCAGGTCTGTCTTACTCTAAACTAAAGCCATGCTCTGAATTCTGACATTTTCATTCTGAATCACATTCAGATACTAACTGCAAGAAGCAAAGGGAAGACCTGAAGGTTCCCAAGATTCTGGGCAGGTCGGTTTTACCAACAAAGGGGTAGGAAACTCAAAGTTTCACGTCTGCTAGTTGGCCTTTTACATGTATCTCCAAAAAACCCTGGGTAGACGGTCCCCAATCTTAAAAACTCTAATCTAGAGATTTATTGCTTCGTCCTCTGTCTTCAATTGCTCTGGCGATAAAGAAATCATCAATTCTTGGCACTACCATCAAATGTGGTCAGGGTAAGTAAATAAATAGAGGGCCCAGGACCCAGAAACTCTGTAACTCTGTTACAATACAGAAGTGTCCATCCACCACCGTGATTCACTTTTCACAGAAGATGGCCTTCTTGCAACTTCTGTTTAAATGTATATTTTCAATATTTATAAAGTTCAGCAACCACACCTGTGTCCATCAATTTAAGTTGCATGATTTGCTCTCCAGTCAGTGAAAATCAAACAGAAAAGCAAAGAGAAGAGAAATATAAATCCAAGCTCATTCCAGTGTGGGTTTTGTTCTTATGGTCCAAAGAGAAGCCACCCTCATGAGTTTATAGGCCAGGTGGCAAGTTTTCTGCATTGAGTTTCATATTTAATCCTCATCACAATGCTATAATATAGGTATTATAATAGGTATTTATTTATTCTAAAAAAGGGTGAGTGACTTACCCAAGGTCACAAAACAATAGCCACATGAAGACTCTAACCCAAGCCTGTGAAAGTGTCAAATCCAGCGCTCTTAACACTCATCATATGGCATGGCACTGCGATGGGTGGTGGTGATCACCCACACTTTAGGATGTAATAAGACTATGGGAGAGGACAGAACGTCACCTTTCCTAACAAGCTCTATTTAGAGAAGGCACAAAGAATATGGGAGTAATATCAAGGTTTAAAGGTACTTCTTTGGCTTTGCACATGACCTCTTCTGAAATTTGGTACTCGTTCACAGAATTGTCCTTGAGTATAGAATATTTCCTTCTTTTAAATTCACATACTCTGCCCAGGGCCCCTGGTGAATTTTATTTTGATATCCGGATGGTCCTGTCATCATTTTCAGATGCTTCCAAGGACTTAGTTCTCCCTGTAACTAGAGGTGCCACTTTCTTTTGCGTGCTCAGCAGTGTCACTGATGATAGCTCAATTATCAGAGGGTATAAATCACTCTAGAAAAATCGATCTTTTCCTACCTGACAGTACAAGCAGCCCCTTCATTGGAGCGCAAAGCACATGTGAGAACTGGTCATGAGGAGCATCAGAACAGACAGTGGCTGGCGGCAAAGGAAGAGTCAGTGCAGAAAGAGAAGGTGGTGATGACACCTGGATACAGAGGAGGAAGCTAGCAACACATGCTGGATGGACTAAAGCAGACATGCTTTAATATGAGGGATGACAAATCACATCAAACACCAGGGAGCTGTATGTCAAAATACAGCCTAATGAGGTTAAAAGGTCAATGTTGAGATTAATAGGGCAAACAAAATGAAAAACTAGTAAAGGCCAGCAAATGGCAATTAGTGTATTCATCCACAGGAAAAACAAGACAAGGGGTTTCCTCCAATGCAGCAATATTAAAACTACTGATCAATGAAACTACAGATTCCAGAGAGGAATAAAAAGGCAGAGCCCAGCAGGACCCCTTGTGAGTTCTCCAGAACACCTTCTTGGACTCCTTACCCTCCACCGGGGGACAGCTGGTGAGGAGTCATCACCTTTCAACACTCAGCTTCTGTCCCAGGAGGTCGACACCACCACAGTCTCTTCATCCAGGAGCCCTCCCTCTCAGGTGCCATCTGGCAAAACATTCAGTCAAGACTACTTTCCACAGTGCCTACTTGACCCAAGTGAATATGACCCCCAAATAGTGGAGAGGGCTTCTGGCTCATCCCTGGACTCCCACGCTGCTCCACCTGCCGTCTTTCCCAGGTTCTCTTCACCTTCAGCTCAGGTAGGTGCAGAGGCACATCAGCACATCTGCTACCCAGCTGGGGAATGAGATGCCAGTGTTGCTCGGTCCTCCCCTTGACTTTGTTTTGAGGGGCCTGGGAACACTCTCTACTAAACTGATGACTCATGTGCCCCATGGTTCCCCTCTCTCCTTCATATTCTGATTACAGAGCCAAGCTCCTGGGTATTTCTAGAGATAACAGAGCCAGTTAGACTATTCTTAATAAGCCACAGTTGTTGGGAGGCACTCTAAGGAATGTGAGGTACTTGATGCCTCCTTTTCCTCAGTTTTTATCCTTTAACATAAATCTCACTCAGCATCCTATTGCACAATTACTTTGCACTGTAACACACCTTAATAAGAGCATGAGTGTAACTTTTAAAAATGTGAACAGGAATACATATTTAAATAAATTACCAAAACCACTAAACTGAGAGACTATAAGAAAAATTTTAAAATATGAAAGAGAAATTAAGAGATATAGAAAGTAGAATGAAAAAGTACAAATAGAAGGAAAAGGTGGAAGGATAAAGGAGGTAGAGTGGAGGAAAGGAAGTAATAGAAAAGAAAATAGCTAAGAATTTTTTCCAGAATTGATGAAAGATGAAACTGTTCAGATTAATATATCACAATGAAAACCAAACAAAGTAAACAAAAATATAGCCATACCAGGCACATCTTAGTGAAACTGTAGAAAATCTGAAACTGAAAGAATGTTTTAAAGCAACCAGGAAGAAAAAGCAGGTTACTAATAAAGAAATCACTATGTATCTTAAAAGTGAACTGCTCACCAGCAACAATAGAGGCCAATAGACAATACTGAAATTATGCTGAAAGAAAATAACCATTCTTTGGCCAGTAAACTATCATTTAAAAAAACATAAAAATATTTATTTCCAAACAAATAGGAAATTCGCCATTCCTAGGTCCTTGCTAAAAGGATAAAATTATTAAAGGATATTCTTAAAGATACACTGACAAAAATAAAAGATATATGTTCAAGGCCTGTCAAAAATAATTTTAAAAATGCATGTAAAGGTTCTTAATTGCAATATTATTTGGAATAGTAAAAGACTGAAAGCAACCCAAATGTCTACCAATGGAAACTGACTGAATAAACAATGGCACATCCATACAGTGGAGTATTATGCAGTCAGAAAAAGGAGTAGGAAGAATCTTAATATACTCTAATAGAGAAATATCCACGATATATGGAAAGTGAAAAAAAACATGCGAAAAAAGATGAGAAAAAGTATAATGGCTTTTATGTTTATGTAAGAGGAAGAATATAAATATTTATTTGCTGATATTAAAAAACCATAAATCTCTTTAAAGAATGATTACCTACAGAGAAAAGAAGAAAACTGGTAGAAGAATTAGACAACTTTGAATATAATTTGTATATTTAGTCTTGGAACCTTATAAATATTTAACATAATTATAAGACAAAACTAAATAAAATAATAAAGCATCTCCATGAATCAAACTTCTTGGCATAATGACTCCAAGGAATTATTCCAAGTAACCTTATGGCATAGTGATTTGACTATGTATCCCAAAGGGATATAACCTAACAACAAAAAAAGCTAGGAAAGAATATGTGGCTTTTAGTAAATATATTGCTGCTAGTCATGCTAATACTGTTAATATGAGACAATAATATAGCACCACAGATAAATAAAATGAGTGATTATACAAGTGTTGTTAAAAACTGAGGTTTTCAGTACAGTTTAAAGGAAACACAAATATAAGCTGAATGAAGTAAAAGCCCTGTAGACCTGAGAATTTGAATCTGAATTCGAATAGGAAGGATGCATATGAACTTGTATATTCTACCTTTAAAAGTAACACATATATTCTAACTCTAGCATTGAAAAGGACTCAAAATAATTATCAACTCAATAGCAATGAACACCACTAGCACCTATATTATAGTTTCTAAAAGTCATTTCACGCAAAAAAGAACCAAGTTTCCTTAAACAAATGGTTGAATCTAGATCTGGGACAGGAAATGCACCAGATGAACTCAAAACATTGTGTCAAACCAGATGACAAGGAAGCTATCAGAATTTACCAGGACAATGCCAAAGGCTCTCAAAGGCCAAACCAAAAAACTCTCACTAGCCAAAATTGGGACAATTTGATCATGTAGGTAATGACTCCAAAATGTTAAATGTATCAAATATATTTATTCATATGTGATTTATATTCATAATAAAACTAAAAAACTAAAAAACTAACCACACAACACAACAAATTCCTTTTCAGGATGCTAGGGTACTTATTACTTCCAAAACTGTATTATATTCAAAACTACTATAAAGAAGAAAAAATTTAACCTGATTTGCTATGTGACCTATACCTCAGGATAACAAAATGGTTGATAAAGAGAAACTTCTTTTTATAGACATTCCACCTAAAAAAGAAACAAAGAAGAAATGATAGAATTAAACTATCAGAGTTTTGTCACCACTCATGAGTTGATGGATTTGGTAGGCCATCATCAATGCTACTAACCAGAAATTATGTGCCTCCTGATGAAAGAACATGCTACCACCCACAATCTTACCAAAAATAAATAATTTTTTAAAGGAACCTGAATTTGAACATCTAAATCAAAATACTAAATTTTTTGATTAAAAAAATCAGGGATCAGAGGATGGGAAACTCTGAGACACAGGACCACTTTCCTCAAAGAAAAAAGAAGGAAGACATCTTTGTTCTATCTTAAACAAAACAACAACAGAAGATTTAGGAAATCGAAACACAGGCATCCCTTCATTTCTGTATGTTTTGGTATTTCTTGATGTTTTAATTCAATGTTTGCTAAAGTTATCAGAGATTGGGACTAAAAGTGAGAGAAAAGAGCACATATATCTACGTGTTAATAATGGTAGTTCACTTGTAGTGACATTCATTCATCAAACAGTTGTTGAATGCATAGTATGGACCAGGGGCCAGGTTTACTGCCATGGGGATACCAGGATGAAAGCCAGTCCTCTCCCCCAGGGACTCAACACCTAGGGGAAGATGGGCAAAGAACCCCCCCAAGGACAGTACAGCCAGGGCTCCTGCGGTGTGGTACCAGAGCTCTGGAGGTACGAGAGATGATTTTTGGTGGCACAGAGATAATTATTTTTTAAAATATTCATTAACACTCTTAACATCTTGTTGAAGATATATAGTTATGCACTTATTTTATTATGTGAAAAAAATGAATAACTAGCACATTCAAACCATAGTTCTTTGGATAATACTGTGTAATAAAGCAAAGGAAGATATTAAGTTTAAAACAAAAGTGTGCCAATTTAAAGAAAAACAGCAGTTAGAGGTGTTAGACAGATAGGACCAAAAATTTTTTTTAATTGTGGTGATAGACTGAAGATTCTCAAGATGGCGGCAAGAATAGGGTGACAGAAATCTCCTCCCAAAACCATATATATTTTGAAAATACAGCGAATACAACTATTCCTAAAAGAGTGACTGGAAGATACAGTACATGAGCCAGGCTACATCTCATGAAAAAGGGTAGGAAACAACACTGTGACCAGCAGGACCCGCGCACTCTCCCCACCCCAGCTCACCCGCAGGAAGATGGGAATCAGAGTCGGGAGGGAGCGGAAACACAGAACTGCTAAATAATCAGCCCTGGTGGTCTGTCCCGGGAGCATGGACATACATTGCATGGTGCACTGGATATTGGAGGAGAGGAAAAGCAAGGTCCGAGATTGAGACTGCAAACAGGTTCCCACAGCAGGCTGCCGTGGGACAAAAGAAACGCAGGTGCTTTAAAAGTCTTAAAGGAACAAGGGTTTAACAGGTGGACAAAAATCATCCTGGCACACTCAGCCCGGCAGGCTGGAAGCTTTAAGGAACTTCAGTCACCCTAACACCCTGGGTGGCAACGCAGCTTCAAACCTCCTTGCAGTGATAAGCAGCGTGTCATTCCTCCCCCACCACCAGCACTGCAAGCAAACCGGCTTACCTGCCATTGCTATGTAACAGCCAAGAAGCAGACCCGCATACAGCAACCACAGAGCTTAACACAGAGGCTGCTCCCTGTGTGCAGTTGACCAGAACAGACAGCAGAGATGGGCACAGAGACCGGGAGGCACAAAGGGGCTTTGTTCTCATGGCAGAACACACACCACTCACCAGTGATCCCCACAAGTGCCCTAGGCCATCCTGAGGGCTGCCCCACCCACAGCTCACGGGATTAACCCACAGGCTGCTCCCTGTGCACAGCTGATCAGCACAGACACCGGAGACAGGCAAGGCAATCATCAAGCAGGAAGGGACTTTGTTCTCCTAGCTGACACATGAGCCACTCGCCAGTGACCACTCCCATTTACATGAAAAGGCAGAAGAACCTTGTTCAGTCCAAAATTCTTCAAACACCAGAGAAAGGGCTTGGTGAGACAGAAAATACCAATCTTCCTGAAAAAGAATTCAAAATTAAAGTCACAAGAATGATGATGGAGCAACTTCCGGGAATATGGCAGTGTGAGCAGGGCAGCAGAAATCTCCTCCCAACACTATATTTATCTACCAAAATATGGAAAATTCAACTATTCCTAAAAGAGAGACCAGAATACACAGGAAAGCGCACAGCATGCAGCTACACCCAAGAAGAATCGGCACCCCAAGAGGCAGGTAAGATACGGAGTCGCGACCCGGCGGGACCCGAGCATTCACCCACCCAGGGCACCGATGGGAGGAGAGGATTCAGAGCCAGGACAGAGTGGAAGTACACCCCGCAAAATAACCAGCCCTGGTGAAGTGCACGGGGAGCACTGACACACATCGCGTGGTGTAGCAGAGATTGGAGAGACAGAGGGTGCAGGATCTGAGTGGGGAACACACCAGGGTGCTTGCAGCCAGCTCCAGGGAAGGAAAAAAAAAAGAAAAGCGCGCCCTTTATTCAGCGGTCTTAAAGAGACAGGAGCCCAGCAGAGGAGCTGGATTGCCCTGGCACACTCAGCCCAGCGGGCTGGGAGTCCTGGGGAGTTTCGGACCCCTTAGCTGGCGACTGGGAAAGCGTGTCCGCACTTAGACTTCTCACTGAGGTCAACAGCCTCCCATTCGTTCCCACCCCGGCCAGAGCTATAAAGGGCCGTGCAGAGCGGCGCGACCATGGCTGCAGAATGGGGGGGAACAGTGCCACCTGGAGCATCCCCACAGAATCTACTCCCGGTGGGTGGTTTTTTTTGTTTTGTTTCGTTGTTCTTGTTTTGTTTTGTTTTGTTTTTCTTTTTCTTTTCTTTCTTTCTTTTTTTTTTTCTCTTTTTAAAGTCTTAAAGACCCCAGCTGACATACATGGCAACTACCAGTGACCACTTCTATAGCCATGAAAAGACAGAGGAATATGGTCCAGACTAAAATCAACCGGAAAACCCCAGAGAGGGAGCCTGAAGGGATGGAAATGCACAGTCTTCCTGAAAAAGAATTCAGAATAAAAGTCATAACCATGCTGATGGACCTACAGAGATATGTGCAAGAGCTGAGGGAGGAAGTGAGGGAAGTGAGGAAAGACAATGCAGAAATCAGACAAGCGATTGACGGGCTTAACAGCAGATTGGATGAGATGCAAGAGACTGTTAATGGAATAGAAATCAGAGAACAGGAATACAGAGAAGCTGAGGCAGAGAGAGATAAAAGGATTTCTAGGAATGAAAGAATATTAAGAGAACTGTGTGACCAATCCAAACGGAACAATATTCGCATTATAGGACTACCAGAGGAAGAAGAGAGAGAAAAAGGGATAGAAAGTGTCTTTGAAGAAATAACTGCTGAAAACTTTCCCTCGCTGGGGAAGGAAGTAGTCTCGCAGTCCACCGAAGCTCATAGATCTCCCAACACAAGGGACCCAAGGAAGACAACACCAAGACACATAATAATTAAGATGGCAAAGATCAAAGATAAAGACAGAGTATTAAAGGCAGCTAGAGAGAGAAAAAAGATCACCTACAAAGGAAAACCCATCAGACTATCATCAGACTTCTCAACAGATACCTTACAGGCCAGAAGAGAATGGCATGATATATTTAACGTAATGAAACAGAAGGGCCTCGAACCAAGAATATTGTATCCAGCACGATTATCATTTAAATATGACAGAGGGATTAAACAATTTCCAGACAAACGAAAGTTGAGAGTGTTTGCCTCTCATAAACCACCACTACAGGATATCTTAAACGGACTGCTCTAGAGGGAAGCACCCCTAACGCTAAAAAGAGGTGACCAGAGAAAATAAAATCATAGCAAAGAAAGCAGACCATCCAAATACCAACTAAAGGCAAAGAATAAAACACCTAGTATATAAAGAATGGAGGAGGAAGAATAAGAAGGGAGAGAAATAAAGAAGCATCAAATGGTGTTTACAATAACGTAACAAGAAAGTTAAGTTAGATTGTTAGATAGTAAAGAAGCAAGCCGTGAACCTTTGGTAACCATGAATCTAAAGCCAGCAATGGCAATAAGTACATATCTGTCAATAATCACCCTAAATGTAAATGGACTGAATGCACCAATCAAAAGACACAGAGTAACAGAATGGATAAAAAAGCAAGACCCATCTATATGCTGCTTAAAAAAGACTCACCTCAAACCCAAAGATATACACAGACTAAAAGTGAAGGGATGGAAAAAGATATTTCATGCAAACAACAAGGAGAAAAAAGCAGGTGTTGCAGTACTTGTATCAGACAAAATAGACTTCAAAATGAAGAAAGTAGCAAGAGATAAAGACATTACATAATGATAAAGGGGTCAGTCCAACAAAAAGATATAACCATCATAAATATATATGCACCCAACACAGGAGCGACAGCATATGTGAAACAAATACTAACAGAAGTAAAGGAGGAAATAGAGAGCAATGCATTCATTTAAGGAGACTTCAACACACCACTCACTCCAAAGGACAGATCAACCAGACAGAGAATATGTAAAGACACAGAGGCACTGAACAACACACTAGAACAGATGGACCTAAGAGACATCTACAGAACTCTACACCCAAAAGCAACAGGATACACATTCTTCTCAAGTGCACATGGAACATTTTCCAGAATAGACCACATACTAGGCCACAAAAAGAATCTCAGTAAATTCAAAAATACTCAAATCCTACCAACCAACTTCTCAGATCACAAAGGTATAAAACTAGAAATAAATTTTAGACAGAAAACATAATTGCTCACAAACACATGGAGACTTAACAACATTCTCCTAATTAATCAATGGGTTAACGACCAAATCAAAACAGAAATCAAAGAATATGTGGAGACTAATGACAACAACACCACCAAGCCCCAACTTCTGTGGGACGCAGCAAAGGCAGTTCTAAGAGGAAAGTATATTGCAATCCAGGCCTATTTAAAGAAGGAACAACATTCCCAAGTGAATAGTCTAAAGACACAATTACTGAAATTGGAAAAAGAAGAACAAATGAGGCCCAAAGTCACCAGAAGGAGGGACATAATAAAGATCAGAGAAGAAATAAATAAAATTGAGAAGAATAAAACAATAGAAAAAATCAATGAAACCAAGAGCTGGTTCTTTGAAAAAATAAACAAAATAGATAAACCTCTAGCCAGACTCATTAAGAGAAAAAGAGAATCTACACACATAAACAAAATCAGAAATGAGAAAGGAAAAATGACGACGGACCCCACAGAAATACAACGAATTGTAAGAGAATATTATGAGAATCTATATATTAACAAGCTAGAAAACATAGAAGAAATAGACAACTTATTAGAAAAATACAACCTTCCAAGACTGACCAAGCAAGAAATACAAAAACTAAACAGACCAATCACCACCAATGAAATTGAACCGGTAATCAAAAAACTACCCAAGAACAAAACCCCCGGACCAGATGGATTCACCTCTGAATTCTACCACACATATAGAGAAAAAATAACACCCATTCTCCTTAAACTTTTCCAAAAAATAGAAGAGGAGGAAATACTTCCAAACTCATTCTATGAAGCCAGCATCACTCTAATACCAAAACCGGGCAAAGACCTCACCAAAAAAGAAAATTACAGACCAATATCCCTGATGAATGTAGATGCAAAAATACTCAACAAAATATTAGCAAACCGAATTCAAAAATACATCAAGAGGATCATACACCATGATCAAGCGGGATTCATCCCAGGGATGCAAGGACGGTACAACATTCAAAAATCCATCAACATCATCCACCACATCAACAAAAAGAAGAACAAAAACCACATGATCATCTCCATAGATGCTGAAAAAGCATTTGACAAAATTCAGCATCCATTCCTGATTAAAACTCTCAACAAAATGGGTATAGACGGCAAGTACCTCAACATCATAAAGGCTATATATGACAAACCCAAAGCTAACATCATACTTAATGGCGAGACGCTGAAAGCTTTTCATCTAAGATCGGGAACAAGACAGGGATGCCCACTCTCCCCACTGTTATTCAACATAGTACTGGAGGTCCTAGCCACGGCAATTAGACAAAACAAAGACATACATGCATCCAGATAGGTAAAGAAGAAGTCAAATTGTCACTATTTGCAGATGACATGATACTGTACATAAAAAACCCTAAAGACTCCATTCCAAAACTACTAGAACTAATATCTGAATTCAGCAAAGTTGCAAAATACAAAATTAACACACAGAAATCTGTTGCTTTCCTATACACTAATGAGGAACTAACAGAAAGAGAAATCAGAAAAACAATTCCATTCACAATTGCATCAAAAAGAATAAAATACCTAGGAATAAACCTAACGAAGGAAGTGAAAGACCTGTACTCTGAAAACTACAAGACACTCCTAAGAGAAATTAAAGAAGACACTAACAAATGGAAACTCATCCCATGCTCTTGGCTAGGAAGAATAAATATTGTCAAAATGCCTATACTACCTAAAGCAATATACAGATTCGATGCAATCCCTATCAAAATACCAACAGCTTTCTTCAATGAACTCGAACAAATAATTCTAAAATTTATATGGAACCACAAAAGACCCCGAATAGCCAAAGCAATCCTGAGAAGGAGGAATAAAACAGGGGGAATTACGTTCCCTGACTTCAAGCTCTACTACAAAGCCACAGTAATCAAGACAGTTTGGTATTGGAACAAAAACAGACCCACAGACAAGTGGAACAGAATAGAAAGTCCAGACATTAACCCAAACATATATGGTCAATTAATATATGATAAGGGAGCCATGGATATACAATGGGGAAATGACAGCCTCTTCCACAGCTGGTGTTGTCAAAACTGGACAGCTGCACGTAAGAGAATGAAACTGGATTACTGTCTAACCCCAAACACAAAAGTAAACTCAAAATGGATCAAAGACCTGAATGTAAGTCATGAAACCATAAAACTCTTAGAAAAAAATATAGGCAAAAATCTCTTGGACATAAACATGAACAACTTCTTAATGAACATATCTCCCCAGGCAAGGGAAACGAAAGCAAAATTTAACAAGTGGGACTATATCAAGCTGAAAAGCTTCTGTACAGCAAAGGACACCATCAGTAGAACAAGAAGACATCCTACAGTATGGGAGAACATATTCATAAATGACATATCCGATAAGGGGTTGACATCCAAAATATATAGAGTTCACACATCTCAACAAACAAAAAGCAAATAGACCAATTAAAAAATGGGCAGAGGATATGAAGACACTTCTCCAAAGAAATTCAGATGGCCACCAGCACATGAAAAGATGCTCCACATCGCTAATCATCAGAGAAATGCAAATTAAAACCACAATGAGATATCACCTCACATCAGTAAGGGTGGCCAACATCCAAAACACAACAACAAATGTTGGCGAGGAGGTGGAGAAAGGGGAACCCTCCTACACTGCTGGTGGAATGCAAATTAGTTCAACCATTGTGGAAAGTAGTATGGAGGTTCCTCAAAAAACTCAAAATAGAAATACCATTTGACCCAGGAATCCCACTCCTAGGAATTTACACTAAGAATGCAGCAGCGCAGTTTGAAAAAGACATATGCACTCCTATGTTTATCACACACTATTTACAGTAGCCAAGAAATGGAAGCAACCTAAGTGTCCGTCAGTAGATGAATGGATAGAGAAGATGTGGTACATATACACAATGGAATATTATTCAGCCATAAGAAGAAAACAAATCCTACCATTTGCAACAAGATGGATGGAGTTAGAGGGTACTATGCTCAGTGAAATAAGCCAAGCCAAAAAAGACAAGTATCAAATGATTTCACTCATATGTGGAGTATAAGAACAAAGAAAAAAACTGAAGGAACAAAACAGCAGCAGACTCACAGAACCCAAGAATGGACTAACACTTACCAAAGGGAAAGGGACTGGGGAGGATGGGTGGGAAGGGAGGGACAAGGGGGAGAAAGGGGCATTGCAACTAGCAGACAGAATGTAGGGGGTGCACGGGGAGGGCTGTACAACTCAGAGAAAACAGGTAGTGATTCTATAGCATCTCACTATGCTGATGGACAGTGACTGTAATGGGGTATGTGGGGGGGACTTGATGAAGTGGGGAGTTTAGTAACCATAATGTTGCACATGTAATTGTAGATTAATGATACCAAAATAAATAAATAAATAAATAAATAAAATTCAAAAACAAAGTAACCAATGGCAATATGTGAACCTTAAATTCAACTATAAAAAGAATTATGTATCAGAAAACTATGATCAATGTGTAGGTATTTGATATGAAATTATGTTTAGATGGCTTTGTAGTTTTGTTCCAAATTAATTTTTACCTTTTAGAGAGACACAATGAAACACTACAAGTGAAATATGATCGGCTTGTGTCTAAGAAGTCTGGTTGGAAGTAGAGGTATACATGACATCATAGATTAATAATCGATGGTGGGTAAATCAGGATCATTCTATTCTCTCTTCATTTGTAATTGTTTAATATTTTCCAATTAAAGAGTATTTTTTAATTAACTTTGATGTAAGCAATCTGATACCTGAAGTCTAGCCAATAGACTTCAAATGAAGAAGTGTCTACACCACTTACTTTGATAAAACAAAGGGTGATGAGAAACAGACATTTTGATTGACAACTTTCCTGTTGAACAAACTATAAAACTTCATCTGGGGGAAAATTATCTTGGTGCTGCAGCTGGGGAACTGACATATGTAAGTATTCTACCAACAGACACCTGAACACTGCTTCCTTCTAAGCATGATTCTGGGAGGATGAATGATCCAGAACCATGAGCAGGTCTTAGGCAAGAGCTGGAAAAGAGCACTCAGAGCCCGACAGCCAACAATCACTGACTATATCATGTCCTTTTCTTCTATCTAGTACAAATTCTCTTCCTGTGAGGAAATAAATTTCATATTTTTTACTACTTTTCTCCATTAGTCACATATTATTAAAAAGTTAATCAAGAATGGCAGTTGGAAGTCAGCACAGCCAAAGAGGAAGTTAAGCATTGTGAATAGGAACAGGGGCTTTTCCATCAGACTACCAAGGCTTGTATTTCCTCTTACTAACATAGTGCATCTACTACATAGTATCTACCTATAGGATTGCGGGACTACAATTTGTATACCTTATAAGTATCTACCTTATAATTTGGGGGATTAAATCAGTTAATACTTATAAAGTGCTTAGAAAATGGTACCAGGCACAGAGCATGCATTAAGTACAGATTTTTTTTTTAATACGTAAAACATCCAGATGACTGTTTGGTTTAGGTCTAACTAATGAAATATTTTTGTATTCTAGGCTAGTGGTTCTCAACTGTGGGAGATTTTTCCACCTGTCCCCCACTTCTGAAAGTATTTTTTGTTACAACTGAGGGAAGCAATAATGCTGTCATCCAGCAGGTAGAGCTCAGGGATACTAACAAACACCCTACAACTCACAGGACAGCCTCCCATAACAATTATCTAGCCCCAAATGCCAAGAGTGCCAACGTTAAGACATCCTGTTCTATGCCCACTCTCTATAGGAAAACATTCTATAAGAGTAAGTAAATGTCTTGTCATGTCAGTTTTATGTTAATTGTTTTGATTATTTCTCTTTTACTGGAAGTACAAATCAGGCACCTGTAACATCTGTTTTACATAAACCCTGGAACACATAATAAATATTTTATCTATATTAGCATACTTTATCTTTAAAAACATAATAAAAATATGGTACAGAAGAGCACTTAAGGAAATGAGTTCTACAGTCATTTGGGATTCAACTTCAAAATACTGAATCCCAACCCTGCTATTTACTAGCTGGGAACATAGACTAGTTATTTAGCTGAGACATGAGTTTCTACTTTAGCAAACAGAATGAAATAATAGTTCCTACCTTATAGAATTATATGAGTATTAAATGTGATAATCCATGTAAACCACTCAATATTGTGTCTAGCAAGAAATAAATGCTCAAAAAATACTGTCAACATAGAAATTTAAACATTAGCCAAGAAAATAACAGATATATCTTTGACTTTTAAAAATGATTAGCATATATTTAACACCACTAAACCATAAACTTAGAAAAGGTTAAGATAGTACATTTTATGCAAAGGAGCCATGGATATACAAATGGAGAAATGACAGCCTCTTCAACAACAGGTGCTGGCAAAACTGGACAGCTATATATAAGAGAATGAAACTGGATTACCATCTAACTCCATACACAAAACTATACTCAAAATGGATGAAAGACCTGAATGTAAGTCATGAAACCATTAAACTCTTAGAACACATAGGCAAAAATCTCTTGAATATAAACATAAGCAAATTTTTCCTGGACACATCTCTTTGGACAAGGGAAACAAAAGAAAAAATGAATGAGATTACATCAAACTAAAAAGTTTATGTACAGCAAAGGATACCCTCAGCAGAACAAAAAGGCATACTACAGTATGGGAGAATATATTTGTAAACAACATACCCAATAAGGGGTTAATATCCAAAATATATGAAGAGCTCACAGGCCTCAACAACCGAAAAGCAAACAATCCGATTAAAAAATGGCCAGAGAAAATTAACAGACACTTCTCCAAAGAAGAAATTCAGATGGCCAACAGGCACATGAAAAGAAGTTCCACATTGCTAATCATCAGGGAAATGAAAATTAAAACCACATGGAGAGGATTCAAGATGGTGACGTGAGAGGTGAGACAGAGAACTCCTCCCAAAACCACAGACAGTGTGAAAATATAGTTAATAAAACTAACCTTAAAACAGCAACAGGAAAGAAGGCTGCACCAGACTGCATACAGACCTCACAAACAGAGCAGAACTCACAAAACAGGGTAACGTACCAAAGCCTTGATCAGGCGGGACGCAGGCCCTTTCCCCACCCAGCTCACTGGTGGGAGGAAGAGAAACAGAGCCGGGAGGGGGTGGAAGCCTGGGACTGCTGAACACCTAGCCCTGGAGATCTGCTTTGCGAGCAGAAACCTACACTGTGTGGTGCTCTGAAGGATGGGGAGCTGGGACAGGAGGAGTGCTTGACAGACAGATTCTGGCCATTTGTGGAGGATGGAATCCACATCCAGCTGCTCTGGGACAAGGTAAAGGCAGGTGGTCTGAGAGGTTTCCTAGCAGCGAGAGGGCTGATGAAGGGGTGGGGCTTGCATGGAGGTTGCTCCACGGGAGAAGGGATAGGTGGACAAGGTTGTCTGGGTGCGCTCTGCCCAGCAGATTGGAAACTTTGAGTAGCTTCAGGTGCTCCATCGCGCTGGCTGGGTGCTCAGCTCCGATTCACATCCTGCTGCACCTTCCTTCTGGCCTAACTGCACCAGCTTGCAAACCGGCAGTCACTGCACTGGCATCAGGCCAGCCAGAGGGAGGACCCGCCTACAATAGCTAGAGACGCAATGCACAGAGACTTACACCTGTGTGCTTGGCCTTGGCTCTCATACTGGACACAGGCACGGCAGATGGGAATCAAGAAACAGATTATTCCTCCCCCCAGGCACCAGCTCCACTCCCCTATGATGCCCAACCTCACTCTAAGGGCTGACCAGCTCCAGAGACTGAAGCTTCTGGGCAATAAAGGGCACCACACAGAAATATGAAACGTCAAAAGAACAAGGTACAGACCAAAATCTCACAAACCCCAGAAAAAGGGCCAAATGAAACTGAACTCACCAATCTTCCTGAGAAACAGTTCAAAATAAAAATCATAAACATGCTTATGGAGGTACAAAACAATATTCAAGAACTTAGTAACAAATTTGAGATGGAGATTCAATCATTAAGAAATTCCATATATGAAATGAAACATACAATGGGAGGGATTTAAAAGCAGATTAGAAAATGAAATAGAAACTAGAGAATAGGAATGCAAAGAAGCTGAGGCACAGAGAGAAAAAAGGATCTCTAAGAATGAAAGAATATTGAGAGAACTGTGTGACCAATCCAAACGGAACAATACTCACATTATAGGGTTACCAGAAGAAGAAGAGAGAGAAAAAGGGACAGAAAGTGGCTTTGAGGACATAATTGCTGAAAACTTCACCAATCTGGGGAAAGAGATACTCTCACAGGCCATGGAGATGCAAAGATGTCCCAATACAAGGGACCCAAGGAAGACAACAACAAGACATATAATAATTAAAATGGCAAAGATCAAAAATAAGGACAGACTATTAAAAGCAGCCAGAGAGAGAAATAAGATCACATACAAAGGAAAGCCCATCAGCCTATCATCAGACTTCTCAGCAGAAACCTTACAGGCAAGAAGGAAATGGCATGATGTATTTAATGCAATGAAGCAGAAGGGCCTCGAACTAAGAATACTTTATCCGGCAAGATTATCATTTAATTTGAGGGAGGGATTAAACAATTCTCAGATAAGCATAAGGTGAGAGAATTTACCTTCACACAAACCATCTATACAGTTTCTTTTGGAGGGACTGCTACAGATGGAAGTGTTCCTAAGGTTTTATAGCTGTCACCAGAGGTAATAAAACCACAGTAAAGAAAGTAGAACAGCTAATTACTAAGCAAACACAAAATTAAATTAACTATCCCCAAAATCAAACAAGGGACAAAGAGTACAGAATATGTTATGTAATATATAAAGAATGGAGGAGGAACAAATAATTCTAAAATTCATATGGCACCACAAAAGACCCCGAACAGCCAAAGCAATCCTGAGAAGGAGGAATAAAACAGGGGGAATTACGCTCCCTGACTTCAAGCTCTACTACAAAGCCACAGTAATCAAGACAATTTGGTATTGGCACAAAAACAGACCCACAGATCGGTGGAATAGAATAGAAAATCCAAACACCAACCGAAACACATACAGTCAATTAATATTTGATAAGGGAGCCTTGGATATACATTGGGGAGATGACGGCCTCTTCAGCAGCTGGTGTTGGAAAAACTGGACAGCTACATGTAAGAGAATGAAACTGGACTACTGTCTAGCCCCATACACAAAGGTAAACTCAAGGTGGATCAAAGACCTGAATGTAAGTAATGAAACTATAAAACTCTTACAAAAAAAAATAGGCAAAAAGCTCTTGGACATAAACATGAGCAACTTCTTCATGAACATATCTCCCCGAGCAAGGGAAACAAAAGCAAAAATGAACAAGTGGGACTATATAAAGCTGAAAAGCTTCTGTACAGCAAAGGACACCATCAGTAGAACAAAAAGACATCCTACAGTATGGGAGAATATATTCATAAATGACGTATCCGATAAGGGGTTGACATCCAAAATATATAAAGAACTCACGCACCTCAACAAACAAAAGCAAATAATCCATTTAAGAAATGGGCAGAGGACATGAATAGACACTTCTCCAAAGAAGAAATTCAGATGGCCAACAGGCACATGAAAAGATGCTCCACATCGCTAATCATCAGAGAAATGCAGATTAAAACCACAATGAGATATCACCTCACACCAGTGAGGATGGCCAACATCCAAAACACAAACAACAACAAATGTTGGCGAGGATGTGGAGAAAAGGGAACCCTCCTACACTGCTGGTGGGACTGCAAATTAGTTCAACCATTGTGGAAAGCAGTATGGAGGTTCCTCAAAAAACTCAAAATAGAAATACCATTTGACCCAGGAATTCCACTCCTAGGAATTTACCCTAAGAACGCAGCAGCCCAATTTGAAAAAGGACATGCACCCCTATGTTTATTGCAGCACTATTTACAATAGCCAAGAAATGGAAGCAACCTAAGTGTCCATCAGTAGATGAATGGATAAAGAAGATGTGGTACATATACACAATGGAATATTATTCAGCCATAAGAAGAAAACAAATCCTACCATTTGCAGCAACATGGATGGAGCTAGAGGGTATTATGCTCAGTGAAATATGCCAAGCCAAAAAAGACAAGTATCAAATGATTTCACTCATATGTGGAGTATAAGAACAAAGAAAAAAACTGAAGGAACAAAACAGCAGCAGACTCACAGAACCCAAGAACGGACTAATAGTTACCAAAGGGAAAGTGACTGGGGAAGATGGGTGGGAAGGGCAGGATAAGGGGGGGAAAGGGGCATTACGATTAGCAGATGTAATGTTGGGGGGGCACGGGGAGGGCTGTACAACTCAGAGAAGACAAGTAGTGACTCTATGGCATCTCACTAAGCTGATGGACAGTGACTGCAATGGGGTTGGGGGGGGGACCTGATGAAGGGGGTAGTGTAATCACCATAATATTACTCATTTAATTGTAGATTAATGATATCAAAATAAACTAAAAAAATGGAGGAGGAAGAAAAAGGGGGAAAAAAGAACCTTTAGATTATGTTTGTAATAGCATATTAAGTGAGTTAAGTTAGATTCTTATATAGTAAGGAAGTTAACCTTGAACTTTAGTAACTACAAATCTAAAGCCTGCAATGGCAATAGTGCATACCTATCAATAATCACCCTAAATGTAAATGGACTGAAAGCACCAATCAAAAGACACAGAGTCACTGAATGGATAAAAAAGAAAGAACCATCTATATGCTGCCTACAAGAGACTCACTTTAAACCCAAAGCCATACACAGACTAAAAGTGAAGGGTTGGAAAAAGATATTTCATGCAACTAACAGAGAGAAGAAAGCAGGAGTTGCAGTATTGTATCAGACAAAATAGACTTCAAAAAAAAGAAAGTCACAAGAGACAAAGAAGGACCTTATATAATGATAAAAGGGTCAATCCAACAAGAAGATATTACCATTATAAATATCTATGTGGCCAACACAGTAGCACCTACATATGTGAAACAAATAATAACAGAATTAAAAGGGGAAATAGAAAGCAATGCATTCATTCTAGGAGACTTCAACACTCCAGTCACTCTGAAGGAAAGATCAACCAGACAGAAAATAAGTAAGGAGAGAGAGAAACTGAACAATACATTAGAACACATGAACCTAACAGACATCTACAGAGCTCTACACCCAAAAGCAGCAGAATACACATTCTTCTCAAGTGCACATGGAACATTTTCAAAAATAGATCATATACTAGGCCACAAAAAAAGAATCAGTAAATTCAAAAAGACTGAAATTGTACCAGCCAGTTTCTCACACCACAAAGATATGAAACTAGAAGTAAATTATGCAAAGAAAATTAAAAATCCCACAAACACATGGAGGCTTCACAACATGCTCCTAAATAACCAGTGGATCAATGACCAAATAAAAAGAGCTGGTTCTTTGAGAAAATAAACAAAATACATAAACTCATAGCCAGACTTATCAAGAAAAAAAGAGAGTCTACTCACATAAACAGATTCAGAAAGAACAATCCCAAATGAACAGTCTAAACTCACAATTAGTGAAACTAGAAAAAGAAGAACAAATGAGGCCCAAAGTCAGTAGCAGGAAGAACATAATAAATATTAAAGCATAAATAAATAAAATTGAGAAGAGTAAAACAATAGAAAGAATCAATGAAAGCAAGAGCTGGTTCTTCAAGAAAATAAACAAATAGATAAACCCCTAGCCACACTTACCAAGAAAAAAAGAGAGTCTACACACATAAGGAGAATCAGAAACGAGAAAGGAAAAATCACTATGGACACGACAGAAATACAAATAATTATGAGAGAATACTATGAAAAATTATATGGTAACAAACTGGATAACCTAGAAGAAATGGATAACTTTCTAGAAAAATACAACTTTCAAAGGCTGACCCAGGAAAAAAACAGAAAATCTGAATAGACCAATTACTAGCAATGAGACTGAATTGGTAATCAAAAACTACCTAAGAAGAAAAACCCTGGTACAGATGGTTTCACTGCTCAGTTTTATCAAACATTTAGTGAATACTTAATACCCATCCTCTTTAAGTTTTCCAAAAAGTAGAAGAGGGGGGAATACTCCCAAACTCATTCTATGAGGCCAACATCACTGTAATAACAAAACCAGACAAAGACACCACAAAAAAAGAAAATTACAGACCAAATCCCTGATGAACATAGACGCAAAAGTACTCAACAAAATATTAGCAAACTAAATTCAAAAATACATCAAAAAGATCATCCATCATGATCAAGTGGGATTCAACCCAGGGATGCAAGGATGGTACGACATTGAAAATCCATCAACATCATCCACTACCCCAACAAAAAGGACAAAAACCACATGATCATCTCCATAGATGTCAAAAAAGCATTCGACAAAATTCAACATGCATTCATGATAAAAACTCTCAAGAAAATAGAGGACAAGTACCTCAACATGAAAAAAGCCATATATGACAAACCCACAGCCAACATTATCCGTAACAGTGAGAAGCTGAAAGTTTTTCCTTTAAGACTGGGAACAAAACAAGGATGCCCACTCTCCCCACTTTTATTCAACATAGTTCTAGAGGTCCTAGCCACGGCAATCAGACAACACAAAGAAATAAAAGGCATGCAGATTGGTAAGGAAGAAGTCAAACTGTCCCTGTTTGCAGATGACATGATACTGTACATTAAAAACCCTAAAGAATCCACTCCAAAACTACTAGATCTAATATCTGAATTCAGCAAAGTTGTAGGATACAAAACTAATGCACAAAAATCTGTTGCATTCTTATACACTAATGGTGAACTAGCAGAAAGAGAAATCAGGAAAACAATTCCATTTACAATTGCATCCAAATGAATAAAATCCTAGGAATAAACCTAACCAAGGAAGTGAAAGACTTATACTCTAAAGCCTACAAGACACTCATAAGAGAAATTAAAGAAAAAATCAATAAATGGAAACACATCCCATGCTCATGAATAGGAAGAATTAATATTGTCAAAATGGCCATCCTTCCTAAAGCAATATACAAATTCGATGCAATCTCTATCAAAATACCAACAGCATTCTTCAGTGAACTAGAGCAAATAGTTCTAAAATTCATATGGAACCACAAAAGACCCCGAACAGCCAAAGCAATCCTGAGAAGGAAGAATAAAGCAGGGGGAAGTACACTCCCTGACTGCAAGCTCTACTACAAAGCTACAGTAATCAAGACAATTTGTTACTGGCACAAGAACAGACCCATAGACCAATGGAACAGAGCAGACAGCCCAGATATAAACCCAAGCATATATGGCCAATTAATATACGATCAAGGAGCCATGGATATACAGTGGGGAAATGACAGACTCTTCAACAGCTGGTGTTGGCAAAACTGGACAGCTACATGTAAGATAATGAAACTGGATTACTGTCTAACCCCATACACAAAAGTAAACTCAAAATGGATCAAAGTACTGAATGTAAGTCATGAAACCATAAAACTCTTAGAAAAAAACATAGGTAAAAATCTCTTGGACATAAACATGAGCAACTTCTTCATGAACATATCTCCCTGGGCAAGGGAAACAAAAGCAAAAATGAACAAGTGGGACTATATCAAACTAAAAATCTTCTGTACAGCAAAGGACACCATCAGTAGAACAAAAAGACATCCTACAGTATGGGAGAATATATTCGTAAATGACGTATTTGATAAGGGTTGACATCCGAATTATATAAAGAGCTCACACACCTCAACAAATAAAAAGCAAATAAGCCAATTAAAAAATGGGCAGAAGATATGAACAGACACTTCTCCAAAGAAGAAATTCAGATGGCCAATAGGCACAGGAAAAGATGCTCCACATCGCTAATCATCAGAGAAATGCAAATTAAAGCCACAATGAGATATCACCTCACACCAGTTAGGATGGCCACCATCCAAAAGACAAACAACAACAAGTGTTGGTGAGGATGTGGAGAAAGGGGAACCCTCCTACACTGCTGGTGGGGATGCAAATCAGTTCAACCACTGTGGAAAGCAGTATGGAGGTTCCTCAAAAAACTCAAAATAGAAATATCATTTGACCCAGGAATTCCACTCCTAGGAATTTACCCTAAGAATGCAGCAGCGCAGTTTGGAAAAGACATATGCACCCGTATGTTTATCACAGCACTATTTACAATAGCCAAGAAATGGAAGCAACCTAAGTGTCCATCAGTAGATGAATGGATAAAGAAGAGGTGGTACATATACACAATGGAATATTATTCAGCCATAAGAAGAAAACAAATCCTACCATTTGCAACAACATGGATGGAGCTATAGGGTATTATGTTCAGTGAAATAAGGCAGGCAGAGAAAGACAAGTACCAAATGATTTCACTCATTTGTGGAGTATAACAACAAAACAAAACTGAAGGAACAAAACAGCAGCAGACACAGAACCCAAGAATGGACTAGTGGTTACATAAGGGAAAGGGGTGGGGAGGGCGGGCAGGAAGGGAGGGAGAAGGGGATAAAGGGGCATTATGGGTGGCACACATAATGTGGTGGGGGGGGCCATACGGGGAAGGCAGTATAACACAGCGAAGACAAGTAGTGACTCTATAACATCTTACTACACTGATGGACAGTGAGTGTAATTGGATATGTGGTGGGCACTTGATAATAGGTGGGAATGTAGTAACCACAATGTTGCTCATGTGAAAACTTCGTAAGATTGTGTATCAATGATACCTTAATAAAAAAATAAGATAGTACAGTTTATATGTTTCATAGCACCATTAAAAAAGAAATAATTCACACTGCCTCCACAGAAAGTACCACAGCATTGTGTATAAAGAGTGTATAAAGGAACACAAGAAAATAGCATCTCTGTGCCAAATTAAAATATATTAACAGACACATACTGTCCTGCTATGGGCTGAATTGTGTCCCTACCCTACCCCTAGCCTGCACCACCACCAAAATGCATATGTTGAAGGCCCAATCTTCGATGTGACTGTATTTGGAGATAAAGCCTGTGGGGTGGTGACAAAGGCTAACGGAGGTTATGGGGATGCGGTCCTTATCCTATATAGCTGGTGCCTTATACGAAGAGGAAAAGACACTAGCGCTCTCTTTGCCATGCAAAGGCCCAGAAGGTGGCCATCTGCAAGCCAGGAAGAGTCCTTACTAGGAACCAAATTGGCCAGCACTTTGATCATGGACTTCCTAGATTCCAGAACTGTGAAAAATAAATTTCTGTTCTTTAAGCCACCCAATATGCAGTATTTTGTTATAGCAGCCCAAGACAAAGACAATTCCTATTAAATATAGTTCATGGAGAGAAACTTGTAAAGAAAATGTGGATGACACCTGGTATGGCTGGAAAGAGCATGGTGAGATTTTGAGGGAAGAATAAATGAATGAAAAGGAATCCAAGATAAGGAATATGGGTGAAGATGAAGGACAGATAAAAAGTACTGAAAGGGAAGTATGAAATTGACAAAGGAGAAAGAATCAGATAAGGTAAATGTTGTGAAAAAAGATGAAAAAAATAATGGTCTTGAGAAAAATACCCTCCTCCACCCCCCGCCCCCACCCAGGTATTATGTAGCATGGAAAATTTTGAGGGGGGAAAAGCCCCAAAAAAGTTTACCACAGAAGTAAAAGAAAGACCAACATGGGAAAGTAGTAGGTATAAAGGAGGAAAAGGAGAAAAATGCCATACTGATGAGAGAAGTCACATTTTTAATTCTTGGAAATGCTTCCATTGTGGCTGGAAGCTTTCCAAATATACAATCACTTACTTAAGATTCTCTGAGGGCTTTTTTACTATTGTTTAATTTTGTGTGTACTGAGTATTACCATAGCTTCATGGGTAAGTTTGAAATTTCGCCATCTGTCCAAAGCCCGATGATCAGTGGCACACTTATTAATTCAATTCCACCTCAACCCTTCTTTCCATTCCCTTTGCAGCAAGGTTAAAACACAAACACACACACACAAATACACACACACACACACACACACATATACACACACACAACTGCTTACTGACAGAATGACCAATAGTACATTAAAGCAATTTTCTTGAATTTGAAAGAAATATTTCATTTATAATATGAGTAGGACTATATAGGTTAGCATTTCTTCCTTTTCTCCTGCAAATCACACAAAACCAGATGGAAACAGTAACAGCAAAATTTGAAAACTCCATTTCCACATGTAAAACAGAAAGATATAATCTTCAGCTTCCAAACTATGTTTAAGGGTTGCCCAAAACACAGTCTCATAAAAACAAGGGAAGAGAAGCATGGAGAGAGCATGGGGCACAACTCAGCCCATAGCAGCCCATGGAAAGAAGCCAAGAAGACCCAGGGGCAGCAGATCTCAGAAAATGTCAGCAAAAGTCCATCACCTCGAGGAGAGGGGCTTATGCTGAAAAGTAATATTTTCTATATCCTTTGTTTACGAAAGATGAGTCCAGAAACTAGGGTAAGTAGGGCAGAGACTAAGTGAGCCTCATCCAATTTGCTTCAGAGATGTACAGCAGATCACACAGTCAAGCCATATTTTCAGGAAGCAGTTTGTCTCTGTGCCAGTAGGAAAGAAAAGACTTTCACGGATTGTGAATCCCAGAAAGCAACCTTCCCCACCTTCCACATGCTCTACTCCCAAAGCATAGCTGGTCGAGAAAATCCAACTCTTTCAATGGTGAGCAATAAAAGAGGGAATTGATACAGCATTAAGAGAAAGATATTAGAAAAGGAAATGTAGAAAAGAGAAGCAAAACTTAGTAACACACAAAGAATACTCATGAGGAAAATTGTTCCCGTGAACATAAGAAAATTGGAAATAATTCCATTACCTATTGCTGTGTAACAAACTACCTAAAACTTAGTGACTTAAAACAACAACCATTTATTATATCTCATATTTTTATGGACCAGTAATTCAGGCAGTACTCAGGAGGGTGATTTTTCTATCTACATGGTTTCAACTGGGGTCACTAGTTTTTAACTGGTGGCTTGGTTGTTCTGGAGGTCCAAGAAGGCTTCACTCACATTCCTTAATACCTTGTTAGTGACAGCTGGGCTCTCCTGAATTACTTTTCCACCCCATGTAGTCTCAAAGCCTCTCCACATAACATCTCCAGGATGCTGGTCTCAACCTTCTTACATGGTAGCTCAAGAATCCAAAAGAAAAGAGAAGAAGATACTGGTTTCTGAAGGCATGGGTATTGAAACTAGCATGATTTCAATTCTACCATGTTCTGTTTATCAGAGTAGTCACAGAGCTCACCCAGATTCAAGGCAAGGGCATATAGATCCCATCTCTCATTGAAAGGAGAGTCAAAGAGTTTGATCTGTATAAACAGCACAACATAAAGGAAGTAGTACTAAAAACACAAAAGCTGATTTTGATTTTTAAAAGTAAAATGCTTTAAAAGTCATAAAAATTGCTATCTGACCTAATCAAGATAAAAATTACAGTTACAGAAATAAGAAATCATAAAGTGGAAATAGCAAAATCAGAAATTAAAAGAATCTTAAAGAATACACAAAATTTTTTAAATGAATTTTTAAATCTGGCAGGGTTAAATAGCTAATTTTTAGGAAAATATAATTTACCAAAATGTACCCAATAAGAGAGGAAAAGCTAAATTAACTGACCTCTACAAAAGAAAAAGTAAAAGCTATCAAAGCACAACCTTCTCAGCCCCTATAACCAAGACCCAGACACACACACACACACAAAAGAACCAGGCCCAGCTTCCAAAGAAATTCAGCCAAACTTTGAAGAAGAAATCCATGTCAACACCAAATTTAAGCTGTTTTAAAATCATAGAAAAGTTCTTTTTATAATGTGAATATATTATTGATGCCAAACTATCACTGATATCCCACATACAGAATAAATGGCATGTGACCTCAGTGAATATCAATGGAAAAAGTCCTCAGTACAACCTTAATAAGACATTAAAAGAGTAATACTTTGATATCCAATGACTTTTATTTAAGAAATGCTTAAATCATTTTGTTTTACTTCATTTAGTTTAATTTATTGATTTAAGAAAATTTATCTTATTTTATTTATTTAAGGATAGTTCAATATTAAGAAGTTCACTAATAAATTCATTACAGTAACATAGTGGTAATGGAAATATAATTCATCATATGAATAGTTCTATGGAGAAAATTCATATTCAACAAAATTTAGGAACTGTTTTTAATTAAACATCTCAAAATTAAGATACATGCATAACTTCTTAACATGACATAATCTAATTCACCCTAAAAGCAAGCACATGCTTAAAGGGAAAAAACACTAAAGCACTGATTTCAATCTTACTGCACATGGAATCATTTGGAAAGCTTTAAACAATACTGATACCTATATCCTGCCTCCTAGAGATTTTGAATAATTAGTCTGGGTGAGGTCTGGACTTTGGAATTTTTAAAGCACCTAAGTGATTCTAATGTGGGGTCAAGATTGAGACTACAGCACTAAAGTCATTCTCTTTATATTCAGAAATAAAAACAGGGATGCCCACTATTAGCACCACTATTTCATATTATACTCAAGGGGTGGATGTACAATTAATGTTGTATTGGAGGCCAATGCAATTATATAGGAGAAAATTATAATTTGGAAAGGAGAAGTTAAATATTCTTTTTTGATTTTTAAGGTATTTTTGAGGAAAAAATTGAGAATTTAGTTTTAGATTTAAAAATTCTGCAAATGAAAATTCTTTAAGACAGTGGAATACAAAATAATATATAATCATCAATGGCTTTTACCAAATACAATAGCCAATTATAAGATAAAGAAAATATAATCACAACAAAAATGTAAATATTAAGCAATAAACAAATAGAAAAATATAAGATCTATATGAAGAAAACAACACTAGGAAGGATGCAAAGAGAACTAGAACGAACTGAGAGACAGAATAAGTTTTTGGATAGAAATGTTTAACATAATAAAGATGTTAATCCCTTCTAATATCATTTACAAATTTAATGTCATCTCAATAAATATGCCATTTTTTAAAAACTAGGCCAGTTGATTCTAAAATTCAATTAGCCAGGAAGATTCTAATTAGCCAAGGAAGTTCTGAACAAAAAAAGTGGAAGGTGTGCTAACATTATTAATACATATAAGAAAGCTTCAATAATTAAAACTATATATGGTATATGTATAAACAGACTAACTGATGGAACTGAAGAGTGATTCCAGAAATAGGTCCAAGTATACATAGAAATTAATTAGTACTGATAAAGGTGGAATTTCAATGGAGGAAAAGATGAATTATTTAATAATTAACTGGGAGTCATCTGAAGAGAAATGAACTTTTATTTATAAGTTGTATGTTATGATAAATTCCCAACCAAAAATTTAAATGTAAAAAATAAAATCCTAAAGGTACTAGAAGAAACACAGAAGAATTTATCTTGGCATAAGGATGACTTTCTAACACTCAAAAATCCAGGAGCCATAAAGGAAAGAGTGACAAAAATTTACTCCATAAAATAAAAGGAAACTTCTGGATAGAATGAAAAAAATCATAAAACCAAAACACAAAAGACAAATGGGAAAAGTATCTTACCAAAATATTTGTAATAAAGAGCTAATGTAGATAATATTCTACTCCTAGAAACCAGTGAAAAACAGACCATTAGCATAAAAATGAGTAAAGGATAAGAACCAATAGTCCCCAGAAAAGGAATTGAAATGACTGTTAACTATATGAAAAAAAATGCTTACTACTCACAATAATATATAAATGGACACACACTGAGAATTCTGACCTAGAGGAAAAGAAATTTTATAAGAGGAAGATAGAAAGATAGATTTGGAAAGATTCTGAAAGTAAATGTGAGTTAATTTTGAAAGTTTAAATATTCATATTTCTGTAAAATTTTACTTCTGTGTCTAACTGTTTTTCCTTTTCTCACACAGAAGTTTCTTTCTGGGGTAATTTTGAACTAACCATGAAAAGAAACAGCAGGATAAAAAAAGAAAGCAAAATCTTAATATTATTATACAGTAATTGGAAAACAATGAAAAAAAGGAAATATGTATATATGTATGTAGCTGGGATGCAGGAGGTACGGTTCATAATCATAGAAAATATATCAATACAAAGGCAAGCTATTGCCTGGGGCTACGCCGTCAGCAATGAACCACAGAGGACACAGAGCTGGCCTTGGAGAGGAGGCAGAAGGAGGCAGGAAGCAAGCCCACAAAGCCACACTGCTGCCAGCAGGGGTTGCCGGTCGTCTGGGACAGGCTGATTGCCACCTTAAGGGACAGGAAAAATTAAAGTAGCTCAGAGAGCAAGAGGAAATGGAAGGCAGAATATTAGATGCTAGTGCACTTCTGAAATCAGGGTCCAATACTCAAAGGGTAGCTCTACTGACACTGGCAATATAGAATTACTTCAAGCACATATTTCTTTAATAAAACTAAACTGTGAATAAATATGTATTCTACATCAGAGAAAAAAAGAGAATCTCACCAATCAAAAAAAAAATCAGTTAGATTTTAATTGCATTGCCTCACACTGTGCTGACAGGGAAAAGGCAGACATTCCTATCAAATTATGTATGCCAGGAGCTGCCTGATTTCTGTCATAAAAGGCAGATTATTTTTTAAATGTGCAAGTCAATTATTCGAAGTTCAGCACACCTACTATAGTACTCAATAAATATTGGTTTGACAATCATGATTTTCTGTGTTCAGGTTTGAAAGTATTTTAAAATAAACATTTTAAAGTAAAGGCTTTTTGTTCCATTGTGATCTTTTGCTTCTTTATTTAATTTTAATTTAATCATGGTCCCTTGATTTTAAGCTGGGGTTACTTTGTGGGTTTTTTTTCAAACCCCATCAACAGTTTATAATATTGCACTTTTATTTATCCACTTGAATCAATCTTAATTCAAAAGTTAACAAAGTCTCCAAAGATATACCATAGATCATCCAACCAGGATTTTAAATGAAAATAAAGGTGGTTTTAGTGGTGTACAATAATTATAGATCTACATTTGTCCTACAATATGTTAATGGGCAACTGATTAAGTTGCAGATATCCTTGGAGCCTTCAGTATCATTTATATATGAATCTGCATGAATTACAACTTCAGCTATTCCTCACATTGAGCATAATGTTCCTCTGTGCACTGTTCTTGTACAAGTGAGGCACACTTGGCCATTTCTTCCTATATGTATTTTCTAGATTTATCTCTTGTCATTCTACAATTAGGTTACAGTAAAATTGGTATTATATTTGCAATATCTAAATGATGCTACATACTTTAACTGAATCACAGATACAAATTACTCTGAACCAGCTGAAAACAGTCTGGCAGAGTAAAGGGAAGGAAAGGATTATCTTTGAAATTCCTCACATGCTATCTCTGACCTTTCCTATGTCTACATTTTGAAGGTACTTTCTCTGATTCCTAGAAGGTAAGTAGCTCCACGAAGACAGGGCTGATGATCTGAGGCAGATCAGAGTAATATAGAGAAATATCTGAAATATACTCAAAAGAGATCCTATTTAAAAGTGTTAATAATTTTCCAGGTTATAGAACATTAAAATAATACCATGTAGCAAATACCTACTTGTGATGGCCACAGCATTTGAGCTTTATAAACATTATCTCCAATCCTGGTGATGCTAAAAGGTAGACAATTGACATACAAGGAAAAGGACTTCAAAAGTTAGATAATTTCCCCCAGAGTGTCACTGTTATAAAGGGTGGAAAGATGGAAATCCAGACACTTCCTATTCCAAGGCTAAAATATATTGCGATTGAGTTCAAAATTTGGGAAGATGCTTTCATTTCTTTCAAACAGCTTTGACAGCCTTTATCCCCCATCACCATTGGCCTAATCTAGTTCCCCTTTACCTCACTTTTAAACAGAGGCATTGTGAGAAAGCCAGGAGCATGAGACTCTATTTAAGAAGACATTACAGTCTCTGTTACTTTGGACAAAGTAATTACCCCTTCAGAGCATCATTTGTAAAGTGTGGATAAAAGCAAAGCAATCAGGGAGAGTAAATGAAATCACATTTGGATTGTAGCCCACCTTTAGTAATGATGTCCAGCTTTCTTGCATTTCTACAATAGTTATCTTGCTGGTTTCTAGGGCTCTGGCTTATCCTCTGCCTCTAGTCTCCACTCATCTGGAATCATCATGTAATTAGGTTTTAGGTTTTGTAATTCAAAGAGACATTGCCCAGGAGTGGTAAGTTGGAGTGATACCTTTACCAAGTCATCTTCACTTCTCTGACCCCTCAACAGGTACAGAAACTTCTCTGCAGCAAATAAACTCATAAAACTACCCCAGACCACTTCCAGCAATCAAGAAACCAAAGGGCCAGGGATGAGGTAGGCTGAAGTTAGTGGCAGGAATTGGGTAGTTGGGACGCAGAAAGATGGCGCTTCCTCCATCATTCAGAACTGTCTAGGTTGCAAGAGACTGGAAAACCCAAACTAACAAAAAGGAGATTTATTGGTTTATTAGCTAAAAGTCCATGTGTGGCTGGATAGGTGTTCAAGGGATAGTGTTAGAACTTGGTTTCTTCCTCCTGGGTCAGCTGATGGCACAGATCTCAGACAGGTTACTCCCCATTGGTGCAAAGTAGCCTCAGCAATTCTTTCTATACCCTTTCAATTTAGTAGAACACCTGTCTCTGTCCTAGCACTCTCAGAGGTCTCATTATAACATGTTGTATATCATGAAAGTAACCTCTGACTGGGTCACATGCCTTTTCTTGAACCAAAGCGGTGGCCAAGGAAACCAGAATGCACTCACTCATTTAGGTCTGGATTATATCCTCAACCCTGCTACCAATCATTGAGGCCAGGGCAGCATTATGTGTTGACATCTTAGTCATGGATCACTTCTGCCCTGGAGACAAGGATGGAGCCCTATTCAGACCTGGGAGGCAGGAATTTCCACCAAAAATCAGAGATACTAGATGCTCCCCACAGTGCTACCCACAGGTTAGAGGGCCTCATGGTACCTGGCCAGCTCTTCATTAAGAAGGAAAGTCCTTCCCATGAAAGGACTATACATTAAAGAAATAGTACATGCAGAACTGACCAGAGTAGTTAAGGGATGATGTATTAAAGGAGCTGGAGAAGGTCAGTGGGCCAGAGCAGGGCTATGGATTGGAAAGTGGTTTGAAATGATGTTAGAGAATAAGAGCAACAAGATTATGAAAAGCCCTGTAAGTTATTATGGAGTTTTGCTTTTAAGAACAATAGGAAGTCATCAGAGAGTAGAAACATTAATCCATGGGTACATGTTTTTCAAAAGTCATTTAAGTGGCCTTACAAAACTAAATTAGAGCAGAAGGGAGATATTTACTCCACTCCAAATTATGACTATTAAGCTATTTAATTGCAGCTTTCTTGATGTGTGACTCTAAGCACCCTACTTTTCTTAGGACAAAGGAAAACCTTAATTATTAAAATCATAGTCATCTTCACTTCTAAATTACATATAAGTATAACAAACATGGAAATACCCAACTATGTCAATATATAATGCCCATTGACATATTATTTTTTATATTTCAATGTAAACATATTACCTAGTCATTCTAAAATAAAGCAGATTAGCCCTGAAAAAAAATGTATTTCCTATGATATTATCCCTGCCCTCTGACTTCCAGACCCAGAGAGGGCATCCTGCCTGCCTGAATCTAAGTCCAGCTGGTATCATCATGGAGTTTACTTGCTGATAAGCACCTGAAGATGTGGCTTTCCCAGTTAGCTGAGGTGCCCTGGTCCCTAAAGCCTAGGAGAGCCTTCCTTAAGAACACTGTAGCAAGATCCATGCAGCACAGACCCTGAAAGACATCAGACAAGAAAAGGGCCATTCTCACCAACTATTTCAGGTTGGTGGAACCTCATAGTGAAAATGAGCCAGCACTAATGGCTTTGCTAATTAGAAACAGTGAGCAAGATAAGATCTTAATTTTCTATTCCCTAGACCTTACAGTACTACATCATATATTTATGAACGAATCATTTCATAGAATCAAACATAGAAAGCTAGAGCTAAAAATGACCCTTCCTTTACCTATGAAGAAGTAAAAGCACACAGAGGGGTAGATCTTTGATCAGGATCTCACAGCAGTTTGAATGAAAACTGAAAGGGTAACTCGCTGCGACCCTCCTTTCCCAGCATGACTCAGGAGACACGGGCCGACGCCAAGAGATTTTAACAGCTGAAACAGAGAATGGCTGCCTCTGAGCAGAGAGCAGCAGCTCATGGGTGAGGAAGCGCATTTTTAAGGAGTAGGGTGTGTTCTACTATGGGGACATTGGTGAGTGGATCTTAAGGGGTGGGGCAACCATCTGGTTGGTGATTGGATCTTATGGGGTGGGGCGAATGTTTAAAGATAAGGTGAGAGACAAGTCCAGACATGATTTTCACCCGCCCATGTGCTTGGGACCATGGGGTAAATGGAGGATAAAGTACTATATTCTTACAAAAACTAAAAAAAAAAAATTACATTTAAATTCTGTATTTCCAGTCTCTGGGATAAGAAAATTATATTTTCATGATGCTTTCACAGTCATAATTTCATGTATCATTACAACTTTAGAATACTATACAATCCAGTACCACTTTAAGCTAACTTCTCAACTCAGAGTTTCCTGAACAAGATTGAAGGTATAAATTTGAACCTCAAATCTATCTCAGACGTTGGTTATTTATCTGCTGACAGGAATGCTTAGGGGAGACTTTCCCACCTAAAGCCTAGGTCAAAATTAAGTTTCCTGTTGTCTCCTTTGGAGATGGAAATACTTCTTTTTTCTAGTCTTCCCTTTGACCAAGCAGGTGGCATTTTCAGTGACCCACCGCTTTGCAAACTCCTCAGCTGTTACTCTCTACCCTACAGAGACCTAAAGAGTTGTTCCCACCTAGTAGCCCCAGCTACTCCTCTGGTTTCTATTTTCTTCTTAATTTTTTGCCTATGCAATATTCTTTGGCCTTATTTTTCTTTACCTTATTTTACCTTATTTCTTTTACTTGTCTTAATTCCAAATATCCACCTGAAAAACTGTTTGTTATATATAATTAAGTTTTGGTATTTTGTATTGGGAGGATTTATTAGAAGTTCAAGTCTTCCCACACAGTATCCATTTTCACTTTTCCTATTTTAATAAAGCAGTCATAACCAGAATCTACAGTACTTTTTAATTATTGGGTCTTTCCTTTGGAAGAAAAAGCAGACACAGAAAAATCATCATCGAGTTCCCCATGTTCATCTGGATTTAGAAAGGCTTAGGAGGCTTGAGCAAGAATCCTGAAGAACCTTTGAGAATGTGGGGTTGGCTTTTTTCAAGATCACAGGAAAAAATGATCTTCTACTGGAAGAGTATCTAAAAAACAAAATTCCACAAGTCTTTTTGGGGGTATATGCCTGCCACTCCAGCCACCTCACAGAAATGGTCCTGTATCGGCTACCTTTTGCTGTGTAATGAAACACCCCCAAAACTGTAGCTGAAAACAATTATTTACTTGCTCACATTTCTGTGGGTCATGGTTTTGACTCAGCGAGGCAGTTTCGTCGGTCTTCTCTGGAGTCACTTGGGTGGCTGCTATTGTTGGGCTCAGACTGGGTGGTCTAGGTGGGCCTCGGCCACACAACTGTCCAGTGGTGCTGGGCCTGTCTCTCCCCTTGATAAGGTTCTTCACAAGTGGGTGGGCTGCAAGCACCGCAAGAGTGAAGGGCAAGCTCCACTGGGCTAAGTGCCTTTTCAACCCTCTGCTCCCATCACGTTTACTAATATCCCACTGGCCAAAGCAATTCACAAGGCACAGCCCGGAGTCAATGTGGAGTCAGTGTGGGAGGGAACTTCAGGAGAGCTAAGACACAGGCAGGTGAGGTTTCCCAGCCATTACTGAAACAATCTACTTCAGGGCCCAAGAGCTGAGCAAAGCACACTAGACAGCTTTGCTTGGGGAAAGGAGCCAGGGCTTCACATCAGACGCTGTGGTGAAATCCTGACTCCACCTGGGTGTGATCATACTCTCTCAGAGCCTCAGTTCCATCATGGGGAAAACAACTACTTCACAGGATTGATGTGTAAAGTTGAAACAGTGTATATAAAGTCTCTGCCTAAACATGTTTTAGTCAGCCTCATCCAAAAAAATTTTTTGTCTTGACCTGCCTCTGCCTCAAGATTTCACCTTATTACATTCTCTCTCCTTTGATGACTTGAAAAGTTTCATTAAAAGGCATTCTCATCTAAAAATCACAAAAGTCCAGTATCTTCCAGTGTTCAGCCCTCCCTTTTCATTCTGTACTAACCTCTTAAGTGAGGCTCCAGACTTCACGTCAACTGCTACACAGTGATGACTCTCAAATCTGTTCGTCCAGTTCTGTCCTCTCCCATTTGACTCATTCACCCTGTTTTGCCTGAGGGTTTTGGCCCCAGACAAGTTCACTATGGACTCTATGACATGGAGAAATGACAATAGAACATTCTTGGGGTACAGGGTTTTATACCCAGTTTTATTCTCACAGCGGTAAGTTGAGCACTAGAATCACGTCTGCATCCAACAGTCTGCAGGCCTGTAAATCCACCTCTGTCTCTGCCTCTGCCCAGAGCACTGGGCAGAGCTCTTTATATAGTGACTCATTCTATAATAGCTCATTGCCCGGGGGTGTAGAAGCATTAGCCTAGCAGAAGGCCAATTACCATCATCAAGTAGTTTAGGGTCAGGTGAGGACCCTGGCTGTAGGAACTTCCATTTTCCCCACAGCTATATTGCTAGTTTCTTCTCAACAGCTCTCCCTGTCTCTGCTTTGCCTCTGCCAATTTATCTTTTTACTCTGTCCATCAGATTGCTCCACCTAACACCCAGGTTTTACCGTGTCATTCCCTTACTTTTGAATTTATAAGGCTATCCATCACCTACAGAAAAATACAGCCAACAGTTTGTTGTTGTGAACAGAAGTTGGACTTAGGGTATGAAGACTTAGGGTCTGAAGGGTATAATGCCACTCAAAGAATTCTGGCTTTTATCCTGCAGGCAAGGGGAAGCCATAGACGGCTTAACACATAGGAGTAACATATAGGATTTGTTATTGTTTTTATGTTAATTTCAATCTGATAGTAGTATAGAAGGTAGACCTGGTGTAGAAAATGAGGTAGCAGAAGACCAGAGGCAGGAAATCTTCTTAGGAAGCTGTTTTGATAATGAAAGTAAGAGATGAGGATAAGGAACTAAGTAACTAAGTAGTATCTGATTTCAATAATATTTCCATTTGGGTTGTGGTGGAGGGGGTGGGGGTGGGGGTAAATGAATGGTCCAGGGTAGCAATTTTGAAACTATGTAAATCCCAGCTGGCACTATTGTTGGGATGATGAAGATATAATAGCTTGGGTCTTCTCTGAGCTCTTGACTGAGATGGGATCATCCAAGGTTGCTAACTATATTAGCATTTTATAAGCTTTTGGGAGAGCTTGGGCCACGAGCTGAAGCTGAGCTTCCTAAGTCCCCCGACATTCAGGATTAAATCAAATGCATCGCAGTGATCATCATCGCCTTTGGGCTTGTCACACTTAACAGCATTTCCTACCTCTCTGTCCTGAGAATTAGATCTTCCCCATGGAGGCAATCATATGCATTTAACACTGGTATGATATATTCTTTCTTATTTGGTTTTTAAAATTAAAAGAACTGAGTAAGGCAGCAATTCCAGATTGTGTGAGGAAATGTGATAATGCATGGCCTTGTGAGTTCTGGCTCATTTTCTCCCACCCCTGACTCCCAGCACAAAGTTCTCTCTATGCCATCATGTTACGGGTGAGGTAGTGGGCATCTGAAATCAGTACAGCTGGGAAGAAGAAGCTGAAGTAAGAAGTCCCATAGCACGATTCTTTGTTTTCTAGAATTTAAACTCTTAAGACAATTTTATAATATAAAACTGTGGAGAAAGTGAAGGTTCCTGTGGCCAGGATTCTCACCTGGCCCTGGTCGGCTAGCTCACGTGTGGGCAATCCGTTGTTATTGACTCTACATAAAGAGCTCTTTCTGGTGCTCAGGAGGGCACAGTGGCACAGCTGCAAGGCTGCAGGAGAGCAGAGACTGGAGTGGTGGCAGTGCCGAGGGCAGAGACTGAGATGGCTGCAGGAGTAGAGAAGCCCAGAGGTAAAGACCAGTTTGCTACATGCAGACTTGCTCTAAGGTGGATGGGATTCTTGTGCTTGACCTGTCACCATGGGAATAAATTGGATATAAACCCTTTCACCCCAAGAACGTTCCACTGTCATTTTTTTTGGTCTCGTTGAATCCATGGTGAGCTTGTCTGGGGCTGAAACCCACTGGCAAGACAAAAATAAATTAATTTAAAATATTATCCCTAAAGCAATCGCAGAACACAAATAAAATGTAAAAGAGAATAAAATATTTTAACAATACTGGCAGAGCCGCCGGAGGCCTCACCTATAGTACATGCCTAAATATCAGACAATCTAAATCAAGGATAGTAAATTCATTATGATTAGGAATATAACCTGAATAAATCTCATAGGCCCCTGTGATTCATTCTTTGTACTACATAAACTTTTAAATTTTACTAGGTGCCTCAAAAAATGTCAAAGGATGATGTGGAATTTATTTAAAGTAGAAAATCTTAAAACCTCTCTCTCCAGGACACTGCCTTGTTCAGTGTCCTCCACACAGAACATAGCTTGTCCTCAAATATTTCTCTCCCACTCTCAACGCCCAAACCTCAAACATGCTTGCTGATGTCATATGACTAATCCTTGTATCCCTCTCTTTGTAATTACCATTTCTTTCAGCTTGTTACATGTATTTCCTGGTTGCTTTCTAATTTCTAAGTTTTCTGGCTTCTTTCATATAAAAGGTTCTTCTGCTTTATTTTTACCTACCTTCAGTACAACAAAGAAGAAATTCCTTTCTTCGCAGAAGCAAGAGGCACAAGGGGAGATTGAAAGAACTGATATGGTGGGATCATTTTTGTCCCTATATACATTAATACTCATCCCTGTTAGGAGAAACTGAGAATATGATATATATTACTAACTTTAACCAACATCAGAATTAGGTAGTGGTTAGGAACATGAGCTTCAGAATCAGAAAAACCTGTGTTCAGATTGTCCTGCCATTTACTCCTTCCCTAGGTTTCAGTATCCACGTATGCAAAATAGCAATAGAGGGTATCAGGATTGCATTGGCTAATTCATGTGAAACATTTACTCTAGTTCCTGGAGACCTTTATTATAATTACTGAATAATGAATATGAATGCTTTATAATTATTCACTCTTATCTTGGGGGAAAATAGTCCCTGGGAAGCAGGATTCAATCCAGAACAATCCTTCCTATTGGCACAAAACATTTAACAATTCAGAAAACAAGTTACTTTCCATCCTCAACTCTAGAGAAACAAATGCCATCTTCCCCATATGTCAACGTATTCTTGCCTTCTCATGTGGTCACATGCTCAGCTTACTTAGTGGCAACTCAATACATATCAATGGATTAACTAGTGGACTGTTGAAGCAACAAATATCTCAGGGACACCACATGGGAACTGCTTCACCTGAGGGGGAGTGCACCAGGGCAAGTTCATTCTGGATTTAGTGAGACCAAATCACAACTGAACAGCAGGGCTGAAAGGGCCAAGCTTTATTCTCATGGTGGCTAGTGAAGGGCTGGGATCACATCTGCCTCTGGGACATTCACAATCTGTCTCCATCTCTGTCTCCCTCTCTGCCTCCAGGCAGAGTGCTGGGCAGAGCTCTTTATACAGTAACACCAACAATAATGGCTCATTGCCAATGGGTGTGGAAGCCTTATCCTATGCATAGGCCAATTACATCACCAAGTAGTTCAGGGTCAGGTGAGGATACTGACCATAGGAACTTTGATTTTCCCTACAGGAACCCAGTAGCAAAAAGCCTGAAAGTATATGTGGTGTTGGAATGAAGCATATATACCTCTTCAGTCACTTTTGGACCAATTCTATCACAGTTGTTTGAATGTGAATAGCCCACATGAGTTGTCTTTCCCCATCAATTGGCAAAGTAGTGGTTCATTCATTCATTCCTTGGATATTTTTGAGCTCCCATTGTAGGCCAACCATTGCACTGGGTGCAGGACTCCCAGAGGAAAGGATAGGGTCCCAACATTAGGGAGATTTTCTCCAGCAGGACAGAACTATCATAGACCAGTGCTTCTCAAATGTGAATATACATTCAGATCAGCTGGAGATCTTGTTAGAAGGCAGGTTTTCACTCAATAGCCCTGGGGTGGGGCCTGGAATTCTCCATTTCTCATAAGCTCCCAGGTGATAGCCACACTGCTGGTCTCTAAATTTGCTACTTAAGGTGAAATCCTCAAGATGTAAGAGCAGGAACATGGGTAGGATGTCAATTTAAGGATGCTGGTGCCTATTAATTCAGTTGAATTAGCTCCCTCCAGTTTTATCAAGACTCTCAAGCACCCATAACAGAGTCCACATGATTATTCAGCTGGATCAGAGGGAGGGATGAGAGATGCATGTGTGAGAATGGCCATGATTTTAAGGAGGGAGGAACCCAATGGTATCAGGTTTGACTTACCGAAAAACTTCCTGAAAGCACAGAAATAGCAAATACCCAATTATAAATGTTTCCCTGTCTCTTTCAAGGCTAGCGGTAGAGGAGGGCAGTGGGAAGATCATGGGTACAGTGTGGCACCAACTGGACGCAGAACCAGACTCTGTCTCTCCCTATCAGGCCACTTGGCTCAAATGAGGAAGCCTCATGTTTTAATCTCTAAATCTCTAAAATGGGAAGGCTTATCATACGCTTGTATTTTATAAGATGAATTGCAGAAAGCACTTAGCACAGTACCTGCAGTGACCATTAAATCGTTTGTGTCATTATTATTGTTATTAATAAAAGTGGAAGCCAGGACAAGTGCCCTTTATCAGGGCTTTGTCAAGACACACATTGGAAAGACAAATCTAAATTAGTGCTCATATTCTGATTTTCAATCAGACCCAGAATGTTGAGTGAGCACAGGTGTTTTGTAGTTTGGTTTCTCTGCTAACATGAAAAAAAAATGATCAAAAGGAAGAGAGAAAAAAACAATCACTATTTGAAAGTGAATGAAGGGCGCCCCGCTCCTCCCCAGCCCTGTTTTTTTCTTACTTTGACATCTCAGTGTTTTTTTTCTTTTAGCTGTGAGTTCTGGGATAGGTGATAACTGCCAGTAATAGGATTAGCATTGATTTCTTTAGCAAGAACAGAGATGTGGCGGTTCCAGCCATTTCCTTAACTGCCAGCTTTGAAATATCAAAAAAATAGAGAGAAGAAAAGAGAGAAAAAAAAGAAATCTGTAGGTGGGGGGGAATACAGCTTTTAGAGAAAAGGGAGCATGTGTGAATCCAACCATGTGTGTCTGTGTGTGGGCGTATGGGCACATGTGTGCACATAGAGGGATATAGAAATGCTCGCACACATGGAGATCATGGGAATGTTTTGTTGTTCCATGATAAAGGATCAAAAGCTCTGTTTCTGTTCTGCTTCAAAAGGTTTTAACATTCTTTTGGTTTTTTCTTTCACTTATAAACATATTACTGGCTGATGTGTAGTAGTTATCTTTGAATCCTGACTTTTGTAACCTTGAAATTCAAACAAAGAGAAAAAGTGTGTCAGAGAAAGGCTGTGCAGTGGGCCCTGCTAGACCCACACTCCCAGAATTCCATTTCTCTGAAATTAAGTCCACAGGAGACCAAAAATACAGGGTCAAGTTCTCCAAGTCTCAACCAAAGTGTTTCCCTAAAAACAGCTGGTGGACCTCCTGCAGGAGGGGACCCAAGTTTTCACATCCCAGCCAGGGAGTGGAGGGGATCTGCTCTCTTTCCCGAATGTGGCCAACATAAAGCCAAGCAGGAGAGGAGGCATTGCCCACCAGCTTCTGGTGCTAAAACCAAAGAGGAAGCATGGGACAAAGGGTGTGCTTCACCCACAGCCTTTGAGCTACTTTGAAAGCAAAATTAGTGTAAAGCAGTTTAGTGAAGTCAAGACATCAGGGCAATCACACAACTCAGATCTTGAGGCTCAACGATTTAAAAATAGGGAACTTTCTGGAGGAAACAAGTCGAAAAGGGGTAGTGAGTTGAGGTTCTCTTCATTGTCTCCTTGGGTTGGATATATATCCAAATCAATACAAATGAATTTCTTTAAAAAAGGAAACAAATCACTTTAAGGAGGAAACCCATTAAACCAGTTGATTGAGGATTTTTACTTAGCAAATTATTTTATCAACTATGATATCATTTGTGATGACTATCATTATTAACTACTATTAATTGAATAAGAATTATGTACAAAACTGTATGAGTCCTTTATATGCACTCATCATTTCTTTTAATCTTCACAAAAGAAGATTGGTAATGTCTATCTTGCATTTACAGATCAGGAAACTTAAGCTAGATAAATTGACTTGTCCACATTACACAGCAATGAGGTAATTCAGCCTGTATTTAATCCCAAATCTGGATGATTCCAATGTCTAGTGTCTCTTCAATTTCACTGTTGACTCAGTGTAACTAAGTCATCCCCATTCCTTTAAGGTTATTGCATTTTTCATTTGCTGAGACACTGTCTAACGAGAGCCATTTCTCCATATTCATTTATTCATTTACTCACCATCCAATCAGTATTGTTTGGGTACCTGCTACATGTCATCAACAGAACTAGATCACTGAATTCAAGGATGAATCAGCCAAGGTCCCTGACACAAAGTGATCAGAGCCCCATGGAGTAGACTGTCTCAGGATAGCAGAGAGGAGAAAAGAACTTAGTGCCTTCACCTAAACTTGGAGGTTGAGTAGGAATTCATAGAATATACATGTCATAGTAAATAATTTCTTAGCCGGCTCCAATCAGCAGCTTTGAAATTCCCAAAGACAAAAAATCCTATTGAATCATTTACACACCATACCTTAGCAGCCAGTTGAAAAATAAAATATTAACTTAACCAGTTGTTTGATCATTACAAGTTGTTAAGTAATTATTTTACTTGTTTATTCTCACTGAAATGTTTGACACTATGTATGCTTTTTTAAAAAAATAGCATTCATACCTTTCTCAACTGTAATACTGTTCTTTGAAAAAAGAATGGAAAAAATAATATATAGGTTAATATATATTAATTTATACATTTTATATACACACATATGAAAGTGTAATTCATTCATAATCCTACTACTCAGAGTTATTCGGGATTAACATCTTGGAATATATTTCCTTCAAGTTTATTTCTATGCAGTTATCCATTTTGTTCACAGAATTAGATTTATAATATGTATACTCTATTTTAATGTTTTTCCCACACTTCTATCTCTGCAATGAACCTTCAGCATTTTCCTGTGGGATTCAACATCCTCTGACAGCGTAACTTCTGATGGTTCCCTAGCACACGTCCTCTGCATACCCCAGTCCATGTCTGCTCTGTAGAACATCAGGTACTTTCCTTGCTGTAGTTGTTACAATATAAATTACACTGCAAAAACTATCCTTGTGTACAGATCCTCATGTGCATCTGTAATTACTTCCTAAAGATAAACTCCCAGAGGTATTATTATCTCATCAAAAGTTTAAAACTGTTTTAAAGTTTTTGGTGTGTATTTCTAAATATATCTTCAGAAATAGAGAATCAATTTGCCCTCCCCAAAGCAGTATGTAAGGGTGCCCATCTTCTCTCTTCCTACCAATACTGGATATTTCCATTTAAACCACTTTAAAAGTATTTCCCAATTGAGTAGGTAGAAAATTCTATCTTGTTTTTATTTGCTTATCACTGAATACTGATGAGGTTAGACATTTTTCATACATTTATTATCTACTTGTATTTCTTCTTTTGTCATTTATTCATGTCCTTTGCCCATTTTTCAACTGCTAGGCTTATCATTTTCTTATTGATTGGTAGGCGTTCCTTATAGATTAAGGATATTAACTCTTTGTTTGTCAGAGGTGCTGACACAGCCTTAAACACTAGCTCAAACACGTTGTAGTCGCCATTCTTTAAAGTTCAACTCAGACATCCCCAAACTTAAATAAGCCAACCACACTCTCTGCCCTAGCTCTCAGCCACACAAAGCCTATTTTTCTTATAGCTCTCTGAGCCTGTACATAGAACTCTGAGTATATAATAATTTGCATCTTAGTTTGCTAATGTGTTAAGCTGGTCCCCATCCTACCCCTCTGAAACTGCTTGGAAAGTTCTTTGAAGAAAATAAACTATTTAAAGCTTCTCTATCTCCTTGCTATCTCCATTACAGGTCTCCCCTGCTATCCAAAACAAGAGCATGAAACCTTTTGTAAGCTGAAACAGCATAAGGCAAAGAAGCAGTTACCGTTAATTTATATGGAAAATTTTTGAGTTTTATCAGACCCTAAAAATAACCTTCTTAGTCTTTTTTGATACTTTTGGATACATCTTGCCAACAGGTACACAAAATAAATCAAGATAAAGCACAGAGGCTCACAGACAGTTCAGAGCTATGGCAGCTCTATGCTGAGTAATGTTCCCAGGGAAGGAGCTTGGTAGGGCCACTCTTGCTGCTCGGGGTGTGCAGTGCCTCTCTAATGGCTTGCTGCAAAACAAACACAATGCTATTTTTCACTTTCCACCACTTATAAAAAAGTAAAACTACTCTTCAGATTTCTTTTGGTTAACAAAAACAGGTACTAAGGTAGATCTTTCCTGAAAGCAAAGTGGCATAACACAAACCTTCAAAAAGTGGACGATACTTGGATTTACCAAACAGCCAATTCTTTGACTTCACTGTGTTTCCACTCTAACCTAGATACCAGAGACCATGATTTACAAGCACTCTTCTAGGAACCTGGCTCTGATTTTTGCCTAATTAACATTTTTTAAGTAGGATTTTTTTTTAATGACATCAAGGCCATAATATTTACGTGTGGTCAGTATGAATGAAACCTAACACTTATTTCTTTGAAATTGGACCACCCATGACTATTCAGAAAAGATAGAGATTTTTCTCTCATACAGGAGACATGAGTGGCCATGAACCGTGGAGACTGTGACTTTTCATGAAACTCTCTCTGTTCCCATTGTTAGGTAGGTAAATAGAAGGAATGGCAGATGATTCTATTCATTCTGGCCCGATCATTCTGGGTTATGGTTGCCTAATAAAATACAGGTTATCTTGTTAAATCTAAATTTCAGATAAAGAATGAATGAACAATTTTTAATATTGGTATGTCCTATGCTTCTGAAATTCAAGTTTAACTGGGTACACTGTATTTTTATTTGCTAAAACTGGCAACTCTACCCTGGACAAAAGCCCAGTGGCCCTAGGAATTTGAACAAAAGAAATGTACATCAACTAGCCCTCTGGTGGCGCAGATTTAAGAGGAAATCTGACTGAAGAGTAAGCACAGAGTCCTTATGTACTGTATCTTTTGGCAACACTAGATTTGAAACACTCTACCCTACTGAAGGAGGAATCTAAAGGGGAAAAAACGCAAACAAAAGCAGCATCCTAAAGACCTGAAGTAAGAGAAGACTATGAAAACAATATCCTGTAGGGCCTAGAATACATTCCTAGAAAAATGTTCAGCATTCCTAATTGGATATAAGATACATTCTTAATTGGACCTCTATAGAACAGGAACAGAAATCCATGAGGTACAAGTGAATCCAGAAGAGATCAGAAGGGAGATAGATGAGGTAAGGAATTATTGAAAAGAGACCAAAAATTAATTAACAGCATTAAAATATCCTTTGACACACTAAAAAGTAGAACCACTTTAAAATTTGAAATCTTTCAGGTAGGAGATAAACTTAGGAAGCTCCCTTAGACAGTAGAGGAAAGTGAAAAAAAAAGGAGAAAATGGCTATTGTTTTGAAGCAGGATGGGATAAATAACATGAGAAGTATAGGTGTTTTAGAAATTACAGGACCAGATCATATAAAAATAGGGTTGAAGTTTCTGGTTTGGAATAAGATGAAAAAGCATACTCTTACCTTGCTCTCCTACTGAATGCAGTTTTAAACTCTGGACAGAATACATGATGCAGCTACTTAAAACCTCTGAAAACTAAATAGTAGTAGACAGACCAAAATTTGAAGCATCACTGAAACAGTGGTAAAATTACCCTTTCTTCCCACCAATATGCCCCAGGTGGATCTCAGGGCAGCCCAAAGCCCGGAAGCTGGTACCCAGGTACAGAGAAGGTTCAAGGAGCAGCTTTCTAGTTCTGGCTCCAGGAGTAGGAGATGGAACTGCCAGCACTCAGTCAGAGTATGGAAATCCCTGTTTTTTTCCCTGCTCCACTCCTGAGCGTGCCAGCCTCCATGCAGCCCACAGTGGTAGCAGCAGCAGAAATGCCGCAGGGGCCAGATCCCTAAGGGCAGGACGAGTTTCTCCTACTAAAGGAGCTCTGTTCCCAAGAAGATGAGGCAAACTCCTCCACACACACACACACACACTTTTTCTCCTACACTTGTCACTTGATTTTGAGCATAGGAGCAGTAGTAGAGGCGTCATAATGAGGTGACTAAAGCCCCAGCTTTCTGGATAGAAAACCACAAAGCGGAGTCCCAGAAAACAAAAAAGTACCAGGAAGATGGCAAGGAGGGAATGTCTTGGAAAACAAGCCATAAAGTGCTTTCCAAGCTCCTATGATTACCACTGATTATGACTGGATCTAATCCTAAATGGCATACCAAATAATTAGAGAACTGGACCAACCCTCACCCAGCTTCCAGATTGGCCCTGGTGGCACACGTGGGCCAGATCCAAATAGTACTGCTAAGGCTCTGAAAATGTAACAGGTATTTGGAAATAGTCCACGGAAGGTGCAGTGAAACTAGGAGCCTGGACCTAACTAACCAGACTGAATTCCTGCTTAAAAAACAAAAACAAAACAAAAACCCGAAACATTCTCCATAGGATTTAACAAGACTCAGTCTCATAATAATCAAAATAACCAGGATACAATGCAAAATTACTCATCATATGATAAACAAGGAAAATATTACATGATAAAAGACAATCAAAGATACCAACATCAAATTAGAATTATCTGACAAAGATTTTAAGGCAGCTTTTAATTTAATCATAGACACTCTTAAAACAAATGGAAAAATAAAATGTCTCATCAAAAAAATATAAGATATCAAGCAGAACCAAATAGAAATTTTATAACGTAAAAATAATATAACTGGGACTTCCGGGAAGATGGCGGTGTGAGCAGGGCAGCAGAAATCTCCTCAAAAACACTATATTTATCTACGAAAACACAGCAAATACATCTACTCCTAAAAGAGAGACAAGAATACACAGGAAAGCGCACAGCGTGCAGCTACACCCGAGAGGACTCGGCACCCCAAAAGGCGGGTAAGATACGGAGCCGCGACCCGGCGGGACCCGAGCCCTCCCCCACCCCAGCGCACCGGCGGGAGGAGAGGATTCAGAGCCGGGAGGGAGTGGAAGTACACCCCGCGAAGTAGCCAGCCCCGGGATCTGCGCGGGGAGCGCTGACCCACATTGCGCAGTGCAGCGGAGATTGGAGAGACAGAGCGGCAGGATCTGAGCAGGGAACGCGCCAGGGTGCTTGCAGCCGGCTCCCGGGAAGGAAAAAAAAAAAACGCGCACTTCCTTCAGCGGTCTTAAAGAGACAGGAGCCCAGCGGAGGAGCTGGATCACCCCAGCACACTCAGCCCAGCAGGCTGGGAGTCCTGGGGAGTTTCAGACGCCTTAGCTGGCGACTGAGGAACCGTAGCCATACTTAACACTTCTCACTGAGATCAACAGCCTCCTATTCGTTCCCACCCCTGCCAGAGCGATAAAGGGCCCTGCGGAGCGGCACAGTCACAGCTGTGGAATAGTGGGGCAATAGCGCCACCTAGAGCATTCCCACAGAATCTACGTCCAGTGGGCATTTTTTTTTTGTTTTTTTTGTTTTGTTTTTGTTTTTTCTTTTCTTTCTTTTTTTTCTTTTTTCTTTCTTTCTTTCTTTTTTTCTTTTTTTATCTTTTTTTTCTCTTTTTTTTTCTTCTCTTTTTAAAGTCTTAAAGAGCCCAGCTGACATACGTGGCAACTATCAGTGACCAAATTATACAGCCATGAAAAGACAGAGGAATATGGTTCAGACCAAAATCAACCAGACAACCCCAGAGAGGGAGTCTGAAGGGATGGAAATGCACAGCCTCCCTGAAAAAGAATTCAGAATAAAAGTCATAACCATGCTGATGGACCTACAGAGAAATGTGCAAGAGCTGAGGGAGGAAGTGAGGGAACTGAGGAAAGACAATACAGAAATCAGACAAGCGATCGACGGGCTTAACAGCAGAATGGATGAGATGCGAGAGACTGTTAATGGAATAGAAAACAGAGAACAGGAGTACAGAGCAGCTGAGGCAGAGAGAGAGAAAAGGATTTCTAGGAATGAAAGAATATTAAGAGAACTGTGTGACCAATCCAAACGGAACAATATTCGCATTATAGGAGTTCCAGAGGAAGAAGAGAGAGAAAAAGGGATAGAAAGTGTCTTTGAAGAAATAATTGCTGAAAACTTTCCCTCGCTGGGGAAGGAAGTAGTCTCGCAGTCCACGGAAGCTCATAGATCTCCCAACACAAGGGACCCAAGGAAGACAACACCAAGACACATAATAATTAAGATGGCAAAGATCAAAGATAAAGACAGGGTATTAAGGCAGCTAGAGAGAGAAAAAAGATCACCTACAAAGGAAAACCCATCAGACTATCATCAGACTTCTCAACAGAAACCTTACAGGCCAGAAGAAAATGGCATGATATATTTAACGTTATGAAACAGAAGGGCCTCGAACCAAGAATATTGTATCCAGCACGATTATCATTTAAATATGATGGAGGGATTAAACAATTTCCAGATAAACGAAAGTTGAGAGAGTTTGCCTCTCATAAACCACCACTACAGGATATCTTAAATGAACTGCTCTAGATGGAAGCACACCTAAGGCTAAAAAGATGTCACCAGAGAAAATAAAATCATAGCAAAGAAAGCAGACCATCCAAATACTAACTAAAGGCAAAGAATAAAACACCTATTATAGAAAGAATGGAGGAGGAGGAATAAGAAGGGAGAGAAAGAAAGAAACATCAGACTGTGTTTACAATAACTTAACAAGAAAGTTAAGTTAGATTGTTAGATAGTAAAGAAGCAACCCTTGAAACCTTGGTAACCACGAATCTAAAGCCAGCAATGGCAATAAGTACATACCTATCAATAATCACCCTAAATGTAAATGGACTGAATGAACCAATCAAAAGACACAGAGTAACAGAATGGATAAAAAAGCAAGACCCATCTATATGCTGCCTACAAGAAACTCACCTCAAATCCAAAGATATACACAGACTAAAAGTGAAGGGATGGAAAAAGATATTTCATGCAAACAACAAAGAGAAAAAAGCAGGTGTTGCAGTACTTGTATCAGACAAAATAGACTTCAAAACGAAGAAAGTAGCAAAAGATAAAGAAGGACATTACATAATGATAAAGGGGTCAGTCCAACAAGAAGATATAACCATTATAAATACATATGCACCCAACACAGGAGCGCCAGCATATGTGAGACAAATACTAACAGAATTAAAGGAGGAAATAGACAGCAATGCATTCATCTTAGGAGACTTCAACACACCACTCACTCCAGAGGACAGATCAACCAGACAGAAAATAAGTAAAGACACAGAGGCACTGAACAACACACTAGAACAGATGGACCTAACAGACATCTACAGAACTCTACACCCAAAAGCAACAGGATACACATTCTTCTCAAGTGCACATGGAACATTTTCCAGAATAGACCACATACTAGGCCACAAAAAGAACCTCAGTAATTTCAAAAATATTGAAATCCTACCAACCAACTTCTCAGATCACCAAGGTATAAAACTAGAAATAAATTTTAGAAAGAAATCAAAAAGGCTCACAAATACATGGAGACTTAACAACACTCTCCTAATTAATCAATGGGTTAACGACCAAATCAAAACAGAAATCAAAGAATATATGGAGACTAATGACAACAACAACACAAAGCCACAACCTCTGTGGGACGCAGCAAAGGCAGTTCTAAGAGGAAAGTATATTGCAATCCAGGCCTATTTAAAGAAGGAAGAACATTCCCAAATGAATAGTCTAAAGACACAATTACTGAAATTGGAAAAAGAAGAACAAATGAGGCCCAAAGTCACCAGAAGGAGGGACATAATAAAGATTAGAGAAGAAATAAATAAAATTGAGAAGAATAAAACAATAGAAAAAATCAATAAAACCAAGAGCTGGTTCTTTGAAAAATAAACAAAATAGATAAACCCCTAGCCAGACTCATTAAGAGAAAAAGAGAATCTACACACATAAACACAATCAGAAATGAGAAAGGAAAAATCACGACGGACCCCACAGAAATACAAAGAATCATAAGAGAATATTCTGAGAATCTATATGCTAACAAGCTGGAAAACATAGAAGAAATGGACAACTTCTTAGAAAAATACAACCTTCCAAGACTGACCAAGCAAGAAACAGAAAACTAAACAGACCAATCACCAGTGACGAAATCGAATTGGTAATCAAAAAACTACCCAAGAACAAAACCCCTGGGCCTGATGGATTCACCTCTGAATTCTACCAGACATATAGAGAAGAAATAACACCCATTCTCCTTAAAGTTTTCCAAAAAATAGAAGAGGAGGGAATACTTCCAAACTCATTCTATGAAACCAGCATCACTCTAATACCAAAACCGGGCAAAGACCTCACCAAAAAAGAAAATTACAGACCAATATCCCTGATGAACGTAGATGCAAAAATACTCAACAAAATATTAGCAAACCGAATTCAAAAATACATCAAGAGGATCATACACCATGATCAAGTGGGATTCATCCCAGGGATGCAAGGATGGTACAACATTCGAAAATCCATCAACATCATCCACCACATCAACAAAAAGAAGAACAAAAACCACATGATCATCTCCATAGATGCTGAAAAAGCATTTGACAAAATTCAGCATCGATTCCTGATTAAAACTCTCAACAAAATGGGTATAGACGGCAAGTACCTCAACATCATAAAGGCTATATATGACAAACCCACAGCTAACATCATACTTAACGGCGAGACGCTGAAAGCTTTTCATCTAAGATCGGGAACAAGACAGGGATGCCCACTCTCTCCACTGTTATTCAACATAGTACTGGAGGTCCTAGCCACAGCAATCAGACAAAACAAAGACATACAAGGCATCCAGATTGGTAAAGAAGAAGTCAAATTGTCACTATTTGCAGATGACATGATACTGTACATAAAAAACCCTAAAGATTCCATTCCAAAACTACTAGAACTAATATCTGAATTTAGCAAAGTTGCAGGATACAAAATTAACACACAGAAATCTGTTGCTTTCCTATACACTAATGATGAACTAACAGAAAGAGAAATCAGAAAAACAATTCCATTCACAATTGCATCAAAAAGAATAAAATACCTAGGAATAAACCTAACGAAGGAAGTGAAAGACCTGTACTCTGAAAACTACAAGACACTCCTAAGAGAAATTAAAGAGGACACTAACAAATGGAAATGCATCCCATGCTCTTGGCTAGGAAGAATAAATATTGTCAAAATGGCTATACTACCTAAAGCAATCTACAGATTCAATGCAATCCCTATCAAACTACCAACAGCTTTCTTCAATGAACTGGAACTGGAACAAATAATTCTAAAATTCATATGGAACCACAAAAGACCCCGAATAGCCAAAGCAATCCTGAGAAGGAGGAATAAAACAGGGGGAATTACACTCTCTGACTTCAAGCTCTACTACAAAGCCACAGTAATCAAGACAATTTGGTATTGGCACAAAACAGACCCACAGACCAGTGGAACAGAATAGAAAATCCAAACATTAACCCAAACATATACAGTCAATTAATATTTGATAAAAGTGCCTTGGATATACAATGGGGAGATGACAGCCTCTTCAGCAGCTGGTGTTGGAAAAACTGGACAGCTACATGTAAGAGAATGAAACTGGACTACTGTCTAGCCCCATACACAAAGGTAAACTCAAGGTGGATCAAAGACCTGAATGTAAGTCATGAAACCATAAAACTCTTAGAAAAAAACATAGGCAAAAATCTCTTGGACATAAACATGAGCAACTTCTTCATGAACATATCTCCCCGGGCAAGGGAAACAAAAGCAAAAATGAACAAGTGGGACTATATCAAGCTGAAAAGCTTCTGTACAGCAAAGGACACCATCAGTAGAACAAAAAGACATCCTACAGTATGGGAGAATATATTCATAAAAAACGTATCTGATAAAGGGTTGACATCCAAAATATATAAAGAACTCATGCACCTTAACAAACAGAAAGCAAATAATCCAATTAAGAAATGGGCAGAGGACATGAATAGACACTTCTCCAAAGAAGAAATTCAGATGGCCAACAGGCACATGAAAAGATGCTCCACATCGCTAATCATCAGAGAAATGCAGATTAAAACCACAATGAGATATCACCTCACACCATTGAGGATGGCCAACATCCAAAACACAAACAACAACAAATGTTGGCGAGGATGTGGAGAAAAGGGAACCCTCCTACACTGCTGGTGGGACTGCAAATTAGTTCAACCATTGTGGAAAGCAGTATGGAGGTTCCTCAAAAAACTCAAAATAGAAATACCATTTGACCCAGGAATTCCACTCCTAGGAATTTACCCTAAGAATGTAGCAGCCCAATTTGAAAAGGACAGATGCACCCCTATGTTTATTGCAGCACTATTTACAATAGCCAAGAAATGGAAGCAACCTAAGTGTCCATCAGTAGATGAATGGATAAAGAAGATGTGGTACATATACACAATGGAATATTATTCAGCCATAAGAAGAAAACAAATCCTACCATTTGCAACAACATGGATGGAGCTAGAGGGTATTATGCTCAGTGAAATAAGCCAAGCCAAAAAAGACAAGTATCAAATGATTTCACTCATATGTGGAGTATAAGAACAAAGAAAAAAACTGAAGGAACAAAACAGCAGCAGACTCACAGAACCCAAGAACGGACAAATAGTTACCAAAGGGAAAGGGACTGGGGAAAATGGGCGGGAAGGGAGGGATAAGAGGGGAAAAGGGGCATTACGATTAGCAGATGTAATGTTGGGGGGGCACGCGGAGGGCAGTACAACTCAGAGAAGACAAGTAGTGATTCTATAGCATCTCACTACGCTGATGGACAGTGACTGTAATGGGGTTGGTGGGGGGACCTGATGAAGGGGTAGTTTAATAATCGTAATATTGCACATGTAATTGTAAATTAATGATAATAAAATAAATTATATTAAAAAAAAAGGAAAAGCTAAGCACCCTTATAAAATGGGCAATTGACATAAGGAGGCAATCACTAAAAAATAAATAAATAAATAAAATAATAATATAACTGAAATGTAAGACTCACTGAATAAACTCAACAGCAGAATGCTGATGACTGAGAAAATGGTCACTAAACTTGAAGGTAGTTCAATAGAATCCAAACAAAAAAATGATTGAAAAAAAGTGAAGGGAACTTCAAAACCTGTGGGACACACAAGAGCCATGTCAACCAAGTCCCATACGGGGAAAAAAAAGAGTGCAGAGCTGATGAAGACCAAAATAAATGTAAAGACCTACATAAAGAGTCCGGAAGTACACCCAAACAAATACAGTCAATTTGCTCTCATCCCACCTAACAAATTCTAAAAGTAAGATTCACTAAGATCAAACTGTTTCCATGTAACTCAGCTGAATCCCAGAACAAAACTCAAAAATATATCCAGCACCCAACAAGAAAATAATACATGATGTCTGTCATCAGATTAAAAATTACCATGCATGTAAACAGGCAGGATAACACAACCCAAATGAGGAGAAATGTAAGTCAACGTACACTAACTCAAATAGGTCACAGATACTAGAATTGGCATTCAAATACATTAAAACAATTGTCACTCCATAAATTCAAAAATTTTAATAGAAATGTGGAAGAATGTTTTAAAGGCTCAATTCAGACTTCTTGAGATAAAAAGTACAATGTCTTTATATCACACATCACACACTGGAAGGGATTAAGAACAGATTAGACATTACAGAAGAAAAGATTAGTAGAGTTAGACATAGCAATAGGACCTATTTCAAATAAAGTACAGAGAGAAAATAACAATAATAGTGATAATAGTGATAAAGAACAGGGCATCAGTGTGCTTAATGACAAATTCAAGAGTCTATTTATACTGTCATTAGAGTCTCTAAAGACAGGATAGGAAAGAAAAAAAGGTATAAACATATAATTGCTGAAATGTTTCCAGAATTGATGAAAACTATAAAAATAACTTTGATGAAATTGATGAAAAGTATAAACCCAAAGATCCAAAAGCTCAATGAATCCAAGCATGAGAAACATGAGGAAACTGCACCAGGTTCCTTATAATCAAATTGCTGATATTCAGTAAAAAACAGAAGACATAAAATAGAGGAATGTACATAAAAATAAAAATTAAATAATAAGACAATAAGATAATAAAGATAAAGAAAAAAGATGTGCAGAGGAATAAACATAAGACATAAGACAGTAGATTTCTCATTGGAAATAATACAAGCAAGAAGACACTGGATCAATCTTTAAAGTACTAAAGAAAAACAGAATCAATCTAGAATTCTATACCCCAAAAAAATATCTTCCAAGAACAAAGTGGATTTGAAAGGGAAATTTTTATTTTTTGAGAAGAAGCTGAAAGAATTGATCACCAACTTACCTGCACTATCAAAAAAAAAAGAGTTAAAAGAGATCCTTTACACAAAATAAAAATGATACTAAATGGAAATATGGATCTACACAAAGAAATAAAAAATATATGTCCATTCAAATACTTGTATATAAATGTTCATAGTAGTATTATTTGTAATAGCTAATAACTAGAAACAACACAAATGTCCATTGGCAGGTGAATGGGCCCATATAATGGAACACTACTCAACAATGAAATGAAATGAACTAGTATATGCAACAATACAAACTGATCTCAAAATAATCATACTAAGTGAAAGAAGCAAGACAATAAGAGAGTAACTAGCACATGATTATAGTTACATAAAATTCTAGATAATACAACTAATCTATAGGGACAGAAAGAAGATCAATGGTTTACTGGAGATTGGGTAAAATGGGGAGAGGTAAAATTGATGAATTACAAAAAGGCAGAAAGAAACTTATGAGGGCAATAGATATATTATTTTAATTGTGATGGTTTCATGGGTGTATACATATGTCTAACTTATTAAATTGTAAACTTGAAATATGTGCAATTTATTGTATGTAGGTTAAACCTTAATAAAGCTATTTTTAAATAGAGAGAGGTATGATACTTCTCATTGAGTGGTCTTTTATTAGTCTTTCCCAGTTAACGAAACACTGACATTAAGAAAATCAGAATTAGCATTAAAGATTCAAACATATCATGCAAGTTCCCTGACAAATGGCGAATCAGTCCTGCTTTTTAGAAAGGTAGAGAAAAAACTTTGTTCAGTAATTTTTAGGCCTAGAATCCTAATTCTATAAATACAGTACTCATTTTTACCAACTTTTTAGTTGAACTGGATCACCAGATAAATTTTACTTAACTAGGAAGCATAATGATTAGGGTGTTATTAGTCTCATTGTACCTATGAAGAAATAGAGACTCACAGAGGTTGGGTTGGCAAGTTAGCTCAGGACCACATAGGTAATAAAGGGCATATCCAGAACCTTCATACAGGCTCTCAACTCCAGAACGATACTTAACTCTATCTATTGATTAAAAACCTTTGTCTATGACCTGGGATGGTAAGATCATCCTCTGTGGCTATTTCCTAGTATACTCACTGAAGTTTTATTCCATGGCATTTTCAGGGAAACAGCTAATCCACTACTTCCAACACCCTTTTTTCTCTTATTTGGAGAGCTTCCTATTTTCCAACAATTTTCCTAGAATTCTTCCCTTATCTGTTCTCCCCATTGTGTACTAACTCCAACACACTGGCAAGTCCTGCTGGCTCCACTTCCTGCCATATACCCCATGTCAGTTTGCTTCTCTCTGTCCCCACCATACCACCCCAGTTCAAGCACCATCATCTCTTGCCTAATGACTCTCTTTGTCTGTGATATGAGCTGCATATTTTTCTCTTAACTTGTCATTAGTCTTTAAACTTGTCTACATTTTGAGATTTCCCTTCTTTCTTTTCATCTGCAAGTATTTTATTCTTATGTATTCTACTTTATCAGTATCTTCATTTATGGCCAGACTTTGAATCATATTTAGAAAAGGCCTTTCCTAATTGTTCATTTTGAATAACAGACTTGCAAGCCTGAGCACGATCTAGAAAGGACATTGAATCTGTGCTACAACCCCAACACATGCTGCAAGTTATCCCCAAACTTGGAAGTTTAACGCCAAAGGAATACACCTACTTTCTAATCTCTGAACCTTCAAGCCAGATTTTAGGAAGCAATATTCAAAATCCAGTAGCCCCTAAAGAGCATGATTCTTTGTGTACAGGTTGTCAAACCTTGGGCTGCCACGATAAATCTCTGACTTAATACTTGAGTGCACAGGCATTTGGCAATGATGAGAAAAAAACTACTATTAAATACATCAATTAAAAAAATTTCTAGAAGATGAACAGAATAATTAAAAGCTAACTCTATAGAGAAAAAGCAACATTATATCTTGATTCAAGCAAACTGTAAAAGAATCACAAGATAATCAGAAAAATATGAATACAAACTAAATATCTGATAATATTGAGGAATTTTTGTTCATTTAATTCTGCGGCGATAGTGATAATATGGTTATGTTTTCTTTTAAAATAGTCCTTAACTATTGGAGACATACTGAAATATTTATAGACAAAGTGATATAATGTCTAGAATTTGCTTTAAAATATCCAGAGATATTTTTAGGAACATATGTAAAATAATATTGGCCATGAGTTAAAATTTATTAAAGATACAGTCATCTTTAATAAATGGGTTCATGCGGATTTGTTATATCATTGTCTCTACTTTTGCATGTGTTTGAAACTTTCCATAACATTATTTTAGAGATAATATGTTAACTATATAGATTAACTCTTTTTAGACTAAGACTTATGAGTCTCATGAGGCCTCACTGGAAGCTAGTTGACTCAACACCTATTCCCAACCCCTTTTCACTTGACTCTACACAGAAGCTGGAACATGTGAATGCTCATTTTCCCAACATTTTTGCAGCTAGGAGTGGCCATGTGGCACAACTTTGTACAATGAGATGAAGCTGCAATCCGCTGGAATTTCTCTGTGTTGCTAACTGAAAAGTTTCATTAGTTTCAACTGGATATTAAAATGTCATTTGAAAAATCCTGCTCCTATTCCTTAAGCCCAGTTGGATCATCTCACCAAAGTATCTGAAAGCTATTTAAAACTATTTTTAAAGTAGTCATTACAAAGTGAAATGGATTGTTTAATTAGTAAGTTCATTAATAATTAGTTAATGATAAATTTTTTCCTGACCCTCATTTCAACCCTGCCAGTTTTACTTTTATTTAAGCTCCTAACTTCAGGATATCATGAGTCCCAGCCTTTCTCAATAAGATGGAAAATGTATGTATGTTCAGCATCTCTCAGGTAAGTTGCCAGACACAGGACACAGTCCCACAGCTGAAACTGCTCTTCTTCCCTGGAGTCCAGCTAAGCTCTGTCATCAAAGCTTCCTCCCCTTCAAGAAGTCCCCTAAAAGTAGGCAAGATGAAAGACTTCACATCTGTCCCAAATTCAATGCATTCCAATGTATGTTTAAACAGAATTTTAGCTACAAGTCAAAACTAAATTTCACCCAATATTCATCAGAGCAAAGAGCAATCATCAATTCTTGGTATTTTCATTTAAAGGCTAAACATCTATATGTTTCAGTTAAGATGGTCTGACTTAATTGAAGACAGCAGTAATATGATAAATAACATCTGTCAGAGTATCTAGCACACTAGTAGGAACTTAAACATTTGAAAATTAATTTGTTAAATGCATTAATTACCTAGTTAATAGATCTTTAAAGTTCACAGTAGATTGTATTTCACATCAAGAGCTCCAATGTTGCCAACACTGTTACACAAATATAACCTGTTTTCAAAATAGAAAATATTACATGTGTATGATTGTCCTTCATGAGATCAGCAATACATCACTCTCTAGTGATAGCATATGCCTAGAAACAGCTTCATTCATTCACTCAGTCACTTCTACACAATACAGCAACTACTCCTTAGGTTAGGTCACGTTCCATGGCCATCAACTATCTCTTAGCATAGCACCCTATCTCCAGCAGTAGTGAGGACACCCAGTCCCACCAACACAAGCTAGATTAATAAACAATGTCCCATTATGTCAGGCAAAAACTCGAGATAGACTCTGAATTAGAATCCTCACTCCAGCATGTTCACCTGTATAACCTGAGGGAAATTTCTTAATAGCTTTCAACCTTGGTTTCTTCTTCTGTAAAACAGGGGTGATGATAACAGTGCCTACTTTATAAGGTTATAGAAGTACTGAAAGAGATTGTAATGTCCTGACATGCCCCATAAGTTATTCATTATTACCTGACTCTAGTATTGGGTCCTGAGCAAAGCTTTCTATCCATCTGATCTGTTACAGTCAATCCACAGGACATCACGACAGCACTTATTAGTCACCACAGTTCACAGGCAACTGTGTCCAGGTTCTGTTTCTACTGGGAGTCAGCCATGACAATCCCACACAACCCTCCTGGGAACCCAACACATTTCTCATCCACATCAAGGTCTTTGCACGTGCATCACACACAACCCAGCTGGTGTAGAACCACGGAGAACAGGATGATCCAGGTTTGGTCCAGCCCAATACATGTTTAGAGAAAAATCACTTTCCCTTATAAAGTCTCTGTTTCTTCAACTGTGAAGTTGAAAAAATACCTACCTGATTGAAAATAATTAAATGATATAACATAAAAAAACCTTTCCAAAGTGTATTGCATGCTGGGTGTTATTATCCATCTTTGTGTCACCAGTTTCATTAATTCAAAATATACTCAGTTCATTTCTGACTTCCAGGAACTGTCCTAAGATATAGGGACATGGAAATAAGTAACCTACTGTAGCCAGAGTTGAATACATATTTGATTAGTGTATTATTTGTTGACTGATCAATTTATTGCTGAACATATTTGGGCTGGAGATTTAGACAAAATTTAAAAGAGATATAAGATGCTATATTCCATTTTCTCATGAGAGACGTGTGGCTTCCTCTCCTGTGTGCACTCCGAGTGAGCATTTACATCTGTCACAGCACTGAACACTCTCTACTGTAATTATGAGTTACTTTCTGTAAAGTCTCCCTTCTAGACTGTGAGCTTCTTGAGGGTAGATCGATGGGGGGAGTGGTGGAGGGGGGGAGTTTCTTTGTATCCTCACTTTTGGCTCATAGTATTGCATAGACACTTAGCAAACATTTCTTTTCAGTAGCTAAGAATGACCAACGTGGAGGGAAAGCAATGTCACATTTCATTTCATCCAGAAAACTTGTAAACAGAGTTCTCTTTTGTACTAGCACTTGGGTGTGTGCCACCTCTGTGTACACAACTACACACATCTGTAGTTTATCAGCCCTAGCTGGGGAGGTTACATCAGAATACTCAGTAGCCATTTAGTGACAACTTCTGATGTCCTAAGCTTCCAGAAAGAGTTAATGTACCTCAAAGAAGTAATCAGTGTAACTTGGCAACCAGCAAAATCAAGCCCTTAATATTCTATTTAATTTGCTAGGAGTTTTTATATACATATACATGTTCAACATACATAGCTCCTCACACATATACCAGCACTATATATTTTTTTACAACATAGGGTTTTCTAGGATTGAGTAGTTTTAAACAACAGTATTTTATTATTTTAAGCACACCCACTGTGGAAACATTCTCAGGGCTCACTGCTTCTGCTATTGGAACATTTGTTTTTTATTCTGAATATTTCAGCACATCTATTTACCTGGCACTATATTTAGTACCACAGTGCCAAGATGGCATATATAAAGATTCAATTGCAATTCCCATCTGATGTCCCTTCCCTCTCCTTTTTACCCCCTTTTTTATGTCCACACTCTGAATTCAGCACAAAGTTGGTGTGTTTAATTTAAAAAGAAGTAAAACGCTCCAGGAGACGCCTCAGACCACTGCAAATCACCTACTTTATAGAGGCAGTAAAATTGTGTATCGGATTAGAAGTGATGCTGATCTGAAATTTATGATAACTTTTAATGGCATTATAATTTTTTTCCCTGTGCGCTCCATAACTGCGTCATTTCGATGCACAGTGCAGTGAGATGAAATTTGTAAGGGAACAACATTACCCAGGCAAGCCCAGGGGAAAAAAAGGCAGTGGAATAATGCAACAGCCCCACACAGGCAGATGGATGTTATTCTTTCCATGCACTATGGAGAGGCACAACTCCAAAATGACCCTTTGAAATTAAAGGCAACCCAGGGTACAGAATTTGTTGATAAAAGTAGGAAATGTGGCAGAAGCAACCTCTGGAAACCTGGAGTGGGTGGCTTCCTCACATCACCTCACGACTTCTGGGATTTGTCACTTCTGAGAGCAGCACACTCAGATGTCCTGAACAGTTTTCTGGAAGAACCAGTGACTCCCCAGGCTAGTCTGTTGTCTGGCTTTCCCTGGGACAGCTCAGTACCCCACTGGTTCCAGGAGTGTGAGGAGCCATTCTTGGTATCACAGGCTGAAAAGACTTGCAAAGTCCTGAGAAGTTTGCAACTAAGAAAAGGATGGTAAAAGAGAAAAAGGAAGAACTCAGTGACAGAGGGAGAGAAAAAAAGAGGGAGACATGGAAGAACTTCTAAAAATCTCAACAGTAATGTTTATATTAAGTTCTAAATTGAAATCGGAGAGAAAAGTCTCTCCAGAAAACCCACCAGAGTCAAAGGAGAAGACTTTCTCTTAATGCCAAATTCCCACATCAACTCTTTTCTCCAGCGGTAATCTGGCCTCTGCTCAAACACTTGCAAGGACAAGAGACTCCTCTCCGATTGAGGCGGTTCATGGACTCATTTCCCCCCTGATTCACTGCCCAGTGGATAAGGCAGAGCACAGGCACCCTGGGCCGTGCTAGTGTCCGCTGTGTGCCTGCCCTCTTGCCCACACTCTAGGGTGGCTGTGTCAATCCTGATCCATGTCCCAGGGAATCAGAATAAAAGAAAATTAGTATGTGTCATAGCAGAGTCTTAATGGCCATCTAGTCAAACTCTTCATTTTACAGACAGTGAAGTGAAACTGAGGTCCAGAGATGGAAGGTCAGTTACAAGGTCACAGAACTAATTCACTGAAAGACCTGAATTAAAACCCCACATTTGATTCTCCATCATACATTCTAACAAATCAAACCTGGATGCTTTTTCTTCATGGATTATAGACACGATCCTTCCAAGTATCCAGCTTCCCAACCTTGTCTTCCCAGGTATTTCTCCCTCCTACTCAGGCTGAAAGGCTCTATAGCAAGCCTGTGGGTGTTTAACCAAACACAGCTTTAGAATGTGTTCTTGGTCATTATCCATCAGTTCTTAAGTGAGCTGGGAAAACAAATCCTTCTCTTCAATACCATTCATAGTCTACTCTTCACTGCCTATGGCCCTCTTTCTTTCTTTTTAAAAATTTTTTATTCTGGTATTATTAATGTACAACTACATGAGCAACATTATGGTTACTAGACTCCCCCTATTATCAAGTCCCCACCACACACCCCATTACAGTCACTGTCCATCAGCATAGTAAGATGCTATAGAATAACTACTTGTCTTCTCTGTGTTATACTGCCTTCCCATATCCCACCCCACCTAGATTATGTCTGCTAATTGTAATACCCCTTTATTCCCCTTATCCCTCCCTTCCCACACATCTTTTCTAGTCCCTTTGCCTTTGGTAACTGTTAGTCCGTTCTTGGGTTCAGTGAGTCTGCTGCTGTTTTGTTCCTTCAGTTTTTTTTCTTTGTTCTTATACTCCACATATGAGTGAAATCATTTGATACTTGTCTTTCTCCGCCTGGCTTATTTCACTGAGCATAATACCCTCTAGCTCCATCCATGTTGTTGCAAATGGTAGGATTTGTTTTCTTCTTATGGCTGAATAATATTCCATTGTGTATATGTACCACCTCTTCTTTATCCATTCATCTACTTATGGACACTTAGGTTGCTTCCATTTCTTGGCTATTGTAAATAGTGCTGAGATAAACATAGGGGTGCATCTGTCCTTTTTCAAACTGGGCTGCTGCATTCTTAGGGTAAATTCCTAGGAGTGGAATTCCTGGGTCAAATGGTATTTCTATTTTGAGTTTTTTGAGGAACCTCCATACTGCTTTCCACAATGGTTGGACTAATTTACATTCCCACCAGCAGTGTAGGAGAGTTCCTCTTTCTCCACATCCTCGCCAACATTTGTTGTTGTTTGTCTTTTGGATGTTGGCCATCCTAACTGGTATGAGGTGATATCTCATTGTGGTTTTAATTTGCATTTCTCTGATGATTTGCGATGTGGAGCATCTTTTCATGTGCCTGTTGGCCATCTGAATTTCTTCTTTGAAGAAGTGTCTGTTCAGCTACTCTGCCCATTTTTTAATTGGTCTATTTGCTTTTTGTTTGTTGAGGTGTGTGAGCTCTTTATATAATTTGGAGGTCAACCCTTTATTAGATATGTCATTCATGAATATATTGTCCATTACTGTAGGATGTCTTTTTGTTCTACTGATGGTGTCCTTTGCTGTACAGAAGATTTTTAGTTTGGTATAGTCCCACTTGTTCATTTTTGCTTTTGTTTCCCTTGCCTGGGGAGATATGTTCATGAAGAAGTTGCTCATGTTTATGTCCAAGAGATTTTTGCCTATGTTTTTTTCTAAGAGTTTTATGGTTTCATGACTTACATTCAGGTCTTTGATCCATTTTGAGTCTCCTTTTGTGTATGGGGTTAGACAATAATCCAGTTTCGTTCTCTTACATGTAGCTGTCCAGTTTTGCCAACACCAGCTGTTGAAGAGGCTGTCATTTCCCCACTGTATATCCATGGCTCCTTTATCGTATATTAATTGGCCATATATGATTGGGTTTATATCTGGGCTCTCTGCTCTGTTCCATTGGTCAATGGGTCTGTTCTTGTGCCAGCACCAAATTGTCTTGACTACTGTGCTTTGTAGTAGAGCTTGCAGTCAGGGAGCATACTTCCCCCTGCTTTATTCTTCCTTCTCAGGATTGCTTTGGCTATTCGCGGTCTTTTGTGGTTCTATATGAATTTGAGAACTGTTTGCTCTAGTTCATTGAAGAATGCTGTTGGTATTTTAATACAAATTGCATTGAATCTGTAGATTGCTTTAGGCAGCATGGCCATTTTGAAAATATTAATTCTTCCTATCCATGAGCATGGGATGTGTTTCCATTTATTGGTTTCTTCTTTAATTTCTCTCATAAGTGTCTTGTAGTTTTCAGAGTATAGGTCTTTCACTTCCTTTGTTAGGTTTATTCCTAGGTATTTTATTCTTTTTGATGCAATTGTGAATGGAATTGTTTTCCTGATATCTCTTTGTGCTAGTTCATCGTTAGTGTATAGGAATGCAACAGATTTCAGTGTATTAATTTTGTATCCTGCAACTTTACTGAATTCAGATATTAGATCTAGTAGTTTTGGAGTGGATTCTTTAGGGTTTTTTATGTACAATATCATGTCATCTGCAAACAGATGCCCTCTTTCTTTTAACAAAATAACTGTGAAGAAGAAAATTCTTCCTTTACTCCCAAGACTTTCAACTTCCTACCCAGAATTGCAGATCTCTACAGAACTCTATTTCTTTTTCCTTCACTGTTTCTAACTGGTGTTTCTTTTCATTCATAAATATGACATGTTCTGAGGGACTTCAAACATCACCCTACATGGAACTGACCTCTCCCTCTTCTGAGTCTGGGCTGAGACATTTCTATAGCTCCATTTTAGCATCAATCACAGGTTTCCTTCTGCTGCAATTTTTGCTTTTATATCTTTTCAACCTTGAGCTCCATGAAGGTAAAGTCACTATCTTATTTACTTCCGTCTTCCTATGGTAGGGGATGAGTTAATATTTTTGGATGAAGTCATGCAAATTGGCAGAACTGGGGGGTGAAGTGTTTTAAGCATCTTGCAGGCTATGTTGTTGCATTGTGGATTTATGATCCCAGAAGGAAGCCCACCTGCGATTGCCCAGATTCAGTTGCACATGTCACTGCCCTCACTTTTTCCCCAACGTGCAAGACACACCTCTTCCCTGGGGTAGTAACTGGATTCCTGTCACCCCAATGCCTGCCTGGTGTTCCATGTGCCTCTGGAAGGGTCTTATTAGAGAGGCCAGACTACCCTCTGTGTGAAGAGTCGCACACTTGGGTAGCTCTAATGATACAGAGATTCTCCTTTCTCTGCTGTATCATGTGTTACCATCATTGATGTTGATTCCCTTCATCTTTGTGGACTCTTTTTCTATCTTTCTTACTCAGCCTTATCTATCATCCCCATAGGAAGCCATTCATCATCGCTTTAACACTCTGCCATAGAGAGATGCTCCCCAGCAGTGAGGCCAATTTGGAATACTCACAGCAGATGTAATTGGTGAGCAAGAGGTACTCACGCTGGTTTCATTCACTTGCCACTTGTAGGACCTTCAGTAAGTTCTTTAAACTCTCTGTCCTTTGGTTCCTTTCCTGTAAAGTGTCTTGTGGGGTTGTTGTGAGCATTAAAGAAACTGGTGTGTGTAACTGCTCAGCATGGTACCTGGAACATAATGATTGCAAAATAGAAGTTTGCTCTCATTACTATTATCACCCTAAACAGGAACACGAAGGCAATGCGCCCCCTGCTGACACCCATGACCATTTCTTTGCTGCCCTCAGGTCCTAAGGCACCCCATAAATCTGTTACTTTCATGAAAAAATGTATTTTGGCCATGACTCTTACTTTTTCAAGTCTTCTTGTCTCCTCCTTGTCCAGTTGTTGGCCATCATCTTCCAACCTAATGGGAGATCCCCTGACCAATAGAAAAGCATCCTTCTGAGTCTGCCCAAGAGATTAAGCAAGGCTACACATGGGGGAGAAAGTGGCCTGCCCTGGAAAAGGCAACTGAAAAGGCAGTGGTCATTCTGTGGCCAGGGAACCCACCGTGCTCAGCCTCTGCCACCCATCTGCAGGTCCTGGGCCTGAGCAGAACTGACTTAGCAGGCTGCTTAGCATTTCTTCCCAACGACATGCAGCCCCAATGCTGAGGACTTTGGTGTCCAGGACGTACAGCCTCCCCTTGGAGACTTAGGTTAATGATTAGCTGGCATCTTAGGTTTCCTTTGACTCACTCCTCTTAACCTAATTATGTGCCAAGGGGGGAAATCCAATGCATTTGATCAAGTCTTGCTAGTATTTTCCTTGTCTAATTCCATTAGTCTCATTGATATGAAGGGTTCCTAAAGCAATTAAAGGAAGTGCTATCCCCTAAGGGCCCTGGGATGAATAGCCCTTTCCCTACTCTTCTCAGAGTCTGGCTGTCCCTGGTGAAGGGCTCAGGCAGGGCGGTGCAGAGGACCCCTCACAGAGGAATGCTGCCTTTTGGTGCCGGCAAATTGGGAAATGACTTCCTTTCAATTAACAGTATTCAGAAGCTATTATCCCAGCTATGGAGGGAGGGGTGCTGGGCTCTTGGTGAGATTGTTCTTCACAGTTCTGTCTCTCAGATGTTTCTTTCACATACTATATACATTTTATTCAGTCTTATTACTATCTGTATCCATCTAGTACTCCAGTGACCCACAAAATGGCTTCAACGTCACTGGCCCGTTTCAGAAGCCTCTGGTAGCCCATTAGAACTGTCAGCGCACGCTCAACAAGCACCAGATCCAAATACGCTGAGCTTAAGCTCATTAAAATGTTTCCACGACACAGGGTCAAACTTATCTCGCCACGGACTCCCTTCCTCTCGCCAATCGCTGAGAAACCATTTTCTTTCTAATTAATTTCATCTAGATGAAACCTGCACAAATGTCAGTGCAACAAATTAAGACTTATTGATTATTGGCTTTTTAAAAATAGTTAATGGTTCTGTCCAAAGATGGAATATTTTAGGGACATCAGCAAGACATTTTAGCTCAGGCTGATTTTTTTTTTTTGAACAATGAAAATAATGTTGTAAGCATCTTCTGTAGCTTCATTGAGCATTTTTCATCTGAAACTTTATTCTTTTTTTTATAGTCACAAAATATAAAAAGCCAGAAAACTGCATCTTAGATTTGATGGAACAAGTGCTACTCAGGTAGTTGTATTTCATGTGTGGTGCCCTGATGTTTGTCCATCTTGTTTCCCCGTTTCCCTTTCCCTTCAAATGTCAGGAGAATGTTAAATTTGTTCACCATGACTGTAGATAGCAAAAAGGAAAAAAAATTTTTTTAATGAGCTAAAACTCAAGTTCCATATCAGAAACCTTGTTTGTTTGTTTTAAGACCAGTGTGGGAAGAGAGTGAATTCCTTGACCTAGGCCATGGACTTCTGGCATATCATCAACCACCACCAAGCCTTACAGAGTCCTAGTGTGTACCAAGGTAACGAGTGGAATGCTAGCCTTAGCTGCCCCTCTTAAAAGGATGTAATCTAGTTCAGAATATCTACATGCACATAAAAAAACTGACCTACAAGCTTTCTATACTGTACATGGGTAGAGCCCAAAGCCAGCACCTCGTTTGGTTTACAAACTTTCTGTAAAATAGCCTGGGTTCCCTGCTGATGGGTGGGAAAATGGGCAAAGAAAAATGAATTGCATCAGATTATATCGACAGCAGGAATAACAAGCAAGCTTCCAGTTCGAAAGTACGTAAACTACACCATTCTTTAATATGTCATCCAGCTCATCAAGAGCTTTTTTTTTTTTCAGCCACTAAGTATATCCAAGGCCTACAAGTAAGGGTTTCCTAAAAGAGTGGAAATCAGGTGCACACTCTCCCCAGGCAAATTGCTTCAAAAGAAGAAATTGATAACAAACCTTTTATGTTCTTCCATCCTACTCAAACGTTTCAATTTGTCAGGGAATAACCGAGTACAATTGCTCTCTAAATTCATTTTGAGGCTCTACATATTTAGTCTTCATCTATCAGGACAGATACATGAAAGGTTCACAGATATCATCTAGTCCAACCCATCATTTTGTAGAAAATAACTGAAGCCCAGAGACGTTGTTACTTGTGCAAGGTCACATAACTTGAGGAGTGTGTGTATCTGTGAAGGGATTTTCATCTTGCTGTTCAATACAGTTATTTGCTATCATTTTGTCTAGTACTACATATTAATTAAAGGTAAGCATAGATGTTTTAGAAAAGGTACCCAGCTGGATGATGTCAAAAGCCAGAAAACCAGCAAACTCAACATAGGAAGAGAGCTGAGGAGAACACATCATATTCAGCCTGAGCCTAAGAAGACCAGAAACAGGTCCCAGCTGAGGCACGACAAATAAGGCAAGATACACAACACAGTATCTCTTGAGCTGCATGGAAGAAAAAGACCTAGTGAGCCCCACCTGGTGGTCTTCCATCTTACAGGAGATTTTAGAAATGAAGACATGGGGACAGAGTGAAGAATCTGATGACTACCTCACTTCAGCAGGGGATTGGACCAGTTGACCTTGAAGTCCCAGGCAGTTCTGGAGGACTTTGATTTTATGGCTTATTTTTATGTTTATATTTATGTCCTGTCAACAACCCCATAAGTTCTGGGGTTGCTTTAATGAATAAATGATAAATCTAAAAATGATGATGGTGTCCTCAAGAACAGAAACTAGTGCTGGCTTACGGCTAGGTCTTAATCTAGGCCACAGAACTGGACACAAAGGATAGGTTCTCTCATTCCAACTTGTCATGGCTGGCGAATGGGGGTGCCTCAAACTTCACCTCAGGCAAAGCAGGCTGCGTTAGTCATCCTGGGTCAGAACGGCCAAATCTCTTGTTCACACACTTGTCTGCTTTTAGAGATTGTCTGCAACATACAAATTGCATGTCTTCTAGCAAGTGTGTAGTAGGAGCAGAAATGGAATTACTGGCACGAAGTCAAATATCTTGACAAAACGTTCATTATAATTCCTCAAGAAATTTTAAGACCAGAATCAGGTTCAAATTCACCTGTTCTAGGTGAGTGAGTGCTGACAAAAAGACAATGGGTTTACCATAAACAAAAATGCATTTAATTTTCAAGGAGTATGTTCTGGTGTGATGCTAGCTCAGTTTTACAAACATGGTGACTGGTCACGATGAGCCTATTTGTCAGAAAAGGTGTTTGCCATTAATTCCCTTCCCTGAGCCAATAATTTCATTCATGCAACTACTATAGTCTTGCTAAAAAGATGTAATTTGCATGCAGACAATCATCTAAAAGGAAGCAAATAAGAATATGAACAGAGATTTGGCCATTTCAATCCAACACAGATAATTAGTGGCACTACCAAGAAGTGGTCCACAAGAAAAATGATAGAGATATGTGTTTTTCTTCTGTTTAGTTCTCCAAATTATGCCTAATAGGCAAAACCCAGGCATATAAGCAGGAAAGGAAAATTCACTAATTAAACTCAACACCACCATTATCTTTGATTTGGAAAAGAGGAGAAAATAAACACAAACTTGTGGGAGAGATCTTAAAATGAAGATGTGGTACTTCACAAGGCTTCTCAAGGTGATGTATTGAGTATCTTGTAAATTTTAAGTTTTTAATAGGCCAGTGGCTCTATTTTGTCTTTAAGTTAATTATTTAGGTATTTATGAATAGAACCAAAACTCCCCTCACTGGGAACAAGTTAAAGAAACGGAGTATGTATTTTGCAAGATATTTTTCTTTTCTTTCTTCCTCTTGCTCTTCCTATGCAGTCTGCTGAAGAACACTACCACTAGGAGAGTTATGCACGATGCTGATGTCAAACAACATATGCTGACCAGAGTTGAGAGTAGGACATATAAAAAGAAGAGAAGTCAGAGAGTGGTAGAGGCTGGGTAAAACTTACTGCAAAGTTTCACCATCTCCTAAGACTGCATTTTAAGCCAACATTAAATTATGTTTGGACTGTCCATCGCTCTAGATAGTCGAGTCAATGCCCCTCCTATTAGTAAGGAAGGGCATCTGAGCTCTGGCATGAGATTTATGTGACCAACCACCTGGTTCCCAAAGCTGTGTGGCAGCCCTTCACGCCAATTGCAAGGGTCAGTGGCAGCTGCAGAGGATGACAAGTGAGAGGAGCTGCCTCCTGCAGCCACCAATCCCTGGAATAGAGATCGCCGCCTTGTCTGCTCATGATCGTCATTGTATCCATACCGCTCATTAGCAAACCATGACAGCTTTACAGCTTTCTGTTTTCTACTTACCAGGGTTTTGTTTGGGGAGGAGAAAGAGGGTTGTTTATTTTTTGGTCATCTGCCTTTTCATGAGTTAATTTTAACTGCATCAATTAGGTTGCTTTTGGTGTCACAGGAACCCAAATTTACGTAAGCAAGAAGGTAATTTATTGGCTCAATAACTGAAAAATCTAAGTTCAAATACAGTGCACTTCTGTGGCTTAAATAATCATTAGGCTATTTCCCTCTCTTGGCTCTGCAATTGGGTTCCATTTTCAGAACGGCTTTTGTCTGTGGAGGCAAGATGCTTAGTGCAGCTTCAGTCTTACCTTCTCTTGGGTTCAAGTCAAGTGGGAGAAACTACAGGCCCAGAAAAAGTCTCACTGGTTCTGATTGGGTCATGTGCCAAATCCTGAGCCAATCACAGGAGGCAGGGAGAAGCAATGCTCTGAGTGGCTGAGGAGGAGCCCTAGTTCTACCCTGGACCTGGAGTGGGATTAGCACCAATACCATACAACCTGTCTTAGACAGGCAGACATGGTGGCTTCCCCCAGAGAAATGCAGATACTGTTACTATGAGAAGTATAAATGGATACTGAGCTGCAAAACAATGGGTGTCCATTATATCAAGTCTTATCCACCAGATTCTAGGCTCACTGGGGACAGAGACCATTTCTTGTATCTTTCTGGGTCACCGGCAAGGCCTAGCTCACAAATAACAGGCATTCAATAAACGTGTAATGGTTCATTTATTGATTAACATTAGAATTCACTCTGGCTTTTGCTTAACCCCTTCTGCTGCTTGACAATGGCTACACTTCATTACAAAAAACTAGAGTTTCCACTGCTATCCTCATTCATAGGACTATCCTTTATTTGATAAATGAACTATGTTGTGAGTACACTGTGAAATATTAGTAACTAACCTCAACGGCACCGTACTGGGCTCTACATATAATATCTCAGGGAAACCTCATGACAACCCTGTGGGGAAAAGGTTATTATTATTCCTATTTTACAGATATGGAAAATGAGGCTCAGAAAAGTCAAATGACCTGCCCAAGGTAACACAGCGAGTAAATGGCAGAGCTAGGATTTGAACCCACCAGTCTTCCCGTTATTTATGCTTGGTCAAATCAGATCATGCTGCAAAGATCACTTTAAATGCTACCACCTTCCAGAACCACCCCAGCTGGAATCAGCCAATCCTTCCACACTACTTGGTGCTTCCCGTACTGCCCTTAATTTGTTCTGACATGGGTAACAGTTTGCATACCTGTCTCTCCCACTCAATTCTGATATTCCCAGTGTCACTGGGAACAACAGGCAGCAGAATGCAGAAGCCAACATGAGAGGGAAAAATTAGCTAGATGGGCAGGAGCAGGAGGAGGGCATTTCCTGGGCCACTTGCTGCCCCAGCCCCAGTGCCTCCCGTTTCCCCTTCCGCTGAGGCAGAGGCAGGATCTGCTCTCAAACCAGGCTTCCCAGATGAGATCTCCACTAGCAGATTAACCTTCCAAAATGGGCCTTTCATCATGTCATTCCCAGCTTGAACCCTTCAGGTAAAACTTTATTTACAAAAAGACTGGCTATAATTTGTCAACTTGATTTTTTAAAACTATATCATTAAAGTATTATTTATCTTGAGCTTTTGGTACCTTCTTAAATTTAGCACCTGAGTCAGATGCCCCCCTTTCCTGGCCCTTGTCCCGATGCTGCTCCGGGAGATCCCGACAGAGCAGCGTCTGATAGACTTGGCACAACATTCAAGTCCTCACAAAATGCCTTTGATTTCCCTTTCTAATCTGATCTTCAGTCTCCCATCCAACAAACTAATCATGCTGCTTACTGCTGCTCCTCTCTCCCCTTTCTTGCTCTGGGCCATATTTCCACATCACAGAAAGCTCTAATCCACCCCTGCCTTCAAGGGCCACCTCCAAAACCTTTACTGGTTCCCTCCCCTTTGACCGGATGCCACATTAGCTCAGGTGTCCTATAGACCAATCTGAAATCACTAAATTTCAAATCCTTAAAGCAAAAGGATCTCTTCTTCCATCCTCTGCCATTTCTCACCCCTACAGCTACTACTGGGCAACAGAGTTAATACTCAATAAATCAGCTCCTTTTCTGATTTTTCAACAAACTCCAGTTTAGCCCACTTGACAGCCTATTCCTTGGGCCATGGCTCACTGAGACAGGGAAGTCCCCTGGACATCCCATAGAAGCCCCTAGAAGATAGGAAAGGGGACTTGGGAGGGGCGGAGCCAGGGCTCACCTCGCTCAGGGCCCACGGGGAGTGGTAGGGCAGTTTGGGGACTGGAACATATTCTGGGTTTGCCTCTCATATAACCTTAAGTCTTAGAGACTACTCACCTGGAAGGGAGCGCAGATGGTTCTGGTTTTAGCTCAAAATAGAGAAAGAAAACACAACTCAGGGCAGACCCAACTTTGTCAGATTGGGAGGTGGGGGTGGTTTTTTGATAAATAATTTGGGCCTAAAAAGAATTATCCTTTAAATGAAAGTGACTAAAGTTGTTTATTTTAAATGTGTGACCAGAACTGAAAATGGGTATTTTTGCACAGAAATACTGGTTGCCAGCTGCAGTCCCATTTATTTATTCACTCACTGAAGATTTATTTATTGCCTAACACGGGTTAAGTGCTAGGGATAGAAGGCCAACCAAGATAGACATGGTTCCTGGCCTCTTGAAGCTTTCACCATACATTTTTTATTATTTATAAGGATTTTTACAAATTACTTTGGTGCTTCTTAAATCAACAAGCAATTATTGAGCTCAGAATAAATGCCTTGTCTAGATGCGTGGGATACTGTGGTGAATAAAATAGGCAAAGATCCCTTCCCACAAGGAGTTTATCCTCTAGCTAAGTACAATAGACAATAAACATAATTAATAACTATTCTATAAACTATATTAGAAGAAACAAGTGCTGTGGAAGAAAGAAAAAGTAAAGCAAAGTAAGAATGTTTCTGGCGCTTTCGAGGAAACTCAAGGAAGCCGCTGTGGCTGGAGCATAGCAAGTGACAGGGGGGAAAGGAGGGAGAAAAAGTAACAGGGCAGATTGTGTAGCCATGCAGGCCCTGAAAGGACTTTGGCCTTTATTCTAAGCCAAAAAGGTAACTCCTGAAGGTCTTGAGCAGGGAGATGATACAGTGTGACTATATTATAAAGCATCCCTCCCGCACGCTGTCCTTAGAAGAGACTGGGTAGATGAGAGGAGCACGAGCAGAAGCCAAGAGCCGGTTGGGAGAAATACTGCAGGATCCAATTTAGAGACAGTAGTGGCTTAAACTACCAGGCTAGCAGTACAGACACTAAGAAGTGATCAGATTCTGGATTTATTTTGTTCCATGTGGAGGAGTAGTCTTACCACCTCTATTTGTGGTAGGTACCAAGTGAGATTAAACATGAAGAGTTTACAACAGTGCTTAGCACATGGTAACTGCTCAGTAAACAACAATAATAATTAGAACTATTATCCATATCCTTTGGTCAGTGGATGGTCCTCTGAAGTCCTGGAAGTGAAAATAATACTCTCATATGCTAATAGAAAGCCTTGAAAATAGGATTTGGATTTGGACCCGAAGCAGGGAAGCCCCTCTCTTTCCCTTTCCCCACAGTGTCTTTGCTTCAAGGCCAAAGGCAGCCATGACCACCCAACTGTCATCAAGTGTCTGTGTCGGTAGGGATCATCCTGGTCTCCCAGCCCCCAGCCCCGAGCTCACTCTGCCCTTCCTTGCTTCTCCTCGTAAGCAGGACTCTGGAGTGAGGGAGCAGTCTCCTCTCACGTACGGGAACGCTTGATACTTCGTGCGCAGGTGACAGATGCCTTTCCAATTGCCTTTAGCCTGGGGGGTGGAGGGGGCGGGAGGGAGTACGCTCATCTTGGGGGAGAACCTGGAGTTCTGGTAGCCCCTTGGTTCATTGCTGAGGGACCCATCTGGATTACCAGGGGAGCTCTGGAAAACCCTAAAGAAAGAAACATGGCAAAGGGCTCAGCTCGCTGTAACTGGGATGCAGCCTCCTCATCACTAAAGGAAAAGAGTCGAGCAAGAGAGGGCAGTCAGGTGGAATGCTTGGAGTACAGTTTAGAGAAATTTCACCAAAAGGCGAAAGTGGAGATGATGGTCTCTTTTTTTTAATTCCCTAAAAAAAAAAAAAATTCTCCAGAACTTAGAACTACTTTAATCAGCTGAAAAACATACATGGGCTTTACAGCTCCAAGACAGCTTGCACAGGCCCCGATAAATGCCTATCGCTCATTTGCATACGCTAACAGCCACACTTTAATCAGCCTCCTAATCCCTGATGGTATTAATGAATTTTTTTATGCTTTTTTTTTTTTAGTATCATGTTTGCTAATTCAAAAATGATCAGCGGCTTCTGTGTGCCTTTTTTTATGCAGGAAATAATGGGTGAGCTGGGTACTCCTGTTATCCCACTCTCACAAATAATTAAGACTACAAAGGGTACAAATCAGTTTGAATGCGGTGCACAAAGGCATGGGCTCAGCAAGGGCCTTTCTCTGTTTCTGTCCCTCCCTCCCCCACCCCCTACTTTCGCTCTCTTTTTATTTGTTCCTTTCCTTTGACAAGAGGGGTTTCCAAAGACACCTGGACAGGCGAGGAGCTGACTGATCCAAACTTTAATTCCCTGCCTCCCTCCCCCCATGACCACTGTAAGGACTTGAAAAATAATGTGAGTTTTCATCTCAGAGGGTCTGGATGCCCCTTGAGACTGCTTTTCAAAGCATGAACTGCAGTAGAGGAAAAAAAGAGAACTTTCTGAATGGTGTCTCTCCTGTATTTCATACTCTACTTGGTTGTTCACTTTCCCAGTAAAAACCTGCCAGGCCTGGTGCTGCCAACATAGGGGGAAATGAGGAAAGAGCCCCCTCCTGCCCTAGGCCTTGCTCCAGTTTGGCTCAGGGCAGGGAGGCCAGCCAGACACATGAGAGCTGGGGACAGGATCCCAGTGGTTCTTACAGCACCTCCTAAACTACGGCCAAGATTAGACATTTTAGGCCTACTGGGGAAAAAAACCAACAACCACAAAAGCAAGGGTGAGCAACTAGTCCTTGGGAGGGGTGGGAGATACCGGCATGGACAGCTGAAATTCACAATAAGCCAAACTGTTGTAGCAGCATGGCTACCTCAGAGAAAACAGAGCTCCCAGGTTTGATTTCCTCATCTCAGCCTGCCTGCTCAAAGACACTAGTGCTGGGAGGCGGGGGCCCGACACTGTCAGCCAGAGGACGTGACAACCTACAGCCTGGACAGGGAACTCTCAGACTCTGAATAATCGGCAAGAAAATATAGATATAAACCAAAGCAGGTACATCATAAGTAAATTAGATGGAAAATGTACTATATATTTCAACAACTTTAAAGATTGCTCAATATAAAAATAAAATGCCCAAAATACCTCAAGATATAGAATTATTTTTAAAAGGCTGGGGAGGAGTCATGCCATCCATGTACTTGGGTATATATGAGTGTGTGTGTGTGTGTGTGTGTGTGTGTGTGTGTATGTGTGTAATTTCTAAATTTCCTTATTCAGGGGAATGCTGGGAAAGTGATGAGACAACCAAGTTTACAAAGTCCTTTGCACTGTAACAAAGATAAAGCCTTGCATGAATATATAATGATGATGAAATCAATGGCCTCCCATTCTCACAAAGTGGCCATCTCATCACCTACCAACCTCTCACTAACCTGTAGTCACTGGGAAATGGCTTAGACTTCCATATAACTGAAAGTTACAGAAACCCTGATTTTGATTTGTCTCCTTCTAGTTAAGTTGTTATCTGTACTCCTAGTAGAACATTCCTTGGTACACAGTAGACACATTAAATTACCCTGAGGTGCCATGACTCTAAAACACTATTGTTAGGAAGCTATAGCTGACATGGAACTTATCTAGTGGTGGAATATCTACTTTAATTGTATGAGAAAGGTTTGATCTGTGGCTATAATTTGACTTTAGACTTACTGGAAACCTAATAATACATTTTACCAAGACAGAATTATAGTCTACTTTTAAAAAAGAAACAAGAAACTCAAATGGAGTCATTTGCCCCCCAAACAAAGACGTATGTAGAGTTTCAAACTGTTCCAGGAACATCAGGATTACCTGGCCAGCATCAGTGAGGTCATATGCATGGTGAGACCCCTGCTCTTTCCCCTGAAGGAAGGCGACCTTGCCCAAAACAATCCTTTTCTTTTGGTAACAACTTCTTGCCCCACCCTCCTTATAAAAACCTTCCATTCTGTACAATTCCTCAGAGCATCTCTTTACTTGTTAGACAGGATGCAGCCAATTCATGAATCACTTAACAAAGCCAATTAGATCTTCAAATTTACTCCATTGAATTTTGTTTTTCA
>JAVSCE010013330.1:337500-343486 GCA_032199065.1 Smutsia gigantea
GGAAACCCTCCAGAGTTGGGAATATCTGATCTAAGTTTTGAAGTCAAATAGGAGTTAACTAGATTAATTTTAAAAAACAAAATAGGAAGGTGTTATGCAAAGGAAAGATCCCATGGAAAAGCCGAAAGGTGTCAAACAGCCTGGCACATTCAAAGGAATATAAGAATTCTATTTTTTTGTGGAATTGGCAGAAGGGGGCTAAAGAAGTTGATGGAAATCCTGTTGGGAGTTGAGGAAAGCCAATATGCTAAAATAAAGGATTTAAAGTAATGCCACAGGGAGTTGCTAAGGAATGTGATGGGGTAGAAGTGGGGAATGTGTGAGATGGTCATATTTCTCTACAAATTAATCTGATTATGTTCCGGGATACTGCTATCCAATTTAACAAAATTTAAAAGAACTTTTGCTGGAGTATTCATCAAATAGGAGTAAAGAGTCCTTACTACTAGATGTCCTGCTATTCCCTTCCTGGATTTAAGGAACCATTATTTGCCAGTAGGAGACACCTATTGGAAGGGCCTTACTGATTTGGAAATCGACCTATGTGTTTGCTTTCAGTCAGAGCTGCAAAGCCTGTTAGGCCTTTTAACATGTTGGTGTGACAAATACATGACTCCAGAGCTGTGTGAGCAAGAGAGAGCAGGTATAAAGCTTCTTCATAAATCTAACACTAAGCATAGAATACACATACCTATAGACATGATCATGGCCTAGCATCAGCCAGACATGGGTGAAATGACTCACTTTTTTATTAAAAACTAAACCCATGCCAGAAACAAAGATGAAGATAGCCCCGTGCTATATAACCTTTAACTCTGCAGATTAAAAAATAATTTAATTACAAAAGTGGTACTTGCTCATTGTAAAAAACATAAAAAATATATTTTTTAATGTAAAGGTAAACCACCCCCAATTTCACTTTTCACAGATGACCACAGTCAACATTCTTGTCCTTCCAAACTATTTTTTCCATGAACATTGAACACATAGAGTTGTAGCTCAAAATTGGCAATAGTAGAGTTTTATTTTATATCTTGATAAAAGTTTTCAATTTTTTGCATTTATATAATAAATAAAACTGTGACTTATATCACACAGTTTCTTAAGCTGGCCTCATGTACTTCTGACAGTTGCATCATATTTCTTAAAAATCAAAAAGCTTCTCACTGGAAAGTTGGAAGGAAATTATAGGTACACACTCTCACCTGTTATATTTACTATTATATTATGTATCCTAATTTTTTAGTTCATGTCATGTCATTAGCATTTTCCCATGCCATTAAATATTCTTTAGAATATGATTTAATGAAAATGAAAATCAAAACTACAATGAGATATCACCTCATGGAGGTTAAAGTTGCTATTATCAAAAAAGACAAGAAATAACAAGTGTTGGTGAGGTTGTGGAGAAAAGGGTAGCCTTGTGCACTGTTGGTGGGAATATAAAATGGTGCAGCCCCTATATAAAACAATAAGGGGGCTCCTCAAAAAATTAAAAAATAGAAATACCTTATGATCCAGTAATACCATTTCTGGGTATTTACCCCCAAAAAACAAAACACTAATTTGAAAGGATATTTGCACCCCATGTTTTATTGAAACAACATGGAAGCAACCTAAGTGTCTATCAATAGATGAATGGATAAAGAAGATGTGCTATGAACCTACAATGAAATACTACTCAGCCATAAAAAAGAATGAAATCTTGCCATTCAAGACAATGTGGATGGAGTCAGAGATTATTATGCTAAGTGAAATATGTCAGAGAAAGACAAATACCATATGATTTCAGTTATATGTGGAATCTGAGAAACAAAACAAATGAACAAACAAGTGAAACAGAAATAAACTCATACATACAGAGATAAAACTGGTGGTAACCATAGGGGGAAGGATGGGGTATGGGTGAAATAGGTAAAGGGGATGAAGATACCAAGTTCCAGTTATAAAATAAGTCATGGGGACAAAAAGTACAGCATAGGGAATATAGTCAGTAATACTACAGTAAGTTTGTATGGTGACAGATGGTAACTACACTCACCTGGGTGAACATTTCATAATGTATATAAATGTCAAATCACTATGTTGTACACCTGAAACTAATATATCTCATGTCGACTATTCTTCACTAAAAAATTTGCAATATGACCTAATGAATATGAAATATTTCAATGTAAAGATAATCTGTTCAATATTTCATTGAAATAGTTTCCTACTCAACATTTAGGATGTTATCAGATTTTGAAAACTAATATATATGATACTGTGATGACATAAAACTAATATATATAGTGCTCATATATAAATCTTTGACCACATCTCTGAATATTTCTTTAGGACAAGCTCCTAGGAAAGAGACCTGTAGATTTTTATAGGATTAGATTCAAAGGGGACCCAGTGTTTTCCAGAGAAGTCTTGTCCTTTAAGGCCGCTAAACTTAATCTGTCTAGATATTGCCTTTCAGTTTAAAACTGAGATTCTGTGAATCCCTAATGCATCTTTTTCAACCAAACAGCCTTGATAATCATTTCACTGTCATCCCATTATGGACAACAGCTTTTTGAGTTTTCTATTTTATCCATTCCCTACCTGTGCCCAGCACAAATCATTCTAAAACAAAATGGGGTAATATGTGCTTATCTCCCTTTTCTCCATGTTTATTCCTCTCAGCTCCACTTTCCTGCCTTCTCTGTAGAGACGCCAGTGCCCAAGGAGAGGATAGTCTATAACTAAGGTGTTAGCTTCTTAAGTCCCGCTTCCAGAGCATTTAAGGACTTAATCAGGTAGGACTTCCACAATTAGTTGCATTTTAAAAGAGGATCCTAGAGAAAGAACAATGCTCAACTCAAAAAAAAAAAAGTCTCATTAATGGTGGAAATCACAAAACAATAAAAAAAATCACATCAGAGAAAGAGAGATTTATATTAAGTCAATAGGAAGGAAAAGCTACTGAAGCCATGGGCTTGACTCAATTTTGCTACCAGGAGTAAGAGGAGAAGCAAGAAATATAAGCCAAATATGGGGCCCTGGGAATAATCACCTTCAGTCAGTGGCATGGGCTCTCAAAAGACAGCCTACAGGGCGTGGACGGGAAGTACAGATGGTGAGAAATGACTGAAGTGAGCTGCTGGGAAGGGAGGGCAGTGGGAGCCTTTGCCTGCCCAATGGGCAGCCTGGCCTCATAACTAAAGGCAATAAGTGTGCAACCATTGTAGAGTCTCAGGCAAGAGAATACTGTGCAGAAGTCAGTGCTGAAGGATTATTAACTGTGGACTTGATAAATTATGAGGAGGGAAAGCAGGGGCAGGAAAATCATCCAGTCAACTGTGGCAACAATAATAGCTAAAAGCTACTAGGTATTTATTGCATCAGGCATTGTGTTAATTGTCTCACATGTATTAACTCATTAAAAAAAAAAACTAGTCCAAGATCTATGTTGTAAGTATCATTATTATTACCCCATTTTATAGAAAGGAAACGGGGAAACAGGTAAATTATTTGCCTGAAGCTACACAGCTAGCAAGTAGCAGGGCAAGGATTCAAACCCAGGTGCTTAACCTCTACACTGTAACCTGTTGTGTGGTTGAGGGCCTTGACTGTGCAAGAGTTACGGCCATGGGAAGAATGAGCAGGCATGAGTCACTGTGCACACAATTTATATTCTGGAGTGGGAGGAGGCTCTGAGAATTTTCACAGGTGGAAAAGGCAGGAGGCAGGAGGTAAGAAATGCGTGGTGTCCCAGGACCACAATCATCACCCATCTGGCAGCTCGTCTTCAAATCACTGGCTTCTTATGTCATGCTAGGAAGGGAGTCTGCTAGACTCAGTACAGCTGACATAGGAAGAACAGTAAATTCCTCTTTTTGAGCACCAATTATATGCCAGGCACTGAGCTAGCAGTTTGGCAGGTATTACCACCTTCATTTCTCATAGCAAAAGTATTTTAACTTCTTTTTCTAAATGAAAAATCTGAGGCTTGGGAGGGGGAAAAAGATGGAAGCATGAAAAATGAGGCAGACACCTCCCAAAACCACATATAACCTGAAAACACAGCAAATACAACTAATCCTGAAAGGGCAACCCGAAAACTGCAGAACAGACTGCCTACATCTGGGGAAAAGAGAAGACCTCACAGAAAAAAGTAAGTAGCAAAGCTGTGATCCGATGGGACACAAGCCCTCCCCCAACCCCAGCTCAAAGGTAGGAAGAAGAGAAACAGAGCAGGGAGAGAGTTGAAACCCAGGACTGCTAAACACCCAGCCCTGCAGATCTGTTCTGGGAGCACTAACCCACATTACATGGTGCTCTGGAAATTAGCGGGGTTGAGAAGCAAAGACGGGCAGAATGCTTGGAGAGACTGAGATTCCAGCCGCTTTTGGAGAACAGGTATGCACAACTGACCACTTCGGGACAAAAGAAAGGCAGGTACTTTGAAAGACTTCCAACAGTGAGAGGGATGCTAAAGGGGCAAAAATTACATAGAGCCTGCTGCTCAGGAGAAAGGGCAGGTAGACAAAATCATACCAGCACACTCAGCCCAGCAGGTTGAGAACTTTCAGGAGCTTCAGCACTGCATTCCTGAGGTCTGCAATATGCAGCCTGCCACTCCTTCTTCCTGGCAGGCACTGGTCCACACACCTGCTGTCCCACCATCACGCCAGGCCAGCCGGAGGGTGGACCCATCTATACCAGCTATAGGAGTGTAATGCAGAGGCTCCTCCCTATGTGCTCAGCCCAATGGCCCTGGCAGTGGAGGCAGGCCCTGCAGCTAGGAAGCAGGAAAGGGCCCTTTCCTCCTGGCAGGTGCTGGTACCACTTGCCTGAGACCCCCACTATTGCTCCAGGTACTTGGAAACTCCAGAAAGTAGAGCTTCTGGGCACTAGAGGGCATTGCCTATACAAAGTTATTATTCCATAGGAATTACTAGAATGAAATAGCAAAAAAATGTTGTAAAAACAAAAATTCAAATGTCAGAAAGAGGACTAAGTGAAAATGAAATCATCAACCTCCTTAATAAATATTTCAAAATAAAAATCATAAACATGCTCATAGAGCTACATAAAAATATTCAAGATCTCAGGGAGGACTTCAAGAAAGAGACAGAAACTTTGAAAAATACAGTCTCTGAAATGAAACATACAATGGAAGGATTTAAAAATAGATTAGATGAGATAGAGGAGACAATAAATAAAATAGAAGTTAGAGAAAAGGAAATCAAATAAGTTGAAGCACAGAGAGCAAAAAGGAACTCTAGGAATGAAAGAATAATTGGAGAACGGTGCAACCAATCCAAACATAACAATATTCACATTATAGGGATACCAGAAGAAGAAGAGAGAAAAAGGGATAGGAAGTCTCTTTGAGGAAATAATTGCTGAAAACTTCCCGAATATGGGGAAGGAAATAGTCACTCAGGTCATGGAAGTGCAGAGATCTCCCACATAAGGAATGCTAGGCAGACAACACCAAGACATATAATAATTAAAATGGCAAAGATCAAGGACAAAGAAAGAGAACTAAAAGCATCCAGAGAGAGAAAAAAGATCACATATAAGGGAAAGCCCCTCAGGCTATCAGTAGATTTTTCAGCAGAAACCTTACAGGCCAAAAGGTAGTGGCATGATATATTTAATGCAATGAAAGAGAGGGGCCTCCAACCAAGAATACTCTACCTGGAAAGATTATCATTTAAATTTGAAGGAGGGATTAAACAATTTCCAAATAAGCAATAATTGAGGGATTACCACCCACAAACCATCTCTACAGTGTATTTTAAAGGGACTGTTATAGATGGAAGTGCCCCTTAGGCTAAATAGCTGTCACCAGAGGAAATAAAACCACAGTATAGGAAGTAGACCAATTAATTACTAATCAAATGTAAAATTTAATCAACTACCAACAAAGTCAGTCAAGGGATACACAAAGAGTACAGAATAGGACACCTAATATATAGAGAGTGGAGGAGGAAGAAGAAGAAGAAGGGAG